>CM074724.1:21367999-21677999 GCA_037306005.1 Rhinophrynus dorsalis | reverse complement strand
TGGGATTATTTTTGTTTCACATAGAATAAAGAAACCCTGTGAAGTATATAATTTCACTAAAAATGTTTACTGCTGCTTTCAATGTTTCCCCTTACAACAGAATTGTGTGAGATTTTCTTGATTATTCTTGTCCTGTATGTGATTATTGAATTATCCTTGAACTCTTGTGTTACAGATAGGATTATCATGTCTATATCTTGTCTACACTGCAAGGACTCAATGCCAAAGTACAGATCAGACCCCGGGGGTGGGGTTATGCACCAAGGTGTGATAAAGAGGTGATATACTGAAGATAACTTCTCCAGTGTGATAATCTCTCCAGTTCCTATGTTATTCTATGGGAGATCTTTAGTTATAGACTACAGGGGAGATGTACTAAGGTGGGATAAAGAGGAGATAAACTCTCCAGTTCCTATGTTATTATATGGGAGAGATTTAGTTATAGACTACAGGGGAGATGTACTAAGGTGGGATAAAGAGGAGATAACTTCTCCAGTGAGATAAACTCTCCAGTTCCTATGTTATTCTATGGGAGAGATTTAGTTATAGACTACAGGGGAGATGTACTAAGGTGTGATAAAGAGGAGATAACTTCTCCAGTGTGATAATCTCTCCAGTTCCTATGCTATTCTATGGGAGATCTTTAGTTATAGACTACAGGGGAGATGTACTAAGGTGGGATAAAGAGGAGATAACTTCTCCAGTGAGATAAACTCTCCAGTTCCTATGTTATTCTATGGGAGAGCTTTAGTTATAGACTACAGGGTGAGATGTATTAAGGTGTGATAAAGAGGAGATAACTTCTCCAGTGAGATAAACTCTCCAGTTCCTATGTTATTCTATGGGAGATCTTTAGTTATAGACTACAGGGGGAGATGTACTAAGGTGTGATAAAGAGGAGATAACTTCTCCAGTGAGATAAACTCTCCAGTTCCTATGTTATTCTATGGGAAATCTTTAGTTATAGACTACAGGGGGGAGATGTACTAAGGTGTGATAAAGAGGAGGTAACTTCTCCAGTGTGATAAACTCTCCAGTTCCTATGTTATTCTATGGGAAATCTTTAGTTATAGACTACAGGGGGGAGATGTACTAAGGTGAGATAAAGAGGAGATAACTTCTCCAGTGAGATAAACTCTCCAGTTCCTATGTTATTCTATGGGAAATCTTTAGTTATAGACTACAGGGGGGAGATGTACTAAGGTGTGATAAAGAGGAGATAACTTCTCCAGTGAGATAAACTCTCCAGTTCCTATGTTATTCTATGGGAGATCTTTAGTCATAGACTACAGGGGAGATGTACTAAGGTGTGATAAAGAGGAGATAACTTCTCCAGTGAGATAAACTCTCCAGTTCCTATGTTATTCTGTGGGAGATCTTTAGTTATAGACTACAGGGGGAGATGTACTAAGGTGTGATAAAGAGGAGATAACTTCTCCAGTGAGATAAACTCTCCAGTTCCTATGTTATTCTATGGGAGAGATTTAGTTGTAGACTACAGGGGGAGATGTACTAAGGTGTGATAAAGAGGAGATAACTTATCCAGTGAGATAAACTCTCCAGTTCCTATGTTATTCTATGGGAGATCTTTAGTTATAGACTGTAGGGGAGATATACTAAGGTGTGATAAAGAGGAGATGACTTCTCCAGTGAGATAAACTCTCCAGTTCCTATGTTATTCTATGGGAGATCTTTAGTTATAGACTACAGGAGGAGATGTACTAAGGTGTGATAAGGAGGAGATAACTTCTCCAGTGAGATAAACTCTCCAGTCCCCATGTTATTCTATGGGAGAGATTTAGTTATAGACTGTAGGGGAGATATACTAAGGTGTGATAAAGAGGAGATGACTTATCCAGTGAGATAAACTCTCCAGTTCCTATGCTATTCAATGGATGAGCTTTAGTTATAGACTACAGGGGTAGATGTTCTAAGGTGTGATAAAGAGGAGGTCACTTATCCAGTGAGATAAACTCTACAGTTCCTATGCTATTCAATGGATGAGCTTTGGTTATAGACTACAATGGGATATTTACTAAGGTGTGATAAAGAGGCGAGATCTTCTCTAGTGTGATAAACTCTCCAGTTCCTATGTTATTCTATTGAGCCAATGCACTAAAATGTATCCAACATGAGATATGTTAGTGCATAGGCTCCACAGAATAACATAGGGCTTGGAGAGGTTATATCACACCTTACTGCATCTCTCCCCCGGAGTAATTATAGGACAAATCAACTGCACCATTGATTTAACTGGAGCTTTAAACCTACTGAATGGTAAAGAGGTCACCAGTGCATTTTGCATGGAGACCTCTCTAGCATTCAAGGAGCTGAAAACAATGTTCAAATCAATGGTAATTTGCAGAATATTTAACCCTTTGAGTGCCAGAGGGGTATGCAACGCATTGCAAAGCAATGCGTTGCGGTCCCCTCTGGCACTCAAAGGGTTAATGTGTTCCTTATGGTGCAGTTGGTTTGCACCAGAATTTCTCCAGTTCCGCTTAGTGCATCAGCCTCCGTATATTATAACCCCAAAGGAACTGACACATTTCTCTCCTTTGGAGAGAACCTGAAGGGTTTTTTTTCATATATAATGTCCCAATATATATTATTTGATACTCATAAAAAATACTGATTTGGTCAAATTACAAGATGGACACTGACTATACTGTAGAGGAACCAATGATGGACGATGTGGAGGAATCGGTTTCTCGATTAACAAAAGACTGAATGACTCAGTTGTAAAAGTAGAACGTATTTCTGAAAGAATTGCTTCCTGTGTTTGCAAACTAAACAGTCGCTATGTCCTTCAAATCATTCAATCTTATGCCCCTACAGGTACCCAGTGATGATGAAGTTGAAAAATGTTATCATGATTTATTACGCCTCTACAAACGGAACACTTACCTCTTTAAATTTATAATGGGAGATTTCAATGCGAGAATTGGTAAGATCCAAAATGGTAAAAAAACGATCGGACCACATGGAACGGAAAAAGAGACAATAGCAACAAACTGATGAAATTTGCAGAAGAACAAACTTTGTACATCATGTATTCATTCTACGGGAAAAAAGGATCAGAGAAAATGGACATGGAAAAGCGGGAATGCTAAAACACGTGAAATTGACTTCAAGGGATAGTAATACTTAAAATGTAAAAAAAAATATGTTGTAGGTTTTATCCCCCTGAGTAAAACAAAAGTACTCCCACTGCTGAAAGGTGTTTAATTCAAAAGTTATTAATTTTCAAAGTTTAATTTTTTAGGTGCAATATCACAGTGGCCTGAAATTGTACAGTGGTGCTGTTGCTACACCATCCTATGGACAGCTCTGGTCCCGGGACCATAAATCTCCATAAGATGGTGTAGCAACAGCGCCACTGTACAATTTCAGGTCACTGTGATATTGGACCTAAAAAATTAAACTTTGAAAATTAATAACGTTTGAATGAAACACCTTTCTGCAGTGGGAGTACTCTTGTTTTACTCAGGGGGATAAACCCTACAACATATTTTTTTTTACATTTTAAGTATTACTATCCCTTTCATACTTGCAAATAATAAAACCATATTCACTAACTGCTCAAACTTAAACCGTTATAACTCTGGAAGAGTCCATCATCTAGTGAGAGCAAAAATCAAAGCTGACTGCAAGAAAGAAAATTATCAAGTCGACACTTACCAGCTATTGAAAATTCCTGTGAATTTGAATTGGCACTGTCCAATCTCTTCAATGTGCTGAAAGACCTTCCAGACACACACACTTCCCAAGTGTCCCTCTTTAGGAGGGACAGTCCCTCTTTTAGACCCAAATCCCTCTGTCCCTCTTTCCTACCCTGATGTCCCTTTTTTTAGGAGATCAGACTGTGCGGTGTGTATATAAGTGTATCAACCTGGTGTCCCTGTGTTTAGGAGATCAGACTGTGTGGTGTGTATATAAGTATATCACCCTGGTGTCCCTGTGTTTAGGAGAGCAGACTGTGTGATGTGTATATAAGTGTATCACCCCGGTGTCCCTGTGTGTAGGAGATCAGACCGTGTGGTGTGTGTATATAAGTGTATCACCCTGGTGTCCCTGTGTTTAGGAGATCAGACTGTGTGGTGTGTATAGAAGTGTATCACCGTGGTGTTCCTGTGTTTAGGAGATCAGTTTGTGTGGTGTGTATATAAGTGTATCACCCTGATGTCCCTGTGTTTAGGAGATCAGACTGTGTGGTGTGTATACAAGTGTATCACCCCGGTGTCCCTGTGTTTAGGAGATCAGCCTGGGTGGTGTGTGTATAAGTGTATCACCCTAGTGTCCTGTGTTTAGGAGATCAGACTGTGTGGTGTGTATATAAGTGTATCACCCTGGTGTCTCTGTGTTTAGGAGATCAGACTGTGTGGTGTGAGTATAAGTGTATCACCCTGGTGTCCCTGTGTTTAGGAGATCAGACTGTGTGGTGTGTATATAAGTATATCACCCTGGTGTCCCTGTGTTTAGGAGAGCAGACTGTGTGATGTGTATATAAGTGTATCACCCCAGTGTCCCTGTGTTTATAAGATCAGACCGTGTGGTGTGTGTATATAAGTGTATAACCCTGGTGTCCCTGTGTTTAGGAGATCAGACTGTGTGGTGTGTATATAAGTGTATCACCCTGGTGTTCCTGTGTTTAGGAGATCAGTCTGTGTGGTGTGTATATAAGTGTATCACCCTGGTGTTCCTGTGTTTAGGAGAGCAGACTGTGTGAGGTGTATATAAGTGTATCACCCCGGTGTCCCTGTGTTTAGGAGATCAGACCATGTGGTGTGTGTATATAAGTGTATCACCCTGGTGTCCCTGTGTTTAGGAGATCAGACTGTGTGGTGTGTATATAAGTGTATCACCCTGGTGTTCCTGTGTTTAGGAGATCAGTCTTTGTGGTGTGTATATAAGTGTATCACCCTGATGTCCCTATGTTTAGGAGATCAGACTGTGTGGTGTGTATATAAGTGTATCACCCCGGTGTCCCTGTGTTTAAGAGATCAGACTGTGTGGTGTGTATATAAGTGTATTCCCCAGGTGTCCCTGTGTTTAGGAGATCAGACTGAGTGGTGTGTATATAAGTGTATCACCCTGGTGTCCCTGTGTTTAGGAGATCAGACTGTGTGGTGTGTATATAAGTGTATCACCCTGGTGTCTCTATGTTTAGGAGATCAGACTGTGTGGTGTGTGTATAAGTGTATCACCCTGGTGTCCCTGTGTTTAGGAGATCAGACTGTGTGGTGTGTATATAGGTATATCACCCTGGTGTCCCTGTGTTTATGAGATCAGACTGTGTGGTGTGTATATAAGTGTATCACCCTGGTGTCCCTGTGTTTAGGAGATCAGACTGTGTGGTGTGTGTGTATAAGAATATCACCCCGGTGTCCCTGTGTTTAGGAGATCAGACTGAGTGGTGTGTATATAAGTGTATCACTCTGGTGTCCCTGTGTTTAGGAGATCAGACTGTGTGGTGTGTATATAAGAATATCACCCCGGTGTCTCTGTATTTAGGAGATCAGTCTGTGTGGTGTGTATATAAGTGTATCACCCTGGTGTTCCTGTGTTTAGGAGATCAGTCTTTGCGGTGTGTATATAAGTGTATTACCCTGGTGTCCCTGTGTTTAGGAGATCAGACTGTGTGGTGTGTATATAAGTGTATCGCCCAGGTGTCCCTGTGTTTAGGAGATCAGACCGTGTGGTGTGTATATAAGTGTATCGCCCAGGTGTCCCTATGTTTAGATCAGACCGTATGGTGTGTATATAAGTGTATCACCCAGATGTCCCTGTGTTTAGGAGATCAAACCGTGTGGTGTGTATATATGTGTATCTCCCTGGTGTCCCTGTGTTTACGAGATCAGACTGTGTGGTGTGTATAGAAGTGTATCACCCTGGTGTCCCTGTGTATAAGAGATCAGACTGTGTGGGGTGTATATATGAGTATCACCCTGGTGTCCCTGTGTTTAGGAGATCAGACTGTGTGGTGTGTATATAAGTGTATCACCCTGGTGTCCCTGTGTTTAGGAGATCAGACTGTGTGGTATGTATTGAAGTGTATCACCCTGGTGTCCCTGTGTTTAGGAGATCAGACTGTGTGGTGTGTGTATATAAGTGTATCACCCTGGTGTCCCTGTGTTTAGGAGATCAGACTGTGTGGTGTGTATATAAGTGTATCACCCTGGTGTCCCTGTGTTTAGGAGATCAGACTGTGTGGTGTGTATATAAGTGTATCACCCTGGTGTCCCTGTGTTTAGGAGATCAAGTGTATCACCCTGGTGTCCCTGTGTTTAGGAGATCAGACTGTGTGCTGTGTATATAAGTGTATCACCCTGGTGTCCATGTGTTTAGGAGATCAGACTGTGTGGTGTGTATAGAAGTGTATCACCCTGGTGTCCCTGTGTTTAGGAGATCAGACTGTGTGGTGTGTGTATATAAGTGTATAACCCTGGTGTCCCTGTGTTTAGGAGATCAGACTGTGTGGTGTGTATATAAGTGTATCACCCTGGTGTTCCTGTGTTTAGGAGATCAGTCTGTGTGGTGTGTATATAAGTGTATCACCCTGGTGTTCCTGTGTTTAGGAGAGCAGACTGTGTGAGGTGTATATAAGTGTATCACCCCGGTGTCCCTGTGTTTAGGAGATCAGACCATGTGGTGTGTGTATATAAGTGTATCACCCTGGTGTCCCTGTGTTTAGGAGATCAGACTGTGTGGTGTGTATATAAGTGTATCACCCTGGTGTTCCTGTGTTTAGGAGATCAGTCTTTGTGGTGTGTATATAAGTGTATCACCCTGATGTCCCTATGTTTAGGAGATCAGACTGTGTGGTGTGTATATAAGTGTATCACCCCGGTGTCCCTGTGTTTAAGAGATCAGACTGTGTGGTGTGTATATAAGTGTATTCCCCAGGTGTCCCTGTGTTTAGGAGATCAGACTGAGTGGTGTGTATATAAGTGTATCACCCTGGTGTCCCTGTGTTTAGGAGATCAGACTGTGTGGTGTGTATATAAGTGTATCACCCTGGTGTCTCTATGTTTAGGAGATCAGACTGTGTGGTGTGTGTATAAGTGTATCACCCTGGTGTCCCTGTGTTTAGGAGATCAGACTGTGTGGTGTGTATATAGGTGTATCACCCTGGTGTCCCTGTGTTTATGAGATCAGACTGTGTGGTGTGTATATAAGTGTATCACCCTGGTGTCCCTGTGTTTAGGAGATCAGACTGTGTGGTGTGTATATAAGTGTATCACCCTGGTGTCCCTGTGTTTAGGAGATCAGACTGTGTGGTGTGTGTATATAAGAATATCACCCCGGGGTCCCTGTGTTTAGGAGATCAGACTGAGTGGTGTGTATATAAGTGTATCACCCTGGTGTCCCTGTGTTTAGGAGATCAGACTGTGTGGTGTGTATATAAGAATATCACCCCGGTGTCTCTGTATTTAGGAGATCAGTCTGTGTGGTGTGTATATAAGTGTATCACCCTGGTGTTCCTGTGTTTAGGAGATCAGTCTTTGCGGTGTGTATATAAGTGTATTACCCTGGTGTCCCTGTGTTTAGGAGATCAGACTGTGTGGTGTGTATATAAGAATATCACCCCGGTGTCTCTGTATTTAGGAGATCAGTCTGTGTGGTGTGTATATAAGTGTATCACCCTGGTGTCTCTATGTTTAGTAGATCAGTCTTTGCGGTGTGTATATAAGTGTATTACCCTAGTGTCCCTGTGTTTAGGAGATCAGACTGTGTGGTGTGTATATAAGTGTATCGCCCAGGTGTCCCTGTGTTTAGGAGATCAGACCGTGTGGTGTGTATATAAGTGTATCGCCCAGGTGTCCCTATGTTTAGATCAGACCGTATGGTGTGTATATAAGTGTATCACCCAGATGTCCCTGTGTTTAGGAGATCAAACCGTGTGGTGTGTATATATGTGTATCTCCCTGGTGTCCCTGTGTTTAGGAGATCAGACTGTGTGGTGTGTATAGAAGTGTATCACCCTGGTGTCCCTGTGTATAAGAGATCAGACTGTGTGGGGTGTATATATGAGTATCACCCTGGTGTCCCTGTGTTTAGGAGATCAGACTGTGTGGTGTGTATATAAGTGTATCACTCTGGTGTCCCTGTGTTTAGGAGATCAGACTGTGTGGTGTTTATATAAGTGTATCACCCTGGTGTCCCTGTGTTTAGGAGATCAGACTGTGTGGTATGTATTGAAGTGTATCACCCTGGTGTCCCTGTGTTTAGGAGATCAGACTGTGTGGTGTGTGTATATAAGTGTATCACCCTGGTGTCCCTGTGTTTAGGAGATCAAGTGTATCACCCTGGTGTCCCTGTGTTTAGGAGATCAGACTGTGTGCTGTGTATATAAGTGTATCACCCTGGTGTCCATGTGTTTAGGAGATCAGACTGTGTGGTGTGTATAGAAGTGTATCACCCTGGTGTCCCTGTGTTTAGGAGATCAGACTGTGTGGTGTGTGTATATAAGTGTATAACCCTGGTGTCCCTGTGTTTAGGAGATCAGACTGTGTGGTGTGTATATAAGTGTATCACCCTGGTGTTCCTGTGTTTAGGAGATCAGTCTGTGTGGTGTGTATATAAGTGTATCACCCTGGTGTTCCTGTGTTTAGGAGAGCAGACTGTGTGAGGTGTATATAAGTGTATCACCCCGGTGTCCCTGTGTTTAGGAGATCAGACCATGTGGTGTGTGTATATAAGTGTATCACCCTGGTGTCCCTGTGTTTAGGAGATCAGACTGTGTGGTGTGTATATAAGTGTATCACCCTGGTGTTCCTGTGTTTAGGAGATCAGTCTTTGTGGTGTGTATATAAGTGTATCACCCTGATGTCCCTATGTTTAGGAGATCAGACTGTGTGGTGTGTATATAAGTGTATCACCCCGGTGTCCCTGTGTTTAAGAGATCAGACTGTGTGGTGTGTATATAAGTGTATTCCCCAGGTGTCCCTGTGTTTAGGAGATCAGACTGAGTGGTGTGTATATAAGTGTATCACCCTGGTGTCCCTGTGTTTAGGAGATCAGACTGTGTGGTGTGTATATAAGTGTATCACCCTGGTGTCTCTATGTTTAGGAGATCAGACTGTGTGGTGTGTGTATAAGTGTATCACCCTGGTGTCCCTGTGTTTAGGAGATCAGACTGTGTGGTGTGTATATAGGTGTATCACCCTGGTGTCCCTGTGTTTATGAGATCAGACTGTGTGGTGTGTATATAAGTGTATCACCCTGGTGTCCCTGTGTTTAGGAGATCAGACTGTGTGGTGTGTATATAAGTGTATCACCCTGGTGTCCCTGTGTTTAGGAGAATAGACTGTGTGGTGTGTGTATATAAGAATATCACCCCGGTGTCCCTGTGTTTAGGAGATCAGACTGAGTGGTGTGTATATAAGTGTATCACCCTGGTGTCCCTGTGTTTAGGAGATCAGACTGTGTGGTGTGTATATAAGAATATCACCCCGGTGTCTCTGTATTTAGGAGATCAGTCTGTGTGGTGTGTATATAAGTGTATCACCCTGGTGTTCCTGTGTTTAGGAGATCAGTCTTTGCGGTGTGTATATAAGTGTATTACCCTGGTGTCCCTGTGTTTAGGAGATCAGACTGTGTGGTGTGTATATAAGAATATCACCCCGGTGTCTCTGTATTTAGGAGATCAGTCTGTGTGGTGTGTATATAAGTGTATCACCCTGGTGTCTCTATGTTTAGTAGATCAGTCTTTGCGGTGTGTATATAAGTGTATTACCCTGGTGTCCCTGTGTTTAGGAGATCAGACTGTGTGGTGTGTATATAAGTGTATCGCCCAGGTGTCCCTGTGTTTAGGAGATCAGACCGTGTGGTGTGTATATAAGTGTATCGCCCAGGTGTCCCTATGTTTAGATCAGACCGTATGGTGTGTATATAAGTGTATCACCCAGATGTCCCTGTGTTTAGGAGATCAAACCGTGTGGTGTGTATATATGTGTATCTCCCTGGTGTCCCTGTGTTTAGGAGATCAGACTGTGTGGTGTGTATAGAAGTGTATCACCCTGGTGTCCCTGTGTATAAGAGATCAGACTGTGTGGGGTGTATATATGAGTATCACCCTGGTGTCCCTGTGTTTAGGAGATCAGACTGTGTGGTGTGTATATAAGTGTATCACTCTGGTGTCCCTGTGTTTAGGAGATCAGACTGTGTGGTGTTTATATAAGTGTATCACCCTGGTGTCCCTGTGTTTAGGAGATCAGACTGTGTGGTATGTATTGAAGTGTATCACCCTGGTGTCCCTGTGTTTAGGAGATCAGACTGTGTGGTGTGTGTATATAAGTGTATCACCCTGGTGTCCCTGTGTTTAGGAGATCAAGTGTATCACCCTGGTGTCCCTGTGTTTAGGAGATCAGACTGTGTGCTGTGTATATAAGTGTATCACCCTGGTGTCCATGTGTTTAGGAGATCAGACTGTGTGGTGTGTATAGAAGTGTATCACCCTGGTGTCCCTGTGTTTAGGAGATCAGACTGTGTGGTGTGTGTATATAAGTGTATAACCCTGGTGTCCCTGTGTTTAGGAGATCAGACTGTGTGGTGTGTATATAAGTGTATCACCCTGGTGTTCCTGTGTTTAGGAGATCAGTCTGTGTGGTGTGTATATAAGTGTATCACCCTGGTGTTCCTGTGTTTAGGAGAGCAGACTGTGTGAGGTGTATATAAGTGTATCACCCCGGTGTCCCTGTGTTTAGGAGATCAGACCATGTGGTGTGTGTATATAAGTGTATCACCCTGGTGTCCCTGTGTTTAGGAGATCAGACTGTGTGGTGTGTATATAAGTGTATCACCCTGGTGTTCCTGTGTTTAGGAGATCAGTCTTTGTGGTGTGTATATAAGTGTATCACCCTGATGTCCCTATGTTTAGGAGATCAGACTGTGTGGTGTGTATATAAGTGTATCACCCCGGTGTCCCTGTGTTTAAGAGATCAGACTGTGTGGTGTGTATATAAGTGTATTCCCCAGGTGTCCCTGTGTTTAGGAGATCAGACTGAGTGGTGTGTATATAAGTGTATCACCCTGGTGTCCCTGTGTTTAGGAGATCAGACTGTGTGGTGTGTATATAAGTGTATCACCCTGGTGTCTCTATGTTTAGGAGATCAGACTGTGTGGTGTGTGTATAAGTGTATCACCCTGGTGTCCCTGTGTTTAGGAGATCAGACTGTGTGGTGTGTATATAGGTGTATCACCCTGGTGTCCCTGTGTTTATGAGATCAGACTGTGTGGTGTGTATATAAGTGTATCACCCTGGTGTCCCTGTGTTTAGGAGATCAGACTGTGTGGTGTGTATATAAGTGTATCACCCTGGTGTCCCTGTGTTTAGGAGAATAGACTGTGTGGTGTGTGTATATAAGAATATCACCCCGGTGTCCCTGTGTTTAGGAGATCAGACTGAGTGGTGTGTATATAAGTGTATCACCCTGGTGTCCCTGTGTTTAGGAGATCAGACTGTGTGGTGTGTATATAAGAATATCACCCCGGTGTCTCTGTATTTAGGAGATCAGTCTGTGTGGTGTGTATATAAGTGTATCACCCTGGTGTTCCTGTGTTTAGGAGATCAGTCTTTGCGGTGTGTATATAAGTGTATTACCCTGGTGTCCCTGTGTTTAGGAGATCAGACTGTGTGGTGTGTATATAAGAATATCACCCCGGTGTCTCTGTATTTAGGAGATCAGTCTGTGTGGTGTGTATATAAGTGTATCACCCTGGTGTCTCTATGTTTAGTAGATCAGTCTTTGCGGTGTGTATATAAGTGTATTACCCTGGTGTCCCTGTGTTTAGGAGATCAGACTGTGTGGTGTGTATATAAGTGTATCGCCCAGGTGTCCCTGTGTTTAGGAGATCAGACCGTGTGGTGTGTATATAAGTGTATCGCCCAGGTGTCCCTATGTTTAGATCAGACCGTATGGTGTGTATATAAGTGTATCACCCAGATGTCCCTGTGTTTAGGAGATCAAACCGTGTGGTGTGTATATATGTGTATCTCCCTGGTGTCCCTGTGTTTAGGAGATCAGACTGTGTGGTGTGTATAGAAGTGTATCACCCTGGTGTCCCTGTGTATAAGAGATCAGACTGTGTGGGGTGTATATATGAGTATCACCCTGGTGTCCCTGTGTTTAGGAGATCAGACTGTGTGGTGTGTATATAAGTGTATCACTCTGGTGTCCCTGTGTTTAGGAGATCAGACTGTGTGGTGTTTATATAAGTGTATCACCCTGGTGTCCCTGTGTTTAGGAGATCAGACTGTGTGGTATGTATTGAAGTGTATCACCCTGGTGTCCCTGTGTTTAGGAGATCAGACTGTGTGGTGTGTGTATATAAGTGTATCACCCTGGTGTCCCTGTGTTTAGGAGATCAGACTGTGTGGTGTGTATATAAGTGTATCACCCTGGTGTCCCTGTGTTTAGGAGATCAGACTGTGTGGTGTGTATATAAGTGTATCACCCTGGTGTCCCTGTGTTTAGGAGATCAGACTGTGTGGTGTGTATATAAGTGTATCACCCTGGTGTCCCTGTGTTTAGGAGATCAAGTGTATCACCCTGGTGTCCCTGTGTTTAGGAGATCAGACTGTGTGCTGTGTATATAAGTGTATCACCCTGGTGTCCCTGTGTTTAGGAGATCAGACTGTGTGTTGTGTATATAAGTGTATCACCCTGGTGTTCCTGTGTTTAGGAAATCAGACTGTGTGGTGTGTATAGAAGTGTATCACATTGGTGTCCCTGTGTTTAGGAGATCAGACTGTGTGGTGTGTATATAAGTGTATCACCCTGGTGTCCCTGTGTTTAGGAGATCAGACTGTGTGGTGTGTGTATATAAGTGTATCACCCTGATGTCCCTGTGTTTAGGAGATCAGACTGTGTGGTGTGTATATAAGTGTATCACCCTGGTGTCCCTGTGTTTAGGAGATTAGACTGTGTGGTGTGTATATAAGTGTATCATCCTGGTGTCCCTGTGTTTAGGAGATCAGACTGTGTGGTGTGTATATAAATGTATCACCCTGGTGTCCCTGTGTTTAGGAGATTAGACTGTGTGGTGTGTATATAAGTGTATCACCCTGATGTCCCTGTGTTTAGGAGATCAGACTGTGTGGTGTGTATAGAAGTGTATCACCCTGGTGTCCCTGTGTTAAGGAGATCAGACTGTGTGGTGTGTATAGAAGTGTATCACCCTGGTGTCCCTGTGTTTAGGAGATCAGACTGTGTGGTGTGTATATAAGTATATCACCCTGGTGTCCCTGTGTTTAGGAGATCAGACTGTGTGGTGTGTATATAAGTGTATCACCCTGGTGTCCCTGTGTTTAGGAGATCAGACTGTGTGGTGTGTATATAAGTGTATCACCCTGGTGTTCCTGTGTTTAGGAAATCAGACTGTGTGGTGTGTATAGAAGTGTATCACATTGGTGTCCCTGTGTTTAGGAGATCAGACTGTGTGGTGTGTATAGAAGTGTATCACCCTGGTGTCCCTGTGTTTAGGAGATCAGACTGTGTGTTGTGTATATAAGTGTATCACCCTGGTGTCCCTGTGTTTAGGAGATCAGACTGTGTGGTGTGTATATAAGTGTATCACCCTGGTGTTCCTGTGTTTAGGAAATCAGACTGTGTGGTGTGTATAGAAGTGTATCACATTGGTGTCCCTGTGTTTAGGAGATCAGACTGTGTGGTGTGTATAGAAGTGTATCACCCTGGTGTCCCTGTGTTTAGGAGATCAGACTGTGTGGTGTGTATATAAGTGTATCACCCTGGTGTCCCTGTGTTTAGGAGATCAGACTGTGTGGTGTGTATATAAATGTATCACCCTGGTGTCCCTGTGTTTAGGAGATCAGACTGTGTGGTGTGTATATAAGTGTATCACCCTGGTGTCCCTGTGTTTAGGAGATCAGACTGTGTGGTGTGTGTATGTAAGTGTATCACCCTGATGTCCCTGTGTTTAGGAGATCAGACTGTGTGGTGTGTATAGAAGTGTATCACCCTGGTGTCCCTGTGTTTAGGAGATCAGACTGTGTGATGTGTATATAAGTGTATCACCCTGGTGTCCCTGTGTTTAGGAGATCAGACTGTGTGGTGTGTATATAAGTGTATCACCCTGGTGTCCCTGTGTTTAGGAGATCAGACTGTGTGATGTGTATAGAAGTGTATCACATTGCTCCACAGTAATAAAACTCACATTAATGTTTGTTGAATCTTCAGTATATGTGTTTATAAATTACTCTATGTAAATAAAATATTTCGGTCTTGCTCTGTGTCTCATTTATTCAGTTACACAAAGAGGTGTCACTAGGTCATAAAATAATCTAAAAATTCTCAGTAAAGCATGGCCCTCCAGCATCATTCCCCAGCAGCTCCACTGCCCCATGTTGACATCCCTACTCTAGGATCTGCCCACTTTAACAACATTCACTGGTGTCTGACTGAGGAGATCCTGAAATCAGGCACTGTTGGGGCGGCTGAAGACTGGTCTGCGCTCCCCTGACCTAGCTCACAAGTAAATGGCAATGTGAGAATTCAGCTTTAAAAATGTCATAACTTGGATAGTTCAAAGTGGTTCGTTCCTTTGTTAAACAATTACGCAAGCATCTTGTGTTTAACCTTTTGTTAGACTGTGCCGTCCCACAGGTATAGATTATTACCAGTATTTAAACAAGGTAATTTCTACCTTTGAACCTGTTGCAGTAAAAGTTCAAAGATTACACTCAAAGTGCAAAGGGAGGCTTTTATTACTGCAAGCACGGAGATGTTTTAATCCCTTGACTGGATCAGTGCTGGCTGTCAGAAATCCTAAGAAGACCTGGAAGCGTGAGTCTCATTATACCACTAAGCTTATTGTGCTAGGACGGAGAGGTGAGATGTAGTGTGGGGATGGGGGGGGGTTGCAAAAAGATGGGTACCAGCTTGAATCAGATTTTTTTTATAGTAAAACGTTTTGGTAGAAACTGAAAATGTTTGTGCGTTTTAGTGCTACAGTGTTACAAGGTTTTCCCATAATCCCATCCTCTCAATAGAAACGAATGTGATAAAATCACAAGGAAAACGCAGTTACCTGTGACAGTTCTGCAAATTCAATTCGATTCCACTGAAACGCATTCTTCAGATTTGTAGCTAAGTTATCGCATGCTGCGTCTCTCTACGACATTGATTCTCAGTCAGGGTGTCGTGGCACTTTGGGGTACCACAAGCGCTCACTTAGGGTGCCCACTTTTTTCTCTAAAGACTTCGAGAAAAATGTGAATGTTGAGTTTTAAAAATATGTTTATGGAAATTATTAAGTGTAATATGTCTGTTTTTGTCACTGCGATTAAGTGACTTAGGAATATATATTTTAACCCCTCAATGACCAGTTACCATTTTTTTTATCCTGAAGGGCAGGTGTCGATTCTGGCACATCATGTATTTTGTGCTTACGACTCTCCTCCGGAACCACTGTAAGCACAAACGAGGTCTGGAAATTGACCGCTCCAAGACCGGAGTGGTCTCTCTCAGACCCCCGTTCTGTGCGTCGGTACACGTCATCGGTCATGTGTGCCGGTGCACCGACGATAATCAAATCAGTACTTAAGGGAAGATCACTTTCCCCGCTCGTCGTTAAAGGGTTAATGTATTTTACCCTTCAAAGTGCCCTTGACAAATGACATAAGACGTTACAGACTGCATGTTAGGGGTGCATTGAGTGAAAACAGATTAAGAAGCATTAATCTAAGGCAATCACAAAGCATGTTGCCTGTTTGAGATGCCACCGATAGGACCCAATGATTTACAAGTCATGCATATTTTTAACCCTTTGAGTGCCAGAGTGGTACGCAATGCATTGTTTTGCAATGCGTTGCATACCACTCCGGCACTCAAAGGGTTAATGTGCTGCTGCCACTGTAATAATACCACCCATGTGAAAGGAGCCTGACCCCATAAAAGCAGCAGTGCCGTTTAATTCATTGCTATCCCATTGAGAACCAAATCAGCATACAGGGGTATGAAACTAACTGAAAACATTCTGAGTAGCAAAGAAATGCATAATAAAGTCCTAACCCTTTATATACCAAAGGGGTGAGACATCACATTCATGTTCCACGTGGTGCAATTTCTTTGCTCCAGAATTGCACATATTTTCCTTCTTGTGTAAGACCAAATCAGGTGCAGTTCTGATCCAAACCATCTACACCACAGGGGCAAATACACATTTCCAATGACTTAAAGAGTTAGTAATGTCTAACATTGCCAAACCCTAATATTGTAGATATTCAAATAATAAACTTAACGGCACATGTTCGATCTCTCAAACCTTTATGGTTTGAGAGATATACTCTCTTAAAGTTTCCCCCTTTTGCTGACGAGCTGTAAAGCTGTCAGTTGTGGATTTGAGTCTTGCAACCCAGGCGGCTCTTTACAGCTGACAGCAGGAAACGGCAAACTTTCAATGCAAATCTCTCTCAAACCATAGCGGTTTGAGAGATAGGATTTGTTAAATATAATTGAACTTTTTAAGCATAGAAAACTATAAAGATTTTTTTCTGGGACATTACTAACACTTTAAACGTTTTAAAAAGTATGGGGGCACATTAATATAAAATGGACAGTAATCTTATATATTCCAGAGCTTTCCAGCTGAGTAAAACTGCTGGCAGATGTTTCATTAAAGAGTTATCACTCACTCACTGACACTGCTCAGCAATGCAAAGAGTTATCCCCACTCACTGACACTGCTCAGCAATGCATTACCCGCCTCCCCTAACACTGACTTCCTGTCTTATCCCTACATTACCTCCCCTACTCACTGACACTGCTCAGCAATGCATTACCCACCTCCCCTAGCACTGACATCCTGTCTTATCCCTACATCACCTCCTCACTCACTGCCATTGCTCAGCAATACGATGCCCAGTTCCCATAGCACTGACTTCCTGTCTTATCCCTACATTACCTCCCCACTCACTGACACTGCTCAGCAATGCATTACCTACCTCCCTTAGCACTGATTTCCTGTTTTATCCCAACATTACCTCCCCCACTCACTGACACTGCTCAGCAATGCACTGCCCAGCTCCCCTAGTACCGACTTCCAGTCTTATCCCTACATTACCTCCCCCAATCACTGACACTGCTCAGCAATGCACTTCCCACCTCTCCTAGCACTGACTTCCTGCCTTATCCCTACATTACCTCCCCTCTCACTTACACTGCTCAGCAATGCATTACCCACCTCCCCTAGCACTGACTTCCTGTCTTATCCCTACATTACCTCCCCTCTCACTTACACTGCTCAGCAATGCATTATCCACCTGCCCTAGCACTGACTTCATGTCTTATCCCTACATTACCTCCCCCACTCACTGACACTGCTCTCCAATGCATTGCCCACCTCCCCTGGCACTGACTTCCTGTCTTATCCCTACATTACCTCCCCCACTCACTGATACTGTTCAGCAATGCATTACCACCTCCCCTAGCACTAGGGTTACCACCCAGCCGGTATTTTACCAGCAGGCCGGTAAAAAATTGGCTTCTGTCCAATGTTAAGTCTATGGACGAAATGCCATGGCCGGTATTTTTTGGAAGAAAAGGTGGCAACCCTACCTAGCACTAACTTCCTGTTTTATCACTACATTACCTCCTCCACTCACTGACACTGATCAGCAATGCATTACCCACCTCCTTAGCACTGACTTCCTGTCTTATTCCTACACTACCTCCCCACTCACTGACACTGCTCAGCAATGCACTGCCCAGCTCCCCTAGCATTGACTTCCTGTCTTATCCCTACATTGCCTCCCCCACTCACTGACACTGCTCAGCAATGCACTTCCCACCTCCCTAGCAATGACATCCTGTCTTATCCCTACATCACCTCCTCACTCACTGCCATTGCTCAGCAATATGATGCCCAGTTCCCATAGCACTGACTTCCTGTCTTATCCCTACATTATCTCCCCACTCACTGACACTGTTCAGCAATGCATTACCCACCTCCCCTAGCACTGACTTCCTGTCTTATCCCTGCATTACCTCCCCCACTCACTGACACTGCTCAGCAATGCATTACCCACCCCCCCAGCACTGACTTCCTGTCTTATCGCTACATTACCTCCCCACTCACTGATACTGCTCAGCAATGCATTACCCACCTCCCTAGCACTGACTTCCTGACATGTCCCTGCATTACCTCCCCACTCACTGACATCCTGTCTTATCCCTACATCACCTCCTCACTCACTGCCATTGCTCAGCAATATGATGCCCAGTTCCCATAGCACTGACTTCCTGTCTTATCCCTACATTACCTCCACCAATCACTGACACTGCTCAATAGGGTGACCACATTTCCCTTCTGCCATTCCGGGACGTGGTCACCCTAGCCGTCATACCTTAAGTCCCTGGTGGTCTAGCGGCGTAGAATGTGCTCTGTGCCTCCTCCGGCACAGAGCTGAAGCTCCCGCGCGGTATGGCCAGTAATGCAGAGCGCTGGGAGTGATGTCATCTCCCAGCGCTCTGTATTACTAGAGCGCTTGCCTCCAGGTAAGCTGCATTGCCGCCCTGGATGTCAGCCTGCAAGCGGTGTGTCATATCATGGACGCCGCGAGCGGCGTCCATGATGTGACACACCGCTTGCAGGCTGACATCCAGGGCGGCTTGCCTTCATTCCGGGACACTTCATTGTCCCGGTTGAAGGGGACCCGGGACGCGGGACATAGCCCTGAAATAAGGGACAGTCCCGGACGTTCCGGGACCCGTGGTCACCCTACTGCTCAACAATGCATTACCCACCTCCCTAGCACTGAGTTCCTGACATATCCCTACATTACCTCCCCACTCAATGATACTGCTCACCAATGCATTGCCCACCTCACCTGCCAATGAATGGGTTTAGTATCTGTGAGTAGTAGGAAGGTAATATAGTGTTAAGACAGGAAGTGCCTGCGCGGTGTGCCTTAATTAGCATCATCCAGATTTGTAAATCACTCTAACAACTAGGTTTCTAAGTTTAAAAAAATGGCTAACAGAACATGCAGGTGATTTTGGAAGCTCTTTCAAAATCAAAGTTGTTTTTTTTAGCTGTCAGAGTCCATTTAACCCTTTGCATGCCAGATGAGTATCCAATTCACCCCTCTGGCACTCACAGGGTTAAAAAAGAACCCATTGAAACCATCAATAATGTTTATTTGTCCCTAATATGTCTGGTCTGCCCAAGGATTACTCCAATGTTTCCAAATACATCAGCCTCTATGTTGCTAAGATAACGGTATCACTTGCCAAAGGTCACATGCAGCTGATAGCGGGAATTAAATCTGTTTGCCTTTATCAACCAATATATTTCCAAACGCAAGATCAACTCATAAAAATGACCGAATCATTTATTCTTTCAGTTAATAAAAGCCCATAATGCAGAGTAGTGCCGGTGAATATGGATTTTCCATTTATGACTTGAGTGCTTTTATTTTAGATTTGCTACAATATGCAATGTTCCTTTAAATGTCAGGGCTATAAATGTCACCTTTGATCAGTTGACAAAGTTGCTATTGGCCTGTCTTACTGGGAATCAATGCCATTTTTGGACTGTTGCCCGTAAATACATCTTTGCGCTCATTGTTTTTTGTCTGTCATAGCTAGGAAAACTTCAAAATAAGCTGACCCTGAGATATCTGAAATATTAACCCTTTCAGATCCAAAAGCAATGCTTTGCATACCCCCCCATCCCGGCACTGGAAGGGTTAACTTTTAAAAACCATAGATTGTAGATGCTATGTCCAGTGCTCAAAATTTCCACTTGCCACTAGCCAATATCGAGTGAAAATTCAGCCCTGGCGAGTAGAAATTCTGCCCTGGTGAGTAGAAATTCTGCCCTGGTGGGTATGTTTTGGCTTGCAGTGCCGAGTAAATTTTCAGGTCTGGCTAGTAGCAAAGGACTTAAAATTATAAGCCCTGCTATGTCCGCTTTTGTTCTAACTCAAAGTTAAACCAATAAGTCCAATGCGAACCTTTAAAGGTAGCATAAAGCCTCTTCATCTCCACTTGATGCCCCTTGATGCCCTACCTTGAGTCCCTGGTGGTCTAGCGGTGTGGAAAGCGCTCTGTGCCTCCTCCGGCACAGAGCTGAAGCTCCCGCGCGCTGTGCTCAGTAATGCAGAGCGCTGGGAGATGATGTCATCTCCCAGCGCTCTGTATTACTAGAGCGCTTGCCTCCAGGAGATCAGCTGGATTGCCGCCCTGGATGTCAGCCTGCAAACGGTGTGTCACATCATGGACGCCGCGAGGGAGCGCTTGGTAGCATAAATCAGCGCTCCCTCGTGGCGTCCATGATGTGACACACCGCTTGCAGGCTGACATCCAGGGCGGCATATATTAAAAAAAAACAAAAAACACAACAAACACTGGGTCCCCTCTTCCCCCCCCCCGGCGACGCCACTGAGAGAGTGACTGTGCTGCTGCGTGGGTGCTTGGCTTCATTCCGGGACACTTCATTGTCCCGGTGGGAGATGACCCTGGACGCGGGACATAGGCTTCAAATAAGGGACAGTCCCGGACATTCCGCGACCCGTGGTCACCCTATTTAAAGGGACAGTAATGTCAGCTGTTATGAAACTTTAAAAGAGCAGTAAACTTTTTTTTTATGAAAACACATATTTTATAGAGCATTTCCTGCTGAATATAGGGTTGCCACCTTTTCTTCAAATAAATACCGGGCAAGGCATTCCCTCCATAGACTTAACATTGGAAAGAAGCCAATTTTTTACCGGCCTGCCGGTAAAATACCGGCTGGGTGGCAACCCTAGCTGAATAAAACAAGGTCACTCCCATTGCTGTCAGATGTTTTATTCAAAATTTATAGCAGTTTAAATAATCAGGAAGTGAATTTACTGTGTTTACTTCCTGATAGTTCTAACTGACAGGAAGTGACTTTACTGTGTTTACTTCCTGATAGTTCTAACTGACAGGAAGTGACTCAGCGGTTTCTATCACATTCTATGGAGAACTGTATGTCTCTGACTTTCCTCTCCATTAGAATCTAACAGGAAATCTAATTAGAATTAAACGACTAGAGGGCACTGCTAATGTAAAAAAACATGGGTTTAAACTGTAATAACTCTGGAAATATAAATCTCTCGGCAGTGGGAGTACCCTTATTTTATTCAGTAGGAAAATCCCTACAATATATATTTTTTCATAACAAAAAGTTTGCTGCTCTTTTAATATTGTAGACATTAAAAATATATAATTTCAATGATGTATGCGTTGTCTCTTAAACATGTATAGTTTGAGAGATATAAGCTTCTTGCACTTATGTCAGACTCTAGCTGACAGCAGGAGATCCTGGTCCTGGGACCGGCCGGTGGCTCTTCAGCAGAGCCAAAATAGCGCTATCTAAAAAGAAATACTTAAAGCGGAAGTTTCAGTTACTAATAAGTCGCCCTTGAATTATTAAACATTTGGCGACTAGCATCCTAATACATGTATTACCTCTGTAAAGTGCCGCGTTCTAAAGAAATCTTTCATATTAGGAGACTGACAGGCAGGTTAGTGCAGTCTGTGCGTCTGCTCCATCAGTCCTTCCGGTTACCATGTGGCACCCTGCAGTGCTTCTTACAGGAGACCGGGACCGACAGCACAGGTGCTCAGACAAGATATCTGCTCTGGTGCCTGGCTTCCAGCCTCCTAGGGATAAAGATTTCTTTAGAATGCGGCAATTTACAGAAGTAAAACATGTAGTAGGATCAGGGCTGGTGCAAGGATTTTTGCCACCCTAGGCAAAACCTAATTTTGCCTCCCATTTGGCTCTGCCCCTTGTGCCCCATCCCTTTATACCCTGCCTACTTATACCCCACCTCGTTTTATGATTGTCCTCTCTCTGCCCCTGGTCTGGAGATGCCTGTAAGAGATGCCCCCCACCAGCTCCAACTTGCCCCCACCGGCTCCACTTTGCCCCCTATCAGCTCCACCTTGCCCCACCAGCTTCAATTTGCCCCCTTAGCGCCAACTTACCCCCATCTGCTCCAACTTGCCCACACCAGCTCCATGTTGCCCCCATCAGCTCCACTATGCCCCCATCAGCTCCAACTTTCCCCTATCAGCTCCACTTTGCCCCCATCTGCTCCATCTTGCCCACACCAGCTCCACTTTGCCCCCATCAGCTCCAACTTGCCTCCCATCAGTTCCACTTTGCCCCCACCAGCTTCACTATGCCCATATCAGCTCTAACTTGCCCACACCAGCTCCATGTTGCCCCCACCAGCTCCACTATGCCCCCATCAGCTCCAACTTTCCCCCATCAGCTCCACTTTGCCCCCATCTGCTCCAACTTGCCCACACCAGCTCCACTTTGCCCCCATCAGCTCCAACTTGCCCCCCCATCAGTTCCACTTTGCCCCCACCAGCTTCACTATGCCCATATCAGCTCTAAGTTACCCCCACCTGCTTCACTTTGCCCCCCATCAGCTCTAACTTGCCCCCTCAGCTCCTCTTTGCCCCCACCAGCTCCTCTTTGCCCAACATCAGCCCCAACTTGCCCAACATCAGCCCCAACTTTGCCCCCCATCAGCTCCACTTTGCCACCCATAAGCTCCAATTTGCCCCCCATCACATACCTGGAGCTCCGCGCAGTATTCTTTTCAGTAGTGCAGAGCGCGCCGGGAGATCATGACTCCCAGTTCACTCTGCATTACTAAAGAGTTGAGGACGATGAGGGAGCGCAGTAGAGACACAGATCTAACTGTGTTGCTTTCCCGGTGCGGTGCGTGCGGGCAGTGGGCGCAGCTCTTCTCCGCTGCATGCCCGCGCCCCCAGTACCTGTGCGCCCTAGGCCGGCGCCTACTTCGCCTATAGGTGGCGCCGGCCCTGAGTAGGATGCTAGTTGCCATATGTTTAATGAATCAAAGACATATTAGTAACTGAAAGTTCCGCTTTAATTGTAACGGTCTACAAAGTGTGCTTGCAAACCAGGCACACTTTGTAGACCGTTCCAATGAAGTATTTCTTTTTAGATAGCATTATTTTGGCTCTGCTGAAGAGCTACCATCGGGTCGCACGACCCGAATCTCCTGCTGTCAGCTAGACAGCTGAAGTCAATGAAAGGGGAGGGAGGGGGCAACTTTAGTAGCTTATATCTCTCACATGTCTGACAGACAACGCATACATCATTGAATTTATAATTTTCATGTCTACAATATTAAAGTTTCTTAACACCAGGCATTGCTATCCCTTTAATGTTTGAGTGCCAGAGGGGTATACAATGCATTGCGTACCCCTCTGGCACTTGCAACTTCGAGATCTCACTGCTTGAACACACGCAAGAAAATCAGGATTTCTCCCTCTTTCGATCTGGTAGAATTCATTTCCTTCCTTAGTTTAACTGACACTTAAAATTAGCTGTATTATGTCTATGAAATGTATGTCAATGGCTAACACACCCCAGATGTATGGTTTTGATGTAATTTGGAAACCTTGGATGACTTATATTGCCTCGTGTTGAATATAGATATCTTTACCATGCATAGTAGTTCTTGTAGGTTCATTTACACTCCTACAAGATCAGACCTGAGATTCCAGTATCCATTTCTTTTCCTTTTACTCTTTTTTTTATTTTTCTCTTACCTTTCACTTTGAAATTTCACTAACAAACATGGTTAGTATGCTGATGAGATGACTCAGTTGATTAATGCGCCAGCTATAGAATCTGTTCAAACCTCAAGGTCATAGATTCTAGTCCCAGCAAGGTCAACTCAGCCTTTCATCCTTCTGAGATAGATAAAATTAGTATCATTAAAGGGATAGTAATACTTCGTTTTATCTTTATTTTATTTTGTAGGCATTAAAAAAACATGAAGAACGATATAAGTCTTATCTCTCAAACCTTTATGGTTTAAGAGATATTCACAAGCAAAGTATCCCCCCCCGTTCAGCCAGATCAGAAGGGAGGTGCCCAGGTAGACTGCAGAGAGGGACAATCTTCAATTAAGATAAGGGAAAAAGCTGAAAAACTTGTCACTGGGGGAAGGGCTTTCATTGTTCTCATAGGAAGAAGATTGTCCCCTTCTGTTATCTGTCTGGTCTTACAACCAGATTCACATCTGAGAAGAGATGGCTTACACTAGGTAAAAGGGGCGGGAGGGGGAAACTTTGCTTGTGAATATCTCTTAAACCATAAAGGTTTGAGATATAAGACATATCGTTCTTCATGTTTTTTTAATGCCTACAAAATCAAATAAAGATAAAACGAAGTATTACTATCCCTTTAAATTGGGTAAAAATATATATACCCCAAGGACATACTCGAAAACAAGAGACAATCTCAATATATCCTTCCTGGTCAAATACTTTGATATTCTTATTATATTGATAGCATACAGTGTAGACTATCATAATATTCAGTGTAAGAGTCCTGATACATTCTGATTTCTTTGTTATAATGTTTGACTTTTGAAAACTTAATAAAAATGTTATATCTAAAAGAAAGAAAAAAAACAGTTAATTGGTACAGATCATGAAGCAGGACCCTGACACTGAGAATTTTGGGCTTTTACCCTGAGAATCTGAGATGTATCGTGTTAGCCATAGAAAATGCAGGCGATTAACAGAGTAAAATGATACCTTTATTAGCTAACTGAGTGGCTTTGAATGCAAGATTCCAAGACAACTAGGTATAGGGGAAGATGCACTAAGGCATGATAGGTGATCAAGCAGAGATGACTCTCCAGTGATATCACTTATCCAAGTCCTATGTTATTCTATGGAGCCTATGCACTAAGATGTCTCAAACTTTGGAGATGTTAGTACATAGGCTCTATAGAATAACATAGGAACTGGAGAAGTGATATCACTGGAGCAATCATCTCCGCTTTATCACCTATTTGTCACCTCTTTATCACTCCTTAGTGCATGACCACCCTAGTTGTTTTGATAGCTTGCATCCAAAGCCACTCAGTTATGAATAAATGTATAATTTTAGTCTAATACTCTCTACCATCCAAGGAGTCAATAACTGTGTAACTGAAGGATTAAATTGTAATTTCACCTTAAGAGAGAATTAACACTTCCAATTTACAATGAAAAATCCAGAAAATGTTAATGGCCCCAATGAATTATATAAAAAACAGCAATTGTGGTGATTTTAATAGGGGAGGGAAGAGACAAAGTCCTATAGATATCACAATAATTATCAGTCTTTCAATCCTTTTGTGGCTATTTGAAGTCCAAGATAATCAACTAGAAAATCAATAATAAATACATATATGTGTTTATCTCTATCTTAGTGGGCTTATCACTCCCTATAATGTTCTACAGGGCCTACAATGCTTCCATTTTGCTGTGTCTTTTTTCAGCTGTCACTTGTGCTGGGTTGATTTTTAAAACGTTGCATGTAAAAGATCGTGTGGCTACACGCCACATTAATCATGTCACAGGGATGAAAAGGACAAGATTCTCATGTTGCCTCCTTAAACAGCGCAGCATTGCCTGCATATTAGATCTAAAAGAGCCTGGCTGGTCTGAGTCGCAACAATAAGGTGGTACCTAATTGGCCTTGTTCCTGGAAAGTGGTACCTTATTGGCCTTGTTGTTGGAAGGTGGTACCTTATTGGCCTTGTTGCTGGAAGGTGGTACCTTATTGGCCTTGTTGCTGAAAGCGTTTATCTGTGAAGGCCAAGATCATATGGAGTAGGTTGATTCACCTTATTGGCTTGTAAAAACATAGTACTGGAAACACTGAAAGTAGCGTGACAGACCAGATTGTGTAGAGCTCAGTCTAAGGCTGCTGCAGGAACTTGAAGAACAATGAAAGGGCAATGGTTAAAAGTTTCTTTGTAATTCAGTGCAATTTCCAATAAAGAGCGGTTTACCAGCCAGGCAGGGTACAATGGTGAGGTTCGAGTGTGTGTCACTGTCCTTCAAGTTCCTGAAGCAACCTTAGATAGCCCTCATGTTGCGACTCAGTCCAGCCAGGTTCTTTTAGATCTAATATGCGGGCAATGCTGCGCCTTTTAAGGAGGTGACATGAGAATCTTGCACTTTTATGCAGTGAGAGATTCTCATGTCGCGGTTTTAGCCCCAGCGACATGCTTAATGCGGCATGTAGCTTCAGGATCTTTTAAAATCGACATTTTAAAAGGATACCCTTGTGCTGCAATAGCGACGCTCATGCAAAAGATATAGTGTAAGGGTAGACAGAGCAAAAGTGTAGTAATTTAGTTTATTTCCACACAGGTAAAAAAAATGGGTGTACACTGTGTATTAACATCAGAAGTTATTGCTACTATTGTAAATTATAAATATTTAAGAGATTGTGTTTTTATAGTTTTTGATATTGTCATATTAAATCATATTAAATCATTTTCCTTTACCTTTATACAAATGTTTCTTTTATTATATTATTTTATTGATACACCCATGTTTTTACCTATGTGAAAATAATCTAACTGACTGCAGTTAGATACTTTTTTACTCCTACCCTAAATATTTTGTGTCTGTGCCTTTGTGCAAGACATCAACAGTCTGTCCTGGATGTCTTGTCTGCGGAGGATATAAAGTCTCTGTAAAACAAATCAAACTTGTTTTAGTACGAACTGTCCACTATAACCCAGGGCTTGGCAACCTGTGCCTCTCCAGTTGTTGATGGACCACAACTCCCATTAGAATTGTATTAAATTTGGAGCTGGACTGCATCATTAATAATGACATTATGAACCTATGACAAATATGACTTAACCTTGAAAGATAGCAGTGTCCAACATATTGTATAGCAGTGAGCTGGTATCCTCTTGCATTGAATAAGTTAAAGGGACCACTACCTCTAATTATTTTGAAAAACATTTCAAACTCACCAATGTGTTCTATTAGCCATTTTTTTATTTAGAAACCTAGTTTTTGCATTATTTTGATTTATCGAATATGATAATTTAGGCATGCCCAGCAGGCACTTCCTGTCTTAGCCCTACATTACTTCCTGCACACACAGTTTTGATTACACAGTGTGGCACTGTATGCTAATTCCCTACATGAAGAGAAAATCACGCCTTGCATAGAAATCCCCCTCTGCTTTTGTGAGCTCCCCCTAGAATAATTAATGGTGCAGTGGGGTGAATGTACTACTCTAATTCTGAACAACAACACTTTATCACCATGCCTGCCTAATGCCAATTTACTAAGCCGCCAACACCCAAATTTCTCCTCTCAATATCTCTCATGTCAAGGGGAGGACAAAACATAGATTGTAGGCCATAAGCTCCTGCTTGCTGTATCCAAGTGATATACCAATCTCTGCTCAAGGAACAGTTAAAACAATACAATCTGGAGATTTCACTGATTTAACACACATAAGGCAAACTGGACTTCTCCCTCTGTCTTTCTGGTTATCACAGTGAAACTGCACCTAAAATATTCAAGTTTCAACTATAATAACTTTTGAATAAAACACCTCTCAGCAGTGGGAGTACCCTTGTTTTACTCAGGGTGATAAATCCTACAACATATTTATTTTTACATTTTAAGTATTACTATCCCTTTCATGAATGATCACTTTTATATGTGTATCTGTGAATTTTGCAAAAACATTTAACATCACAGCAAATTAGTTATTGTTAACAGTTAGTATCATATAATACTAAAAAAAATACAATTTGTATGGTTTATCCTGTTGACTGAAACAAGGACACTCCCACTGCTAAAACATGTTTTATTCAAAAGTTATTATAGCTCAAACTTCCAGTGATTGGGTGCAGTACCTTCCATGGCCTGACATGTTACTGTGGAGCTGTTGCTGTAGTCGTCTATGGACAGCTCTGGGTCAGTGACAAAAACTCTCCATAGGATTCTATAGCAACAGCGCCACTGTAAAATTTTAGGATGTGGAAGGTACTTCGTCTAAAAAATGCAAGTTTGACCTGCAATAACTTTTGAATGAACCATCTCTCAGCAGTGGGTGTACCTTTGTCTTACTCAGCAGAATGAACTCTGCAATATATATTATTCCATATTACACAATACTATCCATTTAACCCTTTGAGTGCCAGAGGCAAAGCAATACGTTGCATACCCCTATGGCACTCAAAGGGTTAACATTAGGAGTTTATTTAACACTTTCAGTTCCAGAGGAGTAAGCAAGGCATTGCAAAGCAATGTGTTGCGTACCTCTCTGACACTGAAAGGGTTAACCTCTCTCTTCTCTGCTAGACATGCATTGCAGAGCTGTGTGTTGTTGATTCCTCATACACTTAAAGGGATAATAATGTTTCACAAAAACAGCAGCTCCAATTAATCTTCATAGTATTTGGGCCATGGAGAGTGTTATATCAATACTGTCAGAGATGTAATACAAGAGTAATTGAATGATAAAGTATCCCCCTCCCGCCCCTTTTACCTAGTGTAAGACACCTCCCCTCAGATGTGGAATCTGGTTTCTTGACCGGACAGGTCACAGTAAGGGACAATCTTCTTACTGTGAGCATAAGGAAAACCCTGCCCCTCTTGACAGGTTTTCCCTTATGATCACTGAAGATTGTCCCTCTCTGTGATCCATCCGGACAGTCTTGCTGCTCTAAGATGAGCAGTGTTAAATCAGTAAAAGGGGCGGGAGGGGTATACTTTATCATTCAATTACTCTTGAACTACAACTCTGACAGTATTGAAATAACACTCTTCACGCCCAAATACTATGAAAATTAATTTGAGTTGCTTTTATTTTGAAACATTACTATCCCTGTAAGTGACTGAGTAACAACCAGAAGGAGATCTGAGTCCCTGGCTGGTCACAATTCCAGCTCCATATCAGAGTAAAGTAATCTGATAACAGATAATCCCTTATTACCTCTCATTTCTGATGACTCAAACACAACTTTCAATTCCTTCCATGTGACCTTTGACACAGAAAACATGTAGCACCTTTTACTTTGTCAGTCGTGGTGGATGCTCTTTGACACACAATGCAAAGTGTATATTTATCAATGTAATCCTAACCTAAACTTGGATTTTAACCTCTATTCCACAATGATTGCCATCTATAGTTCCAGATTTTGAAATCTCTGTATAGTTAATATGGGTTCACTTAAATATGTAATACTAGTATTGAAGGCCCATGTACATGGGCCAAAGTACCAGCCAGTGGCCTTGGCTGCTGCCCCGGAGCTGGGGGTGGTGGGCCGTTGGGATCAGCAGTGCTTCTGACCGGAAGCTGGAGCGTTCGTCCAGTCTCTACTGCGCATGACTGCATCGTTCAGGCAGTCTCTACTGCGAATGTGAGGTTACGCACACAGAGGAGCGACGCATTCTAGCACTTTACATTATTTAGATACCCTAGGAATAAATTGTTTTTGAAGCAGAACTTACAGGCATATTAAAGTGCTCCCCCCCACCAGGACAATAAAGAGTCCCAGACTGGAGCAACAAAGCCGGCACCCTCAACCTACCTACATAACGCAGCATGCACCAGTCCAGCTAGCCTATGAAATGTATTGCTATATGGTCCTCATTGGCTGGCTGAGCCAGCCAATAAGGACCGTATAGCAAATACATTTCATTGGCTGGCTGGCTGGCTGGCTGGACTGGTGCGTGTGAGACAGCTGGGAAGGGGCCGGTATGCGAGTGAGACTGAGGTCTGAGTCCCACGGCTGAGGCTCCCGCCAGCTGACAAAGAGAGTAAGAGTTCCCAGTTAGTCTTGTACCTCTATAAAACTTCTGAAATCTTGCATTAATTCTATTTTCCCCTAGGCACGATACTGGCACTTGTCTTTCTGTTTAACCCTTTGAGAGGCAGAGATCCAATGCAGTTAGGTTGACCACATATCCCGGAATGGCAGATTGGAAATGTGGTTACCCTAGTGCCCCCCAAATAATTTCTCACATAGCGATAAGCGTATCGTTATTTGCGTGACAAAAAGACAAATCTGCTCTTCTCTATACAAGGTGCAAATGTGTGACCTGTATCGGACATGTATAATACTACCGTGTTAATAAATATGAGGATTTTGTTCCAAAATTTAGCCAAACATTGTATAAGCTTGCCAACTCCATCAAGGTACCTCAATATATGGCAAGTACCTACTCTAATACATCTGTAAAGCCCTATCTAAATTACAAACAGTCCACGAGGAGATGTTATAATGAACACGTTGGAGGGGGACCCTTTTAATGTAATGTTTTTGAAGCTTGGGGGTCCCAATGTTTGCAATTAAAAACAAAAGACATACAACAGTTTAAAAAGCATCAAAAACACTATATTTAAAGGGTCCCCCTCCAACAGGTTTATTGTAAAATCTCCTCATGGACTGTTTTTAATTTAGATAGGGCTTTACAGGTGTATTACAGTAGGTACTTGTTACCATATATTGAGGTACCTTGACCACTGGCATAACAATAGGGGTCGCAGGGGTTACACCTGCGACCAGGCCTCCACCTGAGACACCCTCACCCGGAGCCAGTAGCAAGTAGGTCTGTGCCTTCTTCGGCACAGACCTCTAACAGCTGATCTCCCTCTCAGATGCTCTAGTAATGGAGAGCGCTAGGAAATGACATCATCTCCCAGCGATCTGCATTACTGAGAACCATGCGGGAGCTCCATCTCTATAGAGGTCTGTGCCACAGGAGGCACAGACCTCTCATGAAATGCTGCTAGACCACCAGGAAGGTAGGAGATGGACACTGGGGTGGTCAGTAGGGGCAACGTGGAGATTGGGGGCAATATCGAGGCAGTGTGGAGATTGCTGGGCAAGGTGGAGGCAGTGTGGAGATTGGGGGGCAATGTGGAGGCAATGTGGAGATTGCGGGGGCCATGTGGAGGCAATGTGGAGATTGGGGGGCAATGGGGGGAAATGTGGAGACTGGGGGAAATGGGGGGGCATTGTGCTCGGGGCTGCAATGTGGTTCTTGGGGAGCCCAAGGCAGTTTCTGCACCAGGGCCCAGTGGCTTCTAGTTACACCTCTGACCTTGATGGCAAGCTTAAACAATGTTTTGCCAAGTTTTGGAACAAAAATCCTCATATTTATGAACACGGTAGTATTATACATGCCCAATACAGGGCACACATCTGCACCTTGTATAGAGAAGAGCAGGTTTGTCTTTTTGTCTTGCTTTTGCACTTTAGGTTCCGGCCTAAGGCTTGGAAGACTGGGGGACCCTTTCATTCTCTGCTGCTATCTATACATTCATGACATAATCTTTACTTACACATTATTAATTATATGTATGTATTATAGTGATTTAGCTCTGTGAGCTTATTTTCTTGTATGATCCTTAGTAAGTCTGGCATTATTTAGAAACAGAGGCGTAACTAGAAGCCACCAGTCCTGATGTAAAAGTTGCCAACCACATTGCTCCCCCCAACCACGTTGGCCCCCCATTGGCCATCTCCACTGGACACCTCCACAATGCTCCCAATCTCCATATTGTCCCCCCATCTCCACATTATTGCTCCCATCTCCACGGCCCCTCACATGGCCTGTTTCCTACCTCCCTGGTGGTCCAGCGGTGTGGCAGGAGAGGTCTGTGTCTCCTTCTGCACAGACCTGTCTACTGCCGGAGTTCCTGCGCAGTCTTCTCTTTAGTAATGCCGGGGAATCTCCAAAGAAGTTGGATTTCTGAACACTGGCGTAACAATAGGGGTCGCACCTGTGACCAGGCCCGTCACTCCAGGGGCCTGGTCACAGGTGCAACCCCTATTGTTATGCCAGTGTTCAGAAATCCAACTTCTTTGGAGATTCCCCAGCAGGCATCCTGGTGTAGAGGTGTGTGTGCACCTGCACTGTCAGTCCCTTTCTGTATCGTGCGGTACAAAACAACTGCCCCTTACCAATCATAGAGGAGACAGGGAACTAGGGTGACCACATTTCCCTTCTGCCATTCCGGGACGTGGTCACCCTATCAATGCCTTACCTTGAGTCCCTGGTGGTCTAGCGGAGTGCGGAGTGCAAAGTGCTCTGTGCCTCCTCCGGCACAGAGCTGAAGCTCCCATGCGCTGTGCTCAGTAATGCAGAGCGCTGGGAGATGATGTCATCTCCCAGCGCTCTGTATTACTAGAGCGCTTGCCTCCAGATAAGGTAAGTTGCATTGCCGCCCTGGATGTCAGCCTGCAAGCGGCGTCCATGATGTGACACACCGCTTGCAGGCTGACATTCAGGGCGGCTTGGCTTCATTCCGGGACACTTCATTGTCCCGGTTGAAGGGGACCCGGGACGCGGGACATGTCCCTGAAATAAGGGACAGTCCCGGACGTTCCGGGACCCGTGGTCACCCTACAGGGAACGACAGCGCAGGCAAACAGGTGCCTCTTCAGGAAGATGTCCACGCTATCGTCTGTAGGGAATCTCCGAAGAAGTTGAATTTATAAATAATGCCGTAAGCACTAAGGATAATATAAGTATTGAAATGCTTATCGATATGTGAAAAATTATTTGGGAGGCACTCAAAGAGTTAATATATCTGAAAGTTCCACTTTAATTTAACCTTTTGAGTGCCAGAGGGGTATGCAATGCATTGTGAAGCACTGTTTTACTTAGTATAAACTGCATTGTTTCGCTTAATTAGGCGTCCTTTATACAGCAGTAACTGAAACAGCTAGCAGGATTTTCTAAAAAGGAAAGTACCGGGTAACATTATTCATGGTGGATAAAGTGCCACACAAACATATAGTGTTAGTTATAAAAGGTACCGGCTCACCGACAAAAGGAGAAGGGTCAGGGGATGACCAGGGGGGCAGAGGGGCAATTGCCCCCCGGGCCAATCATAAGTCTGGGCCAGTAGGCCACTGACTTGCTCAATTGCCCTCCTGCTGCTGTAAATGGTTTACGGAGTTAAACTATTAGTGTACCTCCATTTCAGTTGTAATATCCGTGATATCACTAATGTACCAATAGTTCAATTATAAGCTCTGTAGTATCACTTGCCTTACTTCATAACATTAATTTCAGCTAAAATATTAAAGTGGATCTATCACATACCTCCCAACATTTCAAATTGCTAAAGAGGGACACTTGTGTTTTAGGGGGTGTGGCTGGTGGGCGGGGAATTACCGGGGATTTTTAGGCTATTTCATGACCTATTCATACCTCTTTGTGTAACCTAATAAATGACTTATAACAAGACCAAAGTATTTTATTTACACAGACTAATATATAAACACATATACTGACATTTAAACAAACAATAATGCAAGTTATATTGCTGTAGAACAATATGATACACTTATCTACACACTACTCAGTCTGATCTCCTAAAAAGAGGGACATCATGGTGGGAAAGAGGGACAGAGGGATTTGGGTCTAAAAGAGGGACTGTCCCTCCTAAAGAGGGACACTTGGGAGGTATGCTATCACATATAGATATCTAATGCTCATTAGATAGAGCGTTTAGAGAAAAAGTTTAATATGTATAATAATTAAAAAAAAAAAAACGTTATCTACGCAAAAATTCAAGTTTAAAAGGTACCCAGCAACCTACTTCTGCTTGCCGCTGCGGCAAGCTGCTTGCCACACAGAGGCTGCTCCCGTCCCACTTCCCAGCATTCTCCAATGACAGAGGATGTCTGTCTCTAAGCTGGAGCGATCTCATTGACTAGATATCGATCTCTGCCAATGAGATCGCTCCAGTTTAGAGAAAGAAAGCCTCCGTCATTGGAGGATGCTGGGAAGTGGGACGGGAGCAGAGGCAGTGCTGCAAGCAGGAAGTAGGCTGCTCTGCACCTTTTAAACTTGAATTTTTGCGCAGATACGGGTTTTTTTCAAAAATGACTAACATATTAAACTTTTTCGCTAAATGCTCTATCTAATGAGCATTAGATATCTATATGTGATAGATCCACTTTAACAAAACAGGGTGATCTGGGATATTGGGCTGGAGGGATAGTAGAAATTGGCCGATTGATTGTATTTGCCCCCCCCAGGCCAAATGTTGCCAGTCCTCCCCTGTGAAGGGTCACTGGCCTGACATGACTTGCCTGAAAATCGTCTCAGCCACGAATTATTATAGTCCGAGCGCATTTTTTATGAAGCACCAATCCCTTTGGGGGTTTTTGTTTGGTTGTTTTTATTTCAGAAACTTTTTTTTATTAAGAGTTAACCCTTTGAGTGCCAGAGGGGTACGCAACGCATTGCTCTGCAATGCGTTGCGTACCCCTCTGGCACTCAGATGGTTAACTGAGATTACATAAATGTCGTAAATACATTTTGTGTGATAAAATAACGTATATGGCGTTTTGTGTTGCACCCTGATACAGTACAGAAGTAGTAAAACCATAAATAGGTGTCAGCGTTCATGAGTCCCCATGTTGGTCAGTGGTTACTGCCACTTTAAATAGGTCATTAATGTAAGTGGACCCCTCAGTGTAGGAGGTTGTTGGTGTTGATAAATGAGATACCGGTAGGTCTCGCGAATACCTAGCTGAGACATGGAGGATAGACATTTGTAGTAGTTCGTTATTAGTAGGGTTATTGTAGTACTCTATCTATAAACTTTAAAGGCATAGTAATACTTAAAATGTAAAAAATATATATGTTGTAGGGTTTATCCCCCTGAGTAATACGAGGGTACTCCCACTGCTGAGAGATATTTTATTAAAAAATTATAACAGCTCAAACTTGAATTTTTTAGGTGCAATATCACAATGGCCTGAAAATTTACAGAGGCGCTGTTGCTACACCATCCTATGGACTGCACTGGTCCATAGACTATAAATCTCCATAGGATGGTGTAACAACAGCACCACTGTACATTTTCAGGCCATTGTGATATTGCACCTAAAAATTAAAATTTGAGCTGTTATAATTTTTTTAAAATATCTCTCAGCAGTGGGAGTACCCTTGTTTTACACAGCGGGATAAACCCTACAACATATATTTTTTTACATTTTAAATATTGCTATCCCTTTAAATCCCTCTGTTTTTAACCCCTCAGAGACATCTGCAACACAAAGTATTGGCGATAATCCTAGCATTCAAGAGGTTAATATGCATACCTGGAAACTTTTTCTTCTGGTCTCCCTGGAGAGGGAGGCCTGTGGTGCCAGTGAGGGTGACACATGATGCAAATTGCATCAAAAAGTTGTGGTGCTTAATCGTGACTGTGGGCGGGGCTTCAGAAACGTTTTACAAATATAGGCAATAGGCTGGGGAAGGAGGAGAAATGGGCGGGGAGTGGCTAGAACTGACAGGGAAGGAGCACCAATGGGTAGAGTTTCTTAAGAAACTGCCCACACCCCAGAGAATCATACTCTGCCCCGGAGACTTGGCTTGATGGCCAATATTCGTGGATAGTCTTCATGTTTTCATTGGGGCTCTTTCACACTGGAGACAGAATAATTGTTGCCCACTTATACAGTCCTTTCAATCTCTCTAGCACTCAAGGGGTTAAATCAACAGGAAATGGGGGGGTGTTCCCTATGGTGCAGTTGGTTTGCACCAGAATTGCACTTCTACATACCTCCCAACATTTCAGATAACCAAAGAGGGACATTTTTATTTTAGGTGGTGTTGCTGGGGGCATGTTTGGTAGGTGGGGCATTACTGAGAATTTTTTTCATGACTTTCTGACACCTCTTCCTGTAACTGAATAAATGATTTATACCAAGATCAAAATATTTTATTTACACAGACAAATTTAGAAACACATATAGTGACGTTTACCCTAACATTTCTGTGAGTTTTATTTGCTGCGGAGCAATGTGATACACTGATATACACTGATCACTTTGGAGGTATGGACCCCTAATATTTCCTAAAGAGGGACACTTGGGAGGTATGGACCCCTAATATTTCCTAAAGAGGGACACTTGGGAGGTATGTACCGCCTAATATCTCCTAAAGAGGGACACTTGGGATGTATGTACCCCTAATATCTCCTAAAGTGAGACACTTGGGATGTATGAACCCCTAATATCTCCTAAAGAGGGACACTTGGGAGGTATGAACCCCTAATATCTCCTAAAGATGGACACTTGGGAGGTAGGGACCCCTAATATCTCCTAAAGAGGGACACTTGGGAGGTATGGACCCCTAATATCTCCTAAAGAGGGACACTTGGGAGGCATGGATCCCTAATATCTCCTAAAGAGGGACACTTGGGAGGTATGAACCCCTAATATATCCTAAAGAGAGACACGTGGGAGGTAGGGACCCCTAATATCTCCTAAAGAGGGACACTTGGGAGGTATGTACCTCTAATATCTACTAAAGAGGGCACTTAGGAGGTATGGACCCCCTAATATCGCCTAAAGAGAGACACTTTGGAGGTATGGACCCCTAATATCGCCTAAAAAGGGACACTTGGGAGGTATGGACCCCTAATAACTCCTAAAGTGGGACACTGGGGAGGTATGGACCCTAATATCTCCTAAAGAGGGACACATGGGAGGTATGAAGCTCTAATATCTCTTAAAGAGGGACACTTGGGAGGTATGGACCCCTAATATCTCCTAAAGAGGGACACTTGGGAGGTATAGACCCCTAATATCTCCTAAAGTGGGAAACTTGGGAGGTATGGACCCCTAATATCTCCTAAAGAGGGACACTTGGGAGGTATGGACCCCTAATATCTCCTAAAGAGGGACACTTGGGAGGTACAGACCCCTAATATCTCCTAAAGAGGGACACTTGGGAGGTACGGACTCCTAATATCTCCTAAAGAGGGACACTTGGGAGGTATGGACCCCTAATATCTCCTAAAGAGGGACAATTGGGTGGTATGGACCCCTAATATCTCCTAAAGAGGGGACACTCGGGAGGTATGCCTCTGTAGTTCCTGGATAAGGTCCCGATTGTCTGTAATATCAGACACTGGCAATGTTACTCTATTCTGTTTACTGAAGATTCAGGAAACCAGAGGAACTGTGAGCACAATTTTAGTTCCAAATTCGTTAATTAAATTAATTGCACTTTGAGACTTCATCACACCCTTTAATTGGCATTGAGTTCTCACAATGGAGCGAGCCTGCACATGTAACATCACCCAGGTACATCATTAAAACAAAGTCCAGGAGGTAAACTGAGTTCATGATTTTTTTTTTTTTTAGTTCGAGTTTTAACTCAGCTCTCAATAATTTTATGTAAAATGGTGATCAACGAATGTATCCACAACTGTTTTTTTCAACTACAACTCCCATCATCCTTAGCCAGAAGTAGGCATCTGTTTGCTCCCCAGCCATTGGAAACTTCTATTCCCATCATCCCCATCTGGCCCTTCATCAAAGAGTGCCAATCCTTGTCACACTCCCACCACTCCCCCATCTGTAAGTGGATTGGCGGGGGAGTGCAGGAGTTTGGAGGTGAGCAGCACTCAACTAACGGGTGACTTAAACGGGGCTGCATTGTAGGAGTAGTCAATTGTCACAACTCTACTATATGGAAATACAATAGGGGGTTATGCACTAAGGTGTTATATAGAAGTGTTAAACTGGTGAAAAAGGAGAGATAACTTCTCCAGTTATATCACTTCTCTAGTTCCTATGTTATCCTATGAAGCCTAAGCACTAAGGTTTCTCCACCTTTGGAGATCTTAGAGCATAGGCTCCATAAAATAACATAAGGAGAGAATGCGCTGTGTGATAAAGAGGTGATAAAGTGGAGATGGCTTCTCCAGTGATGTCACTTCTCCAGTTCCTATTTTATTCTATAGAGTCTACGCACTAAGATCTCCAAAGTCGGAAAGATCTTAGTGCATTGGTTCCATAGAATAACATAGGAACTGGTGAAATGATATCACTGGAGAAGTCATCTATGCTTTATCACGCATTAGTGCATCTCCCCCCCACAACTCTCATCTTCTCCAACCAGCTAATTGACCTCCCCTGCCTTAAAGGAATAGTAATACTTTGTTTTATATCTATTTTATTTTGTAGGCATTAAAAAAACATGAAGAACGATATAAGTCTTATTTCTCAAACCTTTATGGTTTGAGAGATATTCACAAGCAATGTTTCCCCTCCCTCCCCTTTTACCTTGTGTAAGTCATCTCTTCTCAGATGTGGAATCCAGTCCATAGACCAGACAGATAACAGCAGGGGACAATCTTCTTCCTATGGGAACAATGAAAGCCCTGCCCCCCTTGACAAGTTTTTCAGCTTTTTCCCTTATCTTAATTGAAGATTGTCCCTCTCTGCAATCTACCTGGACACCTCCCTTCTGATCTGGCTGAGCAGTGTTACATCAGTAAAAGGGGCGGGAGGGGGATACTTTGTAATTGAATTACTCTTAAACTATAACTGTGACAGAATTGAAATAACACTCTCCATGGCCCAAATACTATGATGATTAATTAGAGCTGCTTTTATTATGAAACATTACTATCCCTTTTTAGCTGGGGGCTAAAAGTGACGGTGCTTCCTAGATTAAATAAAAAATATTTTCATTGTTAAATATAGTATTAAATATTGTTGTTACTCCTAGGTGGTTTCATATAGGCTGAAAATGTATAGTTGTTGTTTTAATACTATGTAAATTACTATGTAAATTCATTTTATATTGTTCTCTTTCTGCTCATTTCTTATTATAAACCTCTCACTGATGATCAATAGTCAATCAAAATGAAGGAACTGCAACCCTTTGAGTGCTAGAGAGGCATCCTCTCACGCACTCAAACGGTTATTAAAGGAGCGGTGTGAGTTAAGAGGGTTGGGAAGATTTCAGCAGATGAAATACTAAAGAGAAAGAAACTGAAAGCAAATACTCTCTCCGTTGCCATAAAAACACAAGTATCTTATTAAACTTTTTTATGTGATTTGTGGACCAGAATAAAAACACTGATCTGATTTATTTTCTTCCCTTAAAGGGATAGTAATGTTTCACAATAAAAGCAGCTCTAATTAATCATCATGGTATTTGGACTTTGGAGAGTGTTATTTCAATTCTGTCAGAGTTGTAGTACAAGAGTAATTCAATGACAAAGTATCCCCCTCCCGCCCCTTTTACTGATGTAACACTGCTCAGCCAGAACAGAAGGGAGGTGCCCAGGTAGATTGCAGAGAGGGACAATCTTCAATTAAGATAAGGGAAAAAGCTGAAAAACTTGTCAAGGGGGGCAGAGCTTTCATTGTTCACATAGGAAGAAGATTGTCCCCTGCTGTTATCTGTCTGGTCTATGGACTGGATTCCACATCTGAGAAGAGATGGCTTACACTAGGTAAAAGGGGCGGGAGGGGAAAACTTTGCTTGTGAATATCTCTCAAACCATAAAGGTTTGAGAGATAAGACTTATATCGTTATTCACGTTTTTTAATTCCTACAAAATAAAATAAAGATAAAACGAAGTATTACTATCCCTTTAACTTGCTATTGTAATTATCTCCTTTTTGACCTTAGGAGACTCTGTACCCTTGATATTTGAAGGAAAATCAGCCACATTAGTTTATTTTGCACCAAAATAACCTCATTCCTCACGGACCATCTGACCATAGTATTAAATTGCTTCGTTGCTGAGAAACTGGTAGTGTTGAGCTCCAGAGGTGACAAGGAGACCTACAGTGAATGCTAGTTATGCCCATGCATGAAAATGCCCTTGGGTCTAACAATAGCTGATTCCATTTTTACTATGTATTGTTTCAAAATAGATGAGAGTTGGTACCGTGTTAGCCTTAGAAATACAGGTGGCAAATATAGTCAAGTTGATACCTTTATTGGCTAACTAAGCAGATGTATTATGTCAGCTTTCAAGACCTCTTAGGTCTCTTCCTCAGACATGTGTTTAGACGTAAGAAGTCTGGAAAGCTTGCAATCTAAATCTGCTTAGTTAGCCCATAAAGGTATCAACTTGACTATATTTATTTTGAAATGACACGCTCCTTAGAAACCTCTTGAAAACTGGAAGCTTTGAAGGTCTTCAAGTGGACTTGCCTTGATGTTTTTAAATGTATTAGTGATAGAATCTGATCGGTAAATATTTCCAAGCAAGGCTAGACATCCCCTGAGATGAACCAAATGAGAAACACAAGGTGGTTGGTATCAGTTATCTAAATTTAGCTGGTTTCAGAAGTGGGATACAGAGGAGACACCACGTGCCTTATCCTGATAGACAAAATTCAATTTAGATAATGGCTGGTTGAAGGTTTTCTAACATTCCATCCAATGCCAAAAAATATATCATATTGTATTGTAATTTTCATATAGTCTTGAAGATACGCAACAGGAATACCCTATAATTACGCGACTGAATAAAATATATAATTAAAATATATAAAAGTTCATTTTGTACGCTGGATAGATAATTTACCGTATTATCTGTGTAGATCTCATTTCTGCACACACAGTGGTTGTGTCACCATAATGTGAGCTTGGAGCAGGAAAATCATCAACTACCTGCTGGTTTAATCTCTAAATATGTGAAGCATCAAACAGCAAAGCAGGGAAGTCAATTGAACGCACAGCTTCCTTTCATGATAGCAAGTGCAGACACAATCACACGGGCCCATATTTATAAAAGCAGACTGGAGTTGTTCTGGAGTAAACCAACTGCACCATAGGGGATACATAAAGATTACGTACCAAATCCCCATGCAATTGAGCTTTTTAACCCCTTGAATACTAAAAAGGTCTCCAATGCATCGCGAGCAGTTTTTTAATATGTCCCTTATGGGATATCGATTTTGAAACGTCGCCCACAAATGGGTGACAAAGAAAACGGAGCATTAAACAAGTTGCCGCCATGAAAAGAGACGATGTCAGAATCTCGCCCACATCAAAAGAGAGAGATTCTCATATCCCGGGCTTAAAGGAGCAGTAAACTTTTTTATGAAAATACATATTTTATAGAGCATTTCCTGATGAATAAAACAAGGTTACTCCCACTTTTGTCAGATATTTTATTCAAAATTTATAGCAGTTCAAATAATCAGGAAGTGAATTTACTGTGTTTACTTCCTGATAGTTCTATCTGACAGGAAGTGAATTTACTGTGTTTACTTCCTGATAGTTCTAACTGACAGGAAGTGACTCAGCAGTTTCTATCACATTTTCTGGAGAACTGTATGTCTCTGACTTTTCTGACTTTCCTCTCCATTAGAATATAACAGAAAAACTAATTAGAATTTGATCACTAGAGGGCACTGCAATTTAAAAAAACATGGGATTAAACTGTAATAAGTGGGAGTAGCCTTATTTTACTCACTTGGAAAATCCTGTCACAATATATATTTTTTCATAAAAAAAGTTTACTGCTCCTTTAAACGCTGCACATTTTAATAGTTAACCTTGAAAATGATCAGTATAGGAATCACACATACAACCACTGCTAGTGCTTCCACCATGTATGTTAATCCTTTGAGCTCAAGATGGGCATGCATGCTTCGGAATGCCCCACTCTCGCTCTCAAAGAGTTAACATACATGGATGTATGCACTAGCCGTGGTTGTATGCGTGATTCCTACACGCGCTGCGTGTAAGAACTTCAAGATGAAAAGCACGGACCCGAAAAGCCTATCTACAAGGAAAACTATTACAATGTGAGACGCAGTGTTATATATGATGAAGACTCTGTAAGTGCATTTCTGTATTTTGTGTGGGAAGTTGTCAATAAACTCTACAGCGCGTAGTTCTTCATTTCAAGGTCAACTATTAAAATGTGCGATGCTTAAGCCCGCAATATGAGAATCTGGCCCTTTTGATGCGGGCTAGATTCTGCTATTGCCTTTTTCATGGCGGCGACATGTTTAATGCGCTGTTTTCTTTGTAGCCCAATAGTGGGCGACATTTTGATAGTGAATTCCCTATGATGCAGTTGGTTTAATCCAGAGTAACTCCAGTTTGCTGTTATAAATATGGGCTGTAGGTCCTTATTCCGCCAGCTGATATAGAGCAATTCAGGAACATACCAACTGCATTATAGTACATAAATGAAAATCCTAAAGGCCCTATGAATTTTGTCCTTTTGCCTTTGCTAAAGAAATAACAACTTCAATCAGTACTGGATGTCCTGTGTCCGTGGAGTCAGACATGACAGTTTCTGGCAGTTTTCCAAACTTAAGCAGGTAGAGTGAAAAAGCTTACTTAAAGGGATAGTTATATTTCATAATAACAGCAGTTCTAATTAATCATCATAGTATCTGGACTTTGGAGAGTGTTATTTCAATTCTGTCAGAGTTGTAGTTCAAGAGTAATTCAATGACAAAGTATCCCCCTCCCGCCCCTTTTACTGATATAACACTGTTCAGCCAGATCAGAAGGGAGGTGCCCAGGTAGACTGCAGAGAGGGACAATCTTCAATTAAGATAAGGGAAGAACCTGAAAAACTTGTCAAGGAGGGCAGGGCTTTCATTGTTCTCATAGGAAGAAGATTGTCCCCTTCTGTTATCTGTCTGGTCTATGAACTGCATTCCACATCTGAGGAGAGATGGCTTACACTAGGTAAAAGGGGCGGGAGGGGGAACTTTGCTTGTGAATATCTCTCAAACCATAATGGTTTGAGAGATAAGACTTATATCGTTTTTTTTAATGCCTACAAAATAAAATAAAGATAAAACGAAGTATTACTATCCCTTCATCCTTTATGTATTGCACACACCCCTGGTACATAAAGGGTTAGGATTACCATGTGCAGTGAGCAGATTGTGTTCCTGCTATAAACTGTCATGTCCGTCTCCATGGCGGACAGGACTGACTGTAGATGTTATCTCTTGAATGAAAGCACAAGTATGAAATTCATAGGGGCTATTAGGATTTTATAGCTGTAATAAGGTAAATGGGGGTTCTTATTTTTAGGAAGTGTTACTTCTCTTTTAAATGGGGATTTAACCCCTTCATTGCTAGCGAGGTCTCCAATGAATTGCTTCTCCATGCGTTTGGAAACCACCCTGTCATTCAAGGGTTTAAAAGGCTTAGACTAAGGCCTGATATTAACCCATTAAGAACCCTAGTGCCGTAGATACATTCCTAGGCTTTTGGACATTGTGCTGTTTATTTATAGCACTGACTACAGGCTACCTATCCTGTCCACTGGAGACCAGAGCATGCTGTCTCTTGACACAGCAAGTATCCTGCAAGCACAGAGAGCCACAGACTCTGCACCCGTTAACCCATTGAGATCCAGAGGATCACGCGGCAACTGCACAGGAGTGCTGTCAGCTGTGACAGCGAGCTCCATGCATGTGACCAGGAAGAGGAGCATGCTGAAAGTGACAGCACGGTCCTCTTCTATTTACTGAGAACTGATCAATTCAGAGTGATCACACCAGGAGACCTCTATGTGCACTCTGTCACCTGCTGCTTTGCAATGCGTTGGGTACCTCTCTGGCACCCAAAGGTTTTTAAATAACATTATTGCGGCTCTGCTGAAGAGCCTCCTCGTGTCGGCCGACATGGATCTCCTGCTGTTAGCTGTAAAGCTGACAGCAGGAAACGTCAAACTTTGAATGCAGATATCTCTCAAACCATAGCGGTTGGAGAGATAGGGTTTTTTGCATTCAATTCAACTTTTTAATCCCTTCAGAATGCAAAAATGTCATCTCATATTATATCTCCTTGCAGTTGAAGTACACTTGCTTTGCTCTGTGGGAATAACAAGGGTTAATAAAAGAATTTTCAGCTGTAATAACTTTGAAATGAATCATCTACTAGCAGCTGAAGTTAGCAGGAGGAAAACTTCGGTATTTATTTGTTTCATAAGAAATGTTTATTAGTAGTTTTAACCAATCAGTACATGTTCTAAAGGATACAATGTAGCTAACCTAGAACCTGTTCCTTTTGTCTTTGCACAGATCTGGCCCGTTGATGCTGGTGAAATGTTCTGCTGTTTGAGCTTCCTGTTAACGCCCCTCTCCACCCCGGCTATTGTAACCCTCTTCACTATTGGAATCACAGCGTTCATCTATGTGTTAACTAAGCCTAAACCCGTCTACCCACCCATAGACCTGAACAGACAGTCCATTGGTACCCAGGTAATGCTAACATACCTTCCAAATGTCACTCTTTAGGAGGGACAGTCCCTCTTTCAGACCAAATCCCTTTGTCCCTCTTTCTCACCCTTATGTCCCACTTTTTGGGAGATCAGACTGTTTGGTGTGTATAGAACTGTATCACCCTGGTGTCCCTGTGTTTAGGAGATCAGACTGTGTGGTGTGTGTATAAGTGTATCACCCTGGTGTCCCTGTGTTTAGGAGATCAGACTGTTTGGTGTGTATATAAGTATATCACCATGGTGTCCCTGTGTTTAGGGGATCAGACTGTGTGGTGTGTATATAAGTGTATCACCCTAGTGTCCCTGTGTGTAGGAGATCAGACTGTGTGGTGTGTATATAAGTGTATCACCCTGGTGTCCCTGTGTTTAGGAGATCAGACTGTGTGGTGTGTATATAAGTGTATCACCCTAGTGTCCCTGTGTTTAGGAGATCAGACTGTGTGGTGTGTATATAAGTGTATCACCCTGGTGTCCCTGTGTTTAGGAGATCAGACTGAGTGGTGTGTATATAAGTGTATCACCCTGGTGTCCCTGTGTTTAGGAGATCAGACTGTGTGGTGTGTATATAAATGTATCACCCTGGTGTCCCTGTGTTTAGGAGATCAGACTGTGTGGTGTGTATATAAGTGTATCACCCTGGTGTCCCTGTGTTTAGGAGATCAGACTGTGTGGTATGTATATAAGTGTATCACCCTGTTGTCCCTGTGTTTAGGAGATCACACTGTGTGGTGTGTATATAAGTGTATCACCCTGTTGTCCCTGTGTTTAGGAGATCACACTGTGTGGTGTGTATATAAGTGTATCACATTGCTCCACAGCAATAAAACTCATATTAATGTTTGTTTAAAGTTCAGTATATGTGTTTATAATTAACCCCTTCGCGACACAGGACGTACATGTACGTCCTGTGTGGATGTCACTTAGTGACAGAGGACGTACATGTACGTCCCGGAAATCCGGCTCCCCGCGCGGCTGCGCGCCGTTCGGGGACTCCGGATTGTTTTTTTAAAAAAAATTCAAATGTTAGACGGGCGTTAAGTGACGGCCGCGTGCACGCGGCCGTCACTAAGGGGTTAAGTGTGTGTAGATAAAATACTTTGGTCGTGTTATACATCATTTATTCAGTTCAAAGACCTGTCAACAGGTCATGAAATAACCTAAATATTCCCTGGAATTCCCCACCCACCACCCACTTCCCCAGAAACACCATCTAAAGGAAAAGTGTCCCTCTATGGCCATTTGAAATGTTGGGAGGTGTGCACTAACTGTGTGACAGCTGTGGTCCTTGCAAGGGGAGGAAATTGAAAAGGGCAGTAATTGTAAAAGTACACTAATGCCTAGAAATAAAATTCAGCTTTATACATCTAAATATAGTTATACAGGGACAAATTCAGGGAACAGGAGGTGCGCACGTCTAAAGCAAATCAACTGCACCAGAGTGGCCAAATAACAATTCTTTTAAGGTTTTTAACTCCTCCAGTGCTGGAAAGGTTTCCAAATTCATTGCTTTGGAGACCTTTATAGCATTCAAGGAGTTAACCATTCGAGTGCCAGAGAGGTATACAATGCATTGCATGGCACCCAAAAGGTTAAAATTACCAGTTAAAGAATTGGTAGTTTTCATTTCTCACCTATAGTGCAGATTATTTGCTTTATTTTAGTACAGGCTGTCACACTCAGATACCGTTTATGGCCCCATTCTCTACATTTCCCTCAGCATCGGCTACTCGGGTCTGTGTGTGGAATGTTGGGAACGGCGACATCCCACCTTTGTTCCACTGGTATCCACGGCTCTCTCTCTCTCTCTCTATCTCTCTCTTTCTTTCTCTCTCTCCCTCTCTCTCACACGCTCTCTCTCTCTCTCTCTCTCTCTCCCTCTCTCTCTCAGACACTTTCTCTGTCTCTCTCACACTTTCTCCCTCTCTTTTACATGTGACACTCTCTCTCTCTCTTCCTCTCTCTCTCCTCTCTCTCTCTCTCTCTCTCTTGTTCTCTTTCTCTGTCTGTCTCTCTCTCTCTCTCTCTCTGTCTCTCTCTCTGTCTCTCTCTGTCTCTCTCTTGTTCTCTTTCTCTGTCTCTCTCTTGTTCTCTCTCTCTGTCTCTCTCTTTTTCTCTCTCTGTCTCTCTCTTGTTCTCTCCCTCTCTTTTTCCCTCTTTTGCTCTCTCTCCCTCTTTTGCTCTCTCCCTCTCTCTCTCTTTCTCCCTCTTTCACTTTCTCTCCCCCTCTCTCTCTTGTTCTCTCTCTCTCCCTCTCTCTCTCCATCTCTCTCTCTTGTTCTCTCTCTCTCTCTCTTTCTCTGCCTCTTTCTCTCTTTCTCTGCCCCCTCTCTCTCTTTCTTTGCCACTCTCTTTCTCTTTCCCAACCTCCCTCTCTCTCTTTCCCTGCCTCCCTCTCCCTCTCTCTTTCCCTACCTCCCTCTCTCTCTTTCCCTGCCTCCCTCTCTCTCTTTCTCTGTCTCTCTCTCTGTATTTTAATCTCAGTTGTTAACCCCTTTGTATCCCTCATTGCCTGGCTATAGAGTCTTTTTCACTCTGTTCTACAGCACTGTGTAACGTCCTGCCACTTTATAAATTAAATATAATAATCATTAGTAATAATTTGGGAAGCTTGAGTTAGCCCTTAAACGAGCTGCAATTTTTGTGTATGAAACTTTATGTATTGTAATGATTTTCCTTCTGAGTAAAACAAGGGCACATCTACTGCTAGTAGATGCCTTATTCAAAAGTTATTACCCCTCAAACATTTATCATTATCTAAATTAAACTGCAATTTTCTACTGTGTCCACCTATTGTTATCACTTTCTTTGGAAAGTTTTGACTAAAAAATAGAGGTGTAATAATGCAGGCGTAGCTGGCATGCCCTTGTTTTACTCGCAATACGTCGCATACCCCTCTGACACGCAAAGGGTTAAAAAAAATATTTATTTATGGGGAAATACCCCTCTAGCACACAAAGGGTTAAAGAGGAACTTTCAGATAGTACTAAGTCGCCATGCATTCAATAAGCGCATGGCGACTAGCTTAGAAATTAAAGTCTTCCCTTTAAAAAATAACACATTCTAAAGAAATCCTTGCCGTTTGGGGGCAGGTTAGTGCGGTCTGCACGCCTGCACCGTCAGTCCCTTCCGGTGACCATGTGGTCACTGCTGTGCTACTCAAAGGAGACCGGGACTTACACAGCAGGTGCACAGACAAGATGTCTGCGCTGTAGCCTGGGTTCATGTCTCCAAACCGCAAGGATTTCTTTAGAATCTGCTATTTCTTGAATGGTTCATAACCACTTCTCTAGAAAACTACCAGACTACCTGAGCAGTATGATCACTCCAGATCTCCATACTAACTATAACCTCCACTACTAACAACTCACTGACTATTCCACACTACCTGAGCAGTATGATCACTCCAGCTCTCCATACTAACGATAACCTCCGCTACTAACAACTCACTGACTATTCCACACTACCTGAGCAGTATGATCACTCCAGATCTCCATACTAACTATAACCTCCACTACTAACAACTCACTGACTATTACACACTACCTGAGCAGTATGATCACTCCAACTCTCCATACTAACTATAACCTCCACTACTAACAACTCACTGACTATTCCACATTACCTGAGCAGTATGATCACTCCAGATCTCCATACTAACTATAACCTCCACTACTAACAACTGACTGACTATTACACACTACCTGAGCAGTATGATCACTCCAGATCTCCATACTAACTATAACCTCCACTACTAACAACTCACTGACTATTACACACTACCTGAGCAGTATGATCACTCCAACTCTCCATACTAACTATAACCTCCACTACTAACAACTCACTGACTATTCCACATTACCTGAGCAGTATGATCACTCCAGATCTCCATACTAACTATAACCTCCACTACTAACAACTCACTGACTATCCACATTACCAGAGCAGTATGATCACTCCAACTCTCCATACTAACTATAACCTCCACTGCTAACAACTCACTGACTATTCCACACTACCTGAGCAGTATGATCACTCCAGATCTCCATACTAACTATAACCTCCACTACTAACAACTCACTGACTATTCCACACTACCTGAGCAGTATGATCACTCCAGATCTCCATACTAACTATAACCTCCACTACTAACAACTCACTGATTATTCCACACTACCTGAGCAGCATGATCACTCCAGAGTTCCATACTAACTATAACCTCCACTACTAACAACTCACTGACTATTCCACACTACCTGAGCAGTTTAATCATTCCAGATCTCCATACTAACTATAACCTCTGCTCCACTTCTAACAACTCACTGAGTATACCACATTTCAAGAAAGAAGCCGGTCGATCTGCCTTTTCCTTCAGAGCTCCGAAAATCTGGAATAACCTACCTTAAAAAATCAGATCTTCTCCCAGTCTAAAATCCTTAAAAATAACTGCTTCTTTATATCTAAAAACAGTATGAAACTGTATGTAACATTTTAGTATATGTGTGTATACACTTGGGCGGATTGTCCTATCAGGGGATCGGGCATCCCCCGGTGGGCCGCTAGATCATGGGCCTGTGGGGGAGATCAGAGGATCTCACCTCACCATCCCATATTTTGAAGGAGAGGTCTGTGTTGCCACAGGCACTCTCTGTGACAGCCTTCTCATTATTTTTTAACCCTTTGAGTTCCAGAGGGGTAAGCAACGCATTGCTTTGCAATGCGTTGCGTACCCCTCTGGCACTCAAAGGGTTAATGCAGAGCTCCAGGTTATGACATAATATCCTGGCACCTGCTCTCCCATGCCGCACAGGGACCACAAGGGGGCGTCGATAGGGACGTCGGTGCAGCTAGTGGGCTGCTTTAATAAAAAAATGCCCGGGTTGGTGTTCCCCTACAATCCGCCACTGTGTATACATATGTAGTTATATGTATCATTTCTCTGTGGTGCAAATATCCAACTCTTTGTCTAAACACTCCAGGACATACTTGAAAATGAGAGAAATCTCAATGTATTCTTCCTGGTAAAAGATTTTCTAAATAAAGTAAGATTTTAATTTCCAAGCTAGTCGCTATGCACTTAACCCCTTAACGACATGTGCTGTACTATGACCGTCACGGTCCTTGAAATACTCAAGGACCGATGACGGTCATAGTACGTCACGTACTTTTTACTTACAGCGCTCTACCGGGAGCACTGTAAGTAAAAATAGGGCCTGAAATTGACCTCTCCAAGATCGGAGCGATCTCTGTCAGGCCCCATAGTGATGCGCCGATACACGCAACAGGTCACGTGTACCGGCACATCCACGTGTTTCAATGCGGTCCTTATGGGACGGAAACGTCCCAGGACCGCCGGACGTTAAGGGGTTAATGAATGCATGGTGACTTAGTACTATCCTAAAGTTCCGCTTTAAGTGACAGAAGTGTGTGCAGCAGATTGAAGAGTAATGTGTCGCTCAACCCTCTTTTTCCCGTAGGTGAATTCCACTTTATGTAAAACATTTTTTAGCTCTCACTTTAAAACACTAATCTCTTTGTTAACTGCAGGGTGGGGCTCGAAGATGCGCCCTTTTAAAAGATGACCAACTCATGTCCTATTACTATGAAGACGCTAAAACCCTGTATGAAGTTTTTCTGAGGGGCGTCCGTGTATCAGGTGAGCGCTGACAATTCTTACCTTCCTTTACAGGTATAGATGGGAGTATCTATAAAAAAAACATTCTTAGTGTATGTTTAAGGAGCAATAAACTTTTTTTATGAAAAAAAATATATTGTAGGGATTTTCCTATTGAGTAAAATAAGGGTACTCCCACTGCCAAGAGAGTTATATTTCCAGAGTTATTACAGTTTAAACCCATGTTTTTTTTACATTAACAGTGCCCTCTAGTGGTGAAATTCTAATTAGATTTCCTGTTAGATTCTAATGGAGAGGAAAGTCAGAAAAGTCAGAGACATACAGTTCTCCATAGAATGTGATAGAAACTGCCTGTCACTTCCTGTCAGAACTATCAGGAAGGAAACACAGTAAATTCACTTCCTGTCCGTTAGAACTATCAGGAAGGAAACACAGTAAATTCACTTCCTGTCAGAACTATCAGGAAGTAAACACAGTAAGTTCACTTCCTGTCAGTTAGAACCATCAGGAAGTAAACACAGTAAATTCACTTCCTGATTATTTAAACTGCTATAAATTTTGAATAAAACATTTAACTGCAGTGGGAGTTACCTTGTTTTATTCAGCAGGAAATGCTGTGTAAAATATGTGTTTCATTAAAAAAAAATTACTGCTCCTTTAAGAATTGTTACTACAATTTGCAACAAAGGGTCAAATTGATAAAGAATTAAAAAAAAAACACAACACATTTTTAACTCTTTGTCAAAACATTGCAATACTTTGATTACTTCTCTGGCACTCAAAGGGTTAAATGTGTTGCTATTTGAGAAAATTTGCTAATGAGAATTGTTTTGCCTACTTTTCTATCACTTAACATTCCATATACTTCCATTAAGAACAGGTTATACCTGGTGTTAAGATTTAACCACTAAAACTGCCATTATTTTTGGCACAATTAGTGCCGTGTTGCAACACAATTCTTATTTGGACCACATTCATTTCTACTGGCATTAGTGCTTAGCGAAATTGTTAAAGAGATAGTAATGTCCTAAAAAAGACTCAGGAGGCAAATATAGTCATTGATTCCTTTATTGGCTAACTAAGCAGATTTAGGATGCAAGCTTTCAAGACCTCTTAGGTCTCTTCCTCAGGCATGTTATAGAGATAAATATGAAAACATCATAAATTCGGAAGGGCTTGATTGTGGTGGTGTGGATTGGAAGGAGGGGAGACAGGGTTTGCCCTTAAAATGGGTAGGGAGTAACCAGAACAGCAGTGAAATGGGCGGAGTTACAGCTGAGTATTGCCTCACCTCCTGATCATAACAGTACACACGTGAGGTTTTTTTGGTTGGGCTATCCCCATAGAACTGTACTGTGACTTGCTGTCACTAAGATGCATAAACAGGATTCCACTCAAAAATATGTACAACGACTTATCTGCTTTTGTGTCCTGCTCCTACCTAATGCCATGTACAACGCATTTCGCATCACAAGATGACTGCTTTACACTTTACTGATCAACGGGTGGGCAGTGTGGGTACATGATATTGGTGATATTAGGGGTGTTCTGCTCCTTTTACCAAGACACACTCTATGTACAAAGTGGGCACAAAGAAATTCGGCACAACATGAATCCTTTTCCTAAAGCCATCAATAGAGGTGGTAACGTCGTAACATAGTAAATTAGGCTGAAAAAAGAGTCCATCAAGTTTAAGATACCTCCTTGGCACTCAAAGGGTTAAAACTTGTACACATAGAAGTTGTGAATTGGAGTTGTGCAACGCAATGTGCTAATTAATTGTATACCTGAGCAAACTAATATATAAGAAGCTTTGCAATGCATTGAAGACCTCTCTAGTATCCAAGGGGTTAGAAAATAGCCAGTAAATTGGTATGTAAACTGGTAAATAAATTGTCTGGCCACACCCACAAGTGAGAATGTGGGCGTGGCCAAGCACAGCCCTTCCAAACCTAGCTCTCCAGGAAATTGGCTATTCTGCCTAGTGAGAATTCCAACCTTGTACACGGGCTGGAACTGCGCTACACAGTACTATGGGTCATTATTGACGCTCAAGGGAAAAGTATTCTTGGAAATTAATTTAAAATGTTGGAAAGTACAGTGGATAAAAAAGTTTACACACCCCTGTTAAAATGCCAGATTCTTGTGATGTTTAAGGGATAGTAATACTTCAAATTTACTATCCCTTATATTGAAGCCCTTGTAAAACTGAATTAAATGCCACCAGTGGCATCTCTCAAACCTTTATGGTATGCGAGAAAGCCGCTTTTAAACTTCGCTCCCCCCTGCCTCTCCGCTGACGTCAGTGTTCTTGCTGCAGCAGGGAAATCCCTTCTTTGAATCAAGCGGAGGCTCTTCAGCACAGCCAGATCTCGTTATAGAAGAAAAGATCCTTCACTAAAATGGTCTTCTACGTGTGCTTGGTAACCAAGCACACGTAGAAGACCATTTTAGTGAAGGATCTTGTTTTCCATAACGAGATTTCAGCTGTGCTAAAGAGCCTCCGCCGGTCCCGGGACCGGATTCCCCTGCTGCAGCAAAAATGATGACGTCAGCAGAGAGGCATGGGGGGCGAAGTTTAAAAGTGGCTTTCTCGCAAACCGTAAAGGTTTGAGAGATGCCGCTGGTGGCATTTAATTCAGTTTTACAAGGGCTTCAATATAAGGAATAGTAATTACTATCCCTTTAAAGAATGAGACAAAGATAAATCATGTCAGAACTTTTTCCACCTTTAATGTGACCTATAACGTGAACAATTCAATTGCAAAACAAACTGAAATCATTGAGGGAGAAAGATAAAAAATAAAAAACTCGCAATAGCCGGCAGTGTCTACTGAGCATAACTGCACTGCGTGCAGCAATCTCTACTGCACATGACAGCTTCTGACAAACATCCTAGTGAATTATAATATAGGATTGTGTTCTTATACATACTGCATGATTCCTCTACCTGGGAAGCTTCTTGTCCAAAGTCCTCGAAAAGAAACACTGCAGAGCCGAGGAAGGGAGAGAGTCCAAATTATGCGTTTCGTGTCATATTGTGGGTGGGGCTTAATTGGGTGGGCGTGGGTGAGTGGTTGAAAGGAGGAGTTTACTATGGAGCGGATAGGAGTGCGCTGTATGGATTGGAGAATCAGCCTCAGTCTTCGGAGACCCAGTAATTCAATATGAAGTCCGGGGTCGCTGGGGCAGATGCGGAGAGATCTCAGACATGGTTGCCTTGTATTTACATTTATAATTACCTTTGCAGGAAACGGAAACTGTTTGGGTTACAGGAAACCCAACCAACCCTACCAATGGCTGACCTACAGACAGGTACGTTCTTCCTGATCCATGGAGGACATTACGCACAGCCTGGATGCACATACAACCACAAACTAATCCTTTATCATCAAGGAGGGCGTTCCCATTACGGGCCACTAATTGTGAGGGGGACCTTAGCTGTGCTGGCCTCGCCCACTTTCTGAGTTGTGGGTGTGGTCAGTGCATTCCCTCCCCCTGCACTAGTCACATGCTCTTGGTTTATTATTAAGCTGACCATATTTCCTTGAGACAAAAACGGGACGGGGTGTGGGACGGACGGACAGTGGGACTCCGTCACTCATAGTAAGCTGTAAGCAGTGAGAACGCGTTTGCTCCATCTCTTACTAGCGGTGTTCTGTCTCTTTCTGGCCAAAAATCCTGCCCCTTAAGTAAATCGGCACTTCCTCTCTTCGTCAGTCACACTAGTGGTTTTACTGTGTTTACTGTACGCATTGATTACCATAGAGTCTTATGACTCGTCGTCATATCACTGTCTAAGAGACTCTATGGTAATTTACCATAGACTTGAGAGTCCTAGACAGTTATGAGTCACTCGAGTCATAAGACTCTATGGTAATCAATGTGTACAGTAAAACAACTAGTGTGACGAAAGGAAGTTCTGATTTACTTTATCTTATGAGAAATAAACAAGTCACGTTCAGTTGTTTACAAAAAATTAAAAACTATAAATAAGTTATATGAAAAATGGGACAAAATTGACATTCATGTTAAAAAGAAGGGACCGTCTGTAAATATGAAAAAAATGGTACTGTCCCTTTTAAAACGGTACATATGGTCAGCCTATTTATTATGGACAGTTCCATTACCATTTTGTATATTGCTGTAATATACAGTTTAATTGCAATTTGCAGGCCAACATATTTAACGCCATAGGATGATAAACAGGCTTCCAATGCATTGCTATGAAATATATTGCACATCCATAAAGCAATCAAAGTGTTAAAGCAGTAAATAGTTATTTTAGTTCTTTTTCAATTAAAAAAATCTCCCTACACGTTCTCTATGTGAGACACAGGCTGCCTGGTCAGTTTTTTGTCTAGTCCTATACCTGCTGAATGCCAATTTACTAAAATAGTTCTACTGAAAATTGTCACGAGTAGTAACCTTTTCTTTGACATTCTGCAAGTTAGTGATTTTTAGTAAAATTACCTATCCATGTTATGTTTATTTTGTTCCCCTTCCCCTATTTTTATTACACTTTTATATCCTTTACAGTAAGCTACCTGAATCTCAGATTCCAGAGCAATCTCCCTGCAGGACTGAATGTGCTTTCTATTTTACATTGGATCATTCAACCTTCTTTCATGTTCCCTGACAGAAAGCTGTCTGCAAACAGATCCAAGGAGGTCACTGCTAAAGGGTAGTAATGTTTAATTTTAAGTTTCTTTAATATTGTAGGCATTAAAAAAATAATTACACCGATGTAAGTCTTGTCTCTCAGACCTTTATGGTTTGAGAGATAACTGGCTAAAGTTCCAGGCTGTTTCAGAGAAGTCAGCGCTCAGCTGACAGCAGGAGATTCCAGTCCTAGGACTGGCCGATGCTCTTCAGCAGAGCTGAAATAGTGTTATTTAGAAATAAATACTTAATTGGAATGGTCTACAAAGTGTGCTTGCATACCAGACACACATTGTAGACCTTTCCAATGAATTATTTATTTCTAAAAAGCATGATTTCGGCTCTGCTGAAGAGCCTCCGTCTGGTCAAATGACCGGAATCTGCTGCTGTCAGCTAGTGCACTGACTTCTCTGAAGCAGTCTGGAGGGGGAAACTTTAGCAAGTTATATCTATCAAACCATAAAGGTTTGAGACATAACACTTACATCAATTTAATTATTTTTTTAATTCCTACAATATTAACGAAGCCTAAAATTAAACATTACTATCCCTTTAAGGACATAAAAGTGCAAACAAATAAAAACAGGTGAAGTTAAAAAAAAAATGAAAAGTTTAAGCAATTTGGCTTTACATGTTATGTACATGTAGAATATGTAAAGTCAAAATAAAGGGTTATTATCCCCTTAACAGCACTTGTGTCAAGGGGAGGGTAATTGGGAGGTCTATGAGTGTTTTGGGGTGTTCATTTCATCTGACCCTTGTTTAAAGCGAAACTACCATGTCACAAAATGTTTAGCTTAACTAAGTCCCCTTCTGGCGGCTAGCTGCTTAGTAGCGCTAGTGGCCAGAATTATTACCTGATATAATAGATATATACTTTATTCCCCAGCTGTCAGTAGCAAGGAGGAGGGCCAGATTTCTCATAAGGCAGAGTAGGCATCTGCCTACAGGCGCACCCCACAGAGGGGCGCCTGTCATTGGGACTCTTTTTTTTTTTTTAATTTACTTATTTTTGTAATTATCCTTGTCGCGAGCAGTGCAGGCACTAACCCCCCACCCGGTCAGGTCTACCATCTGCTCCTCTGTCAGCACAGACCCGTAGCTGATGAGCTCCCCGGTTCTTTAGTAATGCAGAGCGCTGGGAGATGACATCATCTCCCAGAGCTCTGCATTTCTGAAGAGAAGACCGTGCGGGAGCTCCAGGTCTGTGCAGAAGGAGGAGCAGACCTGTCCTGCCACGCCGCTGGACTACCAGGGAGGAGGCAGGAAATGGGGGTGGGCGCAATGTGAGGGTAATATGGAGCTGATGGGGGGGAAGTTGGAGCTGATGGGGGGCAGTGTGAGGGCAAAGTAAAGATGATGGGGGCAGTGTGAGGGCAACATGGAGATGGTGGGGCAATGTGGAGATGATGGGGGCAATGTGAGGGCAATATGGCGATGGTAGGGCAATATGGAGCTGATGGGGGCAATGCGAGGGCAATATGGAGATGAGGGGGGGCAGTGTGGAGATTAGGAGCATTGTGGAGGTGTCCAGTGGAGATGGCCAATGGGAGGGGCATTCAAATTTCTGTGCCTATAGGCTCCTGAGATGTAAATCCGGCCCTTGCAAGGAGCACTGATGTCTTGCCAGAATGACGTTCGCGCGCTTGCTCTGTCAGACCCAGCCAGAGCCAGCAGGCTCCTAGCAACGCCTCCTAGACCCAGCTGGGACTGACAGCGCAGGCGCGCGGACATCATTCTGGCAAGATGTCCGCGCTCCGTGCTACTGACAGCTAGGGAATAAACCATATATCTATTAAATCAGGTAATAATTCTGGAGACTAGCGCTACTAAGCAGCTAGACGCCAGAAGGGGACTTAGTTAAGCTAAACATTTTGTGACATGGTAGTTCCACTTTAATGTTACATATTGAACAAGGCAGAAAGGTAATACTATAACTTTAGACCATATCCCTGACACTCTATGGGGCAGGTGTAGAGGGCTTGCTGTCCTCAAAGTCTTAAACTGTCATAGGTTGTCCTCCTCTGTACACTACAGTGATCGCGCCCTCTAGTGCATACTGTTGAGCACAGTCGCTGGCATGATAAGATAACACCACTTGAGCTGCCCTGAAGAATTTGTACGTTTCACTGCGCTGAGGCTGATTTACTAAGAATAACTGTAGCAATTCTGAGACAAAACAAATGTACCATGGGGGAAGGATAAATACAAATTCACAAAATTCACATTGGTTTAAAGGAGGCTTTTTAACCCCTTGAATGCTAGAGGGGTCTCCAGCGCATTGTAGTGCAATGCGCTGGAGACCCCTCTAGCATTCAAGGGGTTAAAGTCCCAATTTAAATCAATGGGGACTTTAATTTGTCCAATACGGTGTCATTGCTCTAGAATGGCTTCAGTTCCTCTTAGTACATCAGCCTTTGCTTTGCAATGTATTGGAGATGTCTCTGGAACCCTAGGGGTTAAATTGCAAAATGATATATAAATGAACAAGTGGCTGCTGGACTCTGATGTGCTGTAGAGGGGCCATAGTTGTTCTGCAGGTCGGAGCTCATCGTTTTGGTTCATTTTGTGCAGGTGGCAGACAGAGCAGAATTACTTGGATCTGGACTGGTACACAAAGGGTGCAAGCCTTCACCGGACCAATTCATCGGCATCTTTTCACAGAATCGACCAGAGGTAATGCTGTTGGCCATGGAGAGCTGTATGATTCCAATAACAGGAGCATTAGAAATGTCAGTATCTATCGATGTAATGTTCATTGTTAACATAAGCCGTAGCGTTGTCATTACAGGGGCTGCAAAGAGTGCACTTTTGATAGGACCCAACCTCCAAGGATCCCCATGGGCCCTGCACTTTCCTGCAACCTTTATCAATCCAAAGTGTTTCTTATCTTGGCCTGTTTTTTCTGACATCATCACTCACTCCCCCTTCTGGCCAGTAAGATGACATCATCACTCACTCCCCCTTCCAGACAGTAAAACTACATCATCAGTCACTCCCTCTGCCAGTAGGGTTGCCACCTTTTCTTTAAAAAATTACTGGCCATGGCATTCTCTCCATAGACTTGGACAGAAGCCAATTTTTACCAGCCTGCTGGTAAAATACCGGCTGGGTGGCAACCCTCTCTGCCAGCCAGTAAGATGACATCATCACTCACTCCCTCTGCAAGCCAGTAAGATGACATCATTACTCACTCCCTCTGCCAGCCAGTAAGATGACATCATCACTCACTCCCTCTGTCAGCCAGTAAGATGACATCATCACTCACTCCCTCTGCCAGCCAGTAAGATGAGAGTAGCACGAGCCCCTTCCCTTTATCTACATTAAACCTTTGAGCACCAGTGAGGTGTTCAAGGCATTGAAAAGCTGTTTGTTGGAAACCTACTGGCACTAAAAGGGTTAATGTCAGCACGTGGGTCATGAATCATGATTATTATTATCCTTGTTTTTATATAACGCCAACTTATTCCGCAGAGCTGCACAATATGCAATAGACATACAGAGATATTAAACAGAACATAGAAAAACAAAAAGATCAGGGAACCCTGCTGGTGAGAGCTTTCAGTCTAGAGGAAGGTAGGTGGGACACAGATGGAGTAAGTGCTATGGACATGCCTTGGAACTCTCTGGATCTGCCCCGGAGACTTCAGTTTTTAGTGTTAATTACCAGGTCTCCAGTGACATAGGCTGATTCTCCAGTGGTGCTTCCCTCCCACTTCTCCTCCTTCCCACCCTCTTCCTCCCACTCCCCGCCCTCTTCTCCTCCTTCCCGCTCTGGTCCTCCCACTGCCCACCCACTTCTCCTCCTTCCCACCCTGTTCCTCCCACTTCCCTCCCACTTCTCCTCCTTCCCACCCTGTTCCTCCCACCTCTTGCTCACTTCTCCTCCTTCCCACCCTTTTCCTCCCACTTTGCTCCCACTTCTCCTCCTTCCCACCCTGTTCCTCCCACCTCTTGCTCACTTCTCCTCCTTCCCACCCTGTTCCTCCCACTTCCCTCCCACTTCTCCTCCTTCCCACTCTGTTCCTCCCACCTCTTACTCACTTCTCATCCTTCCCACCCTGTTCCTCCCACCTCTTACTCACTTCTCATCCTTCCCACTCTGTTCTGTCTACTGCCCACCCCCTTCTCTGCCTTTCCATCGTGTACCTCCCACTTCCCTCCCAATTCTCCTCCTTCCCACCCTATTCCTCCCACTTCCTGTCCAAGTCTCCTCCTTCTCACCATTTTCTGCCCACCACTTCTACTCATTCCCATCCTATTCTGATCACTTCTCCACCTTTCCACCCTCTTCTGACCACTCCTCACCTACTTCCTACTGACTTTATGACAAATTGATCATACACCCTGCCCTCACAATTGATCCCCACCACCTTATGACATGAATCGCATAATTTACAAACACCTGGTTGGCACATGAGCCCTTCCCAGGAGCTCAAGAGAATTAAGTTCTCAGGTATGGCTATGGGGTGTAAGTGTCTCCTGCCACATGAACTGCAGGTCAGGTGGGAGATAGAAGGGCTTTTCAGTGCAGTGGTCCAGTCAAGTCATGGGTCTGTTTGGAAGAAGAAGACTTTGTGTGAACAATGAGGTTGTGGTGGTGTTCTATATGGGAAAGTGATTGTAGAAGAGAAAGAAAGTGAGTATGGGTTGGACAGGCTGTTGGTCTGACCTGATGGTGCACAAGCTCCCTAGCTTTCCCGATCATGACCAGACATTCTGAGATCATCCGGTGGTGAATTGCAGCTTGGGTCAGTGTCAGGACCTGATACAAACTTGCTCCATATCGTAAAATATGGTCTGTGTATACATGTATTATTCAGACTTGTTAAAGATCATGTATAGGGGGAAGGGTTAACAGATCATTGTAGGAGATGAGACCCAGTCTATAATTTCGCCTCAGGGTCAAGTCGGTACTAGCTATACCACTGAACAGAGAAGTCTGTATCCATCACTGAGGTTTATGTTTTATGGAAAACAAGTTAAATTATGGGGCAAACTAACTGTAATATGGGGAATAAATAAAAATTTCCATTGTTTTAAAGGGGGCTTTTTGAAAAAATAGGATTTTAGTCTTACCTGTTAAATCCTTTTCTCTTAGTCCATACAGGGTACTGGTAACTCTGGGAGGCGATCCTCCCCTTAGTAGGCAGGAACAACTCTCAAAGTGTACTTGGCTGCAGCTAGCCAATCAGCTCCAGAAAGATTTGAGACACTAAGATGACTAGATAGTAGAAGGGAAGAAGACTCCTGTGAGCGTGACCCTGAAGGACCCCCACGGTCTGCCACAGGAGAGCCAATCATGGTCTCTTGACAGGGTGGGAGACCAGTAACCTGTATGGACTAAGAGAAAAGGATTTAACATTGCATTTTAGAGAGGTCTCTGACACATTGCAAAGCAATGGGGTTTAACACCTCATTTAATTCAATGGGAGTTTTTGGTACAGTTGGATTGCACCTGTATCATGCCACTTTGTCTTAAAGGGATAGTAACGTGTCACAAAAACAGCAGCTCCAATTAAACTTCATAGTATTTGGGCCACGGAGAGTGTTATTTCAATACTGTCAGAGTTGTAGTACAAGAGTAATTGAAAGATAAAGTAAGCCTCTCCCGCCCCTTTTACCTAGTGTAAGCCGCCTCCCCTCAGATGTGGAATCTGGTTGCTTGACCGGTCAGATTACAGCAAGGGACAATCTTCTTACTGTGATCATAAGGAAAACCCTGCCCCCTTGACAGGTTTTTCCTTATGTTTGTCCCTCTCTGAGATCCATCTGGACAGTCTTGCTGCTCTGAGGTGAGCAGTGTTACATTAGTAAAAGGGGCGGGAGGGGGATACTTTATCATTCATTCCATGGCCCAAATACTATGAAGATTAATTGAGGCTGCTTTTATTGTGAAACATTACTATCCCTTTAATACACAATCCTTATTGTAAGCATGCTGACTGCAAACAGAAGCAGTGACCATGATAAGGTACTAACCCGTTCTCTGTGTCCTGGCCAGGCAGTGATAGCTGAATTGGCGTGCTATACCTACTCCATGGTGGTAGTTCCCCTTTACGACACGTTGGGACCAGAAGCCATTGTGTTCATTGTCAACAGAGGTAAGGATGCCGACATCGGAACAAGGGACCCTGCAGTGTTCTACAAGTGCACAAGATGGTTTATTAATTTAACCCTTTAAGGTTCTTAAAGGGTTAATAGTAAAGTTGAAAAATAATCATTAATTAGAAGCAATGCTATGGAAAAGTTATTTAATACACATTTTGGTTTTATTTTATAACAGAAGTTTGTAAACTGCGGCTATCTAGTTGTTACTGTACTATAATTATAATCTTTATTACATCCATTATTTCTAAGGCTCCAACAAATTCCACTCAAATGAAAAATAGGCTGTACTATAAGGCAGGCAATGTAATAAAGCAGTGGGGAATGCAAGCAGGGTACTGGGTTGTATAGCTAGGGACATTAGTAGCAGAAAAAGGGGAACTGGTCATGTCACTCTACAGATCTCTAGTTAGACCTCACCTAGAGTACTGTGTACATTACTGGAGACCCCATCTCCAGAAGGATATAGATACTCTAGGGAAAATTCAGAGAAGGGCTACTAAAATGGTGACTGGTTTACAGGAAAAGAAATATCAGGATAGACTAAAGGATCTGAACATGTATAGCTTGGAGGAGAGAAGAGAGAGAGGGGATATGATAGAAACATTCACATACATGAAGGGATTCCACAAAGTGCATGATGGAAGTACATTTCAAAGGAGTAAAAATGTTAGGACAAGAGGCCATAGTCTAAAACTAGAGGGACACAGGTTTAGATGTAATGTAAGAAAGTTTTACTTCACTGAGAGGGTAGCAGATAAGTGGAATAGCCTACCAGCAGAAGTGGTAGACGTTAATACAGTGACAGAATGTAAGCATGCATGGGATAGGCATAAGGCTGTCCTTAACTGAAGAAAAGACCAAGGACCAAAAAAGGTTTGAGGTTTTTACTGTAGGAAAATGGGCAGACTAGATGGGCCGAATGGTTCGTATATGCAGTCAGATTCTATGTTTCTAATACAGTAATAAAATCACAATATTTTATTCAAACATTTAAAATCGTCATCATCATGAGTAAGGGTGCAGCCTATTTTCTCACTTGAGTTATAATAATAATAACAACTAGGATTTATATAGTGCCTTTCTCCCAGTAGAACTCAAAGCACTTTTAGCACATACTCTTGGAATTAACTGAATCGGCAGCTGAAATAATAGACGTTATTATTACCCAATCAATGGTACTCATTTATTGATTCTTGGAAGGATGAAGGGCTGACTTGACCTTACCGGGACTTGAACCTGCAACCATTGTGGTTTCAACAGGCTCTATAGTCAGGGCATTTACCACTGCGCTACCTCACCACAGTTACATGTTTTGGACCTGAGGAAGTATCTTTTAGGCCGGGCACAGAGGTTGTAGTCTTTCCATTCATTTGTGCACATTTTGGAAATATATTAGCCTAGAACCCCGGAGCCGCTGACATTTTTTTTTTTACTTGCAAGTTCCAACTAATTCCAAGGCAATGTACGATAGGGAGTAGATACCCATGGGTATGGCTTTGTATAAAAACAGGTGTTAAAATTCATTTTCTAGGCCTACGCTGCCTAACGCCAATTTCCTAAACTACTTAAGTCTAAGATTCTCATTTGACACCGTTATGTTTCTTCTACAAAGAAGTAAGAATTAGTAACAATGGGCGCCGACCAGGAAGTATTAAAAGAATCTGCAGTCTCTACTGGCCCCCTGGAATTTCATTCTTAAAGATAACACTTCATTTGTATATATATATATATATATATATATATATATATATATATATATAAAAGAATAAGCCTCATTGCAACATTTATGGTACCCCACACACAGAACATAATTTATGTCTCCTCAGAGAAGAAACTCGAATTGAACAGAATGTCTCATTACATAATTTATGTCTCATTAGGAGACACAACTCCTATTGGGTGATTCAATTGGGACTTTACTGCTCCCATTGGGTGATTCATTGGGGGCGTGTTTATCATACAGGGAGTTGGCCCGCCCCCTCCAGCCCACCCACCGCTATCCAACTGACAAAAAAATATAGCTGCCACTCGCTCCTGAAGTAGGGGATATCAATAACTTCTCCTGGTCCACACACACTCTCACTCAGGATCATGACCCCACGAACACACTGTTTCACCTCCCACAGATAATTGTAACCCTCCATACACTCTGTTTCAGTACAAGGGCGTAATGTTTCCATAAAATACAAACTCAGGGATAGACATAATAGCAACTGTTTTTTTCAAAGGGATAGTAATACTTCGTTTTAACTTTATTTTATTTTGTAGGCATTAAAAAAACATGAATAATGATATAAGTCTTATCTCCCAAACCTTTATGGTTTAAGAGATATTCACAAGCAAAGTGTCCCCCTCCCGCCCCTTTTACTTATGTAACACTTTTCAGCCAGGGCAGAAGGGAGCTGCCCAGGTAGACTGCAGAGAGGGACAATCTTCAATTAAGATAACAGAAAAACCTGAAAAGCTTGTCAAGGGGGGCAGGGATTTCATTGTTTTCAAAGGAAGAAGATTGTCCCCTGCTGTTATCTGTCCAGTCTATGGACTGGATTCCACATCTGAGAAGAGATTGTTTACAGTAGGTAAAAGGGGCGGGAGGGGGAAACTTTGCTTGTGAATATCTCATAAACCATAAAGGTTTGAGAGATAAGACTTATATCATTCTTCATGTTATTTTAATGCCTACAAAATAAAATAAAGTTAAAACGAAGTATTACTATCCCTTTAACTCTTTTCATCTCTTCAGTCACCTCACTGTCTGTTTTCAACTGTCACTCCTCCACTTCCTGCTTCCTGATTCCCGCCCTTTCTCCTTAAAGGGAGAGAGATGCTTTGCTGTATGTTATAGAGGGCAAGCCTCAAACACCACTTTCTATTTGTTACCTCAGCATATTGCTATGTTGCCTTAACTGAAGAGCCACCATGTGTTATATTGATATGTTAGCTCAGCTTAACCCTTTGAGTGCCAGAGGGGTAAGCAACGCATTGCAAAGCAAAGAGTTGTTAGCAGTGGAGTGGAGGTTATAATTAGTGTTGAGAGCTGGAGTGATCATACTGCTCAGGTAGTGTGGAATAGTCAGTGAGTTGTTAGTAGTGGAGGTTATAGTTAGTATGGAGATCTGGAGAGATCATACTACTCAGGTAGTGTGGAATAGTCAGTGAGTTGTTAGTAGTGGAGGTTATAGTTAGTATGGAGATCTGGAGTGAGCATACTGCTCAGGTAGTGTGGAATAGTCAGTGAGTTGTGTTAGTAGTGGAGGTTATAGTTAGTATGGAGATCTGGAGTGATCATACTGCTCAGGTAGTGTGGAATAGTCAGTGAGTTGTTAGTAGTGGAGGTTATAGTTAGTATGGAGATCTGGAGTGATCATACTGCTCAGGTAGTGTGGAATAGTCAGTGAGTTGTTAGTAGTGGAGTGGAGGTTATAGTTAGTATGGAGATCTGGAGTGAGCATACTGCTCAGGTAGTGTGGAATAGTCAGTGAGTTGTGTTAGTAGTGGAGGTTATAGTTAGTATGGAGATCTGGAGTTATCATACTGCTCAGTTAGTGTGGAATAGTCAGTGAGTTGTTAGTAGCGGAGGTTATAGTTAGTATGGAGATCTGGAGTGAGCATACTGCTCAGGTAGTCTGGTAATTTTCCAGAGAAGTGGTTGTGTACTAAACAAGAAAGGTGAAGGGTACGTCTAGATTTGAGTGTTAACCAATTTAGTTCTTTTAGCATATCACAGTGATGGGTAGTGTAATTACATAGGAGCTAAAGCAGCATAAGGAATTATACAGGGTGTCAATTTTATCAAGATGGATTTCTGGTGCTGGAGCATAAACTACATCACCATAGTCTATGACTGGCAGCAACATCTGTTGCACAATATGTTTTCTAACCAGGGGACTTAAACATGATTTGTGTCTAAAAAGAGTACTGATTTTTAGATAAAGCTTGGAGGTTAACTTGTCAATATGATGACCAAAAGTGAGGTTGGAGTCAAGCCACATACCAAGATATTTGTAGGAGTCCACTGGGGCCAATTTACGATTAGACTCTGTTACAATGGATAGGTGGGTATTGCCAAGATTACGCAGTTTGTGCTTTGTGCCAAATATCATTGTGACAGTTTTGTCTGTGTTTAAGAACAATTTGTTCCTTGCTATCCATCTTTCAACCTCACAAAAATCATGTTGTAATATGGCTTCAAGGTGTGAAATGTCTGAGTTTTTAGCATAGATTATGGTGTTGTCTGCATACATGTGTATTGAAGATGATTTGCAAACCTTGGGCAGATCATTTATAAAAATAGAAAATAGAAGAGGGCCAAGAATAGAGCCTTGAGGAACTCCACTTGGTACTTTGAGCGGAAGGGAGTCATTGCCAGCAACTGACATACTGCACTCCGTCAGATACATAGGATCAGAAACAGTTTAAAGAATTATTACCCAGTCCTGAACTTTGGAGTTTGTTTATAAGAATATTATAGTCTACTGTGTCAAAGGCCTTTGCAAAATCTAGGAAAATGGCTCCAGTGAGGTCACCATTTTCCATGCCCGTCTGGATATCGTTGGTTACTTTTAGGAGGGCCGTGACTGCTGAGTGATTTGGTAGAAAGCCTGATTGAAGTGGGGTGAAAAAACTGGTCTGTTGGTAATATTTATTTAGTTGCACGTGGACACATTTCTCTAGGATTTTAGATAATGTGGGGAGTAGGGATATTGGTCTGTAGTTTGATACTACATTTTTATCCCCACTTTTGTGGATAGGCACAACTCTAGCCACCTTCCAGGATTTGGGCATTATTTAAAGATGCAATCAGTTTGGCCATTACCATGGCACTGAGCTTTAATAGCATCGCTGGTAGTTTGTCAGGGCTAGATTGGCATTTCATTTTCGGATTGAGGAGGTGATCATATATTTCGCTTTCATTTACTGGCATGAAATTGAATTCATTTTCATAATTGGACTGGGCAACAGCTGCCAGTGAGTGTTCTGTAGATGACTTAACTTCCGAGTTATCTTTGTTTTGTGTAATCAGGGTGGTGGCACATCCAGCAAAGTAGCTGTTAAATGCATTGGCTATGGCTGTGTGGCACTGTATTGTTTCTTTGTCTACAGTTATAGTTGATGGGTGAGAATGATTAGGAGGGTTGTAGAGGTTTTTAATAACCTTCCAAAAGTTGCTGGCTTTGAAATGTTACTGTTTAAGTTGTCAGTAAAATATTGTGCTTTTGCTAATTTTGTTTGTTTTGTACATGTATTCCTTAATTGTCATAAATGAAAAGGTGTAAATTTTATACATTTTCTATGCACGTGAATTACCACAAAAAAAAGTCAAATTGTGTTTTTCCATGAAAATTTCAACAACATAAATGGGATGTTTGGCCAACTTCTACATAGGGGCTGTTGTGTCAGTGTTGTGCTTAATGATAAAATGAATCACTCCTCCTCTGCAATGAAATCCACATGTCTCTGAATGGCAGCACTGCTGTATGTGAACAGCAAGTCGGACCTGAGGGCCAGGGAATAACAGCCTGTATATTGCCCATCTGTACAATAGAATCTCTTGTCTAAAGTCCCTTTAGGGCATTTAGCTCAGGAAGATCAGTAAGACAAGATAAAAAGAGACTATTCTTCTGATCTTCAGCGGAACTGTCCGTGGTAGTCTGCGATAAACCAGAGAAGGCTGTCATTCTGCTTAACAACTGTGAACAGGGACAAACACCAGTGCTCAAGACAGTTATCCTGATGGAGCCATTTGACAGTGAGCTGGAGAAAAGAGGAGCAAAGTGCGGAGTGGAGATTCTCCTAATGAAGGATGTGGAGGTATTCTGTTTGAAAGTATCAAGTGGAACTGCCAATTTATAACAAACTAGTTGAACAGCCCGTTACACGGGCCACAGTGCCTCAGGCAGCGAGTCGCGGGGCAGTCACACGCAGTGGAGACTGCCCGCGCCTCGGCTGATACAGAGCTGGACGCTCCTTCAGAGCGCCCAGCTCTGTATCAGCCGCGGCGCGGGCAGTCTCCACTGCTTGTGAGTGCTGCACGCGCAGCAGTGTCTACTGCGCATGTCGGGCGTTACACACAACTTGGCGAATTATTATATAGGATAAGTGAGTTTGAAAGGAGTTGCAAAACCACCTCTATGTATGCTAGCTATTCTTTTACTTAAAACAATAGTTTATGAGATAATGTGATTATTTATTTGTCTGTTTATGCAAATGAGATGGTACCTGGTTGGCAAAGAGTGGTAAGTGGTATGGGGAGTAGTGTGTTATGTTAGTCTCTGGCTGACAGGGAGTGGTAGGTGGGATGGAGAGCAGTGTGGAATGTTAGTATCTGGTTGGCAGGAAGTGATAGGCGGGATGGGGTGCAGTGTATTATGTTGTATCTGGCTGACAGGGAGTGGCAGGTGGGAGGGAGAACAGTGTGGAATGTTAATGTCTGGCTGGGAAGGAGTGACATGAGCAGGGGACCCAATGTGGAATGTTAGTATCTGGCTGGAAGGAAGTGATAGGTGGGAGTGCATTGTGGAATGTTAGTATATGTTCGGGGTGGCAGGTGGGATGGAGTGTGGTATGTTAGTTTCTGCCTGGCAGGGAGTGTCAGGTGGGATGGAGTGAAGTGTGGAATGTTAGTGTCTAGCTAGCAGGAAGTGTCAGGTGAGATGGAGAGCAGTGTGGAATGTTAGTATCTGGCTGGCAGGAAGTGTCAGGTGGGATGGAGAACAGTGTGGTATGTTAGTATCTGGCTGGCAGGACGTGTCAGCCGGGATGGAGAGGAGTGTGGAATGTTAGCATCTGGCTGGTAGGAAGTATCAGGTGGTGTGAGAGCAGTGTGGAATGATAGTATCTGGCTGTCAGGAAGTGTCAGGCGGGATGGAGAGCAGTGTGGAATGTTAGTATCTGGCTGGCAGGAAGTGTCAGGTGGGATGGAGAACAGTGTGGAATGTTAGTATCTGGCTGGCAGGAAGTGTCAGGTGGGATGGAGAACAGTATGGTATGTTAGTATCTGGCTGGCAGGAAGTGTCAGCCGGAATGGAGAGGAGTGTGGAATGTTAGCATCTGGCTGGCAGGAAGTATCAGGTGGTGTGAGAGCAGTGTGGAATGATAGTATCTGGCTGTCAGGAAGTGTCAGGCGGGATGGAGAGCAGTGTGGAATGTTAGTATCTGGCTGGCAGGAAGTGTCAGGTGGGATGGAGAACAGTATGGTATGTTAGTATCTGGCTGGCAGGAAGTGTCAGCCGGGATGGAGAGGAGTGTGGAATGTTAGCAGCTGGCTGGCTGGAAGCATCAGGTGGTGTGAGAGCAGTGTGGAATGATAGTATCTGGCTGGTAGGAAGTATCAGGTGGTGTGAGAGCAGTGTGGAATGATAGTATCTGGCTGTCAGGAAGTGTCAGGCGGGATGGAGAGCAGTGTGGAATGTTAGTATCTGGCTGGCAGGAAGTGTCAGGTGGGATGGAGAACAGTGTGGAATGTTAGTATCTGGCTGGCAGGAAGTGTCAGGTGGGATGGAGAACAGTATGGTATGTTAGTATCTGGCTGGCAGGAAGTGTCAGCCGGGATGGAGAGGAGTGTGGAATGTTAGCATCTGGCTGGCAGGAAGTATCAGGTGGTGTGAGAGCAGTGTGGAATGATAGTATCTGGCTGTCAGGAAGTGTCAGGCGGGATGGAGAGCAGTGTGGAATGTTAGTATCTGGCTGGCAGGAAGTGTCAGGTGGGATGGAGAACAGTATGGTATGTTAGTATCTGGCTGGCAGGAAGTGTCAGCCGGGATGGAGAGGAGTGTGGAATGTTAGCAGCTGGCTGGCTGGAAGCATCAGGTGGTGTGAGAGCAGTGTGGAATGATAGTATCTGGCTGTCAGGAAGTGTCAGGCGGGATGGAGAGCAGTGTGGAATGTTAGTATCTGGCTGGCAGGAAGTGTCAAGTGATGTGGGAGCAGTTTGGAATATTAGTATCTGACTGTCAGGAAGTGTCAGGTGGGATAGAGAACAGTGTGGAATGTTAGTATCTGGCTAGCAGGGAGTGGCAAGTGGGATCGAGAGCAGTGTGGAATGTTAGTATCTGGCTGGCAGGAAGTGTCAGGCGGGATGGAGAGGAGTGTGGAATGTTAATGACTGGTTGGCAGGGAGTGGCAGGTGGGATTGAAAGTAGTGTGGAATGTTAGTCTCTGGCTGACATGCTTAACAATGTTGTCTATTTTGCATAACTGAGAAATAAATAAAGCTAAACATCACAAACTATTGCATTAAATTAGATGATTTTCAAATCTCTTTTGAAAAGTACCTACGTATTACAAACGTCTGGGATGTGCAGCACACACTGTTCTGGTCCATAAAGGGTTAAGACGCCCAGTAAGTAGTAATAAAATACTTTAGATACTCACAGAGACCGGTGGATGCAAGGGTCACATGGAGTAATTCTCTGAGACAAACCAACTGGACCACAGAGGAGAAATTAAAGTTCATCAAATGCCCATTGATATAAATAGGATATTTTAACCTCCTGAATGCTTGGTGGGGGGGATCTACAGAGCATTGTAATGTGATGCATTGAAGATCTCCCTAGAAATCAAAGGATTCAAGGAATAGTAATTTTTCACAAAAAAGGCAGCTCCAATTAATTTTCATAGTATTTGGGCCATAGAGAGTGTTATATCATTACTGTGAGTGTTGTAGTTCAAGAGTAACTGAATGATAAAGTATCCCCCTCCCGCCCTCATGGTCTTGAAAGTGAAGGGTGCTTCAAGGGCACACCTGATTGTACAGTATATCTGTCTCTAAAACGAGTTTCTTCCATTCCCTCTCTCATACAGTACCTGGGAAAAGAGAACTTCAAGAAACCTGTGGTGAGTTATTATCCACGAGACTGTTCCATAGAGCGGGCTCTCAGCTATATGAGAATATGGCTCTCAGTTTGTTAAACAGAAGGATGTACCTAGGTGGATGTTGACCTCTTGTTTGTAGCAGGATTTTACATGAATTTGAGCAGCTACAGACTACAACATGCAAAAAACAGACAGACAGACAGAGATATCACCCTGCATCTGGGTTATCAGACAGACAAATATAATATATAATAATATGTTTGAATATTGTCTAAAATAAAAGACATTTTGTGAGTCCTGATGACCAGAAGAGAGATATTTTGTTGAGCTTCAGTAGAATAATATGTATCTTGTTTAGATGAAAAATTTAACTTAGTTGTTTCCTCCAACAGCCTCCTAATCCAGATGATCTGAGTGTGATCTGCTTCACCAGCGGCACCACAGGTACATTATCTAGTACACTGTGCATGTGTTATCTACTACACTGTGCATGTGTTATCTACTACACTGTGCATGCATTATCTAGTACACTGTGCATGCATTATCTAGTACACTGTGCATGTGTTATCTACTACACTGTGCATGTGTTATCTAGTATATTGTGCATGTGTTATCTAGTATATTGTGCATGCATTATCTAGTACACTGTGCATGCATTATCTAGTACACTGTGCATGCGTTATCTACTATACTGTGCATGTGTTATCTAGTACATTGTGCATGTGTTATCTAGTACATCGTGCGTGTGTTATCTTGTATATTGCGCATGTGTCATCTAGTACATTGCGCATGTGTCATCTAGTACATTGTGCACGTGTCATGTATTACATTGTGCATGTGTTATCTATTACATGGAATATCTAATACATTATGCATGTGTTACCTAGTACACTGTGCATGTGTTATTTAGTATGTGGAACATGTGATCTTGTATATTGTGCATGTGTTATCTAGTACATTGTGCATGTGTTATCTAATACATTGTGCATGTGTTATCTTGTACATTGTGCATGTGTTATCTAATACATTGTGCATGTGTTATCTAGTACATGGAATGTGTGTTATCTAATACATTGTGCATGTGTTACCTAGTACATGGAATGTGTGTTATCTAATACATTGTGCATGTGTTACCTAGTACCTATTATACTGTGCATGTGTTATCTAGTACATGGAACATTTATTATCTAGTACATGGAACATGTGTTATGTTGTATTTTGCTCATGTTTTATCTAGTACATGTATGTTCAAAAGATAAGTGGAAGAATTCTGGGGCAAACCATTCTCACTACAGGTGAGAACTAAAAATGTAAAAAAATTCACAGTGATTTAAATGGGGATTTTTAACCCCTTGAATGCTAGAGACATCTCTAACACATTCCAAAGCACTCAATGGGAAATTTTAGTTCTTACCTAAAGGGCGACTGGTTTGCACATTTGGTCATTCTCACAAACTCACACACACACTCTCTGTTGCACGGTCTCCTGCAGGTAAGTGGGGGAGGTGGAGAGCTGACAATCTGTAAGGATGAGGACGTCAGTACCACAGTGGAGTAAGAGTGGGGGTGCAAAAGGGCTTGAGATCAGAGGAAGGCAACATCAGTCCTTAAGTGCCACTAACTGTGTGTTTTCAAGGTGCCCCTGCTAGATTACAAGTTAATTAATTAAAGTGATTGAGCCAGTGATTTACCTATAGTCAAGTAAATCCTGATAATTAGTGGCACTTGGGATCTCGAGTTACCTATCCTTAATCTAGCTGTTTCCCACCATGCTGTCCAGGTCCTTTCCCTCTGAACTGTTTAACCCTTATAATGCTAGAGGGGTACGCAACACATTTTTTTGCAAAGTGTTGTGTACCCCTCTGGCACTCAAAGGGATAAGGCTCTGCCACACATTACAAATATACAGGTGACCAGATAGGTAGGCTGCCATGGTAACTTCCTACACCTTTGGACTTAACCCTTTAAGTGCCAGATAGGTATCAAACGCATTGCAACACAATACATTCAATACCTCTCTGGCATTCAAAGGATGAGCTGAACAACCTTCAATACACCAGCCCATAGCAGGAAGACCGGCCTTCATGATAGGAATGGTGACCTGGCCTTCAACCGCAATATGTAATTACAGAAACTGTCACAGCTGGTATGGTGGTGCTGAGGATTGCAAACAGGTCCTCACGGTGGCAAGTGCCCCCTGCCTTTGTGCCAGATATATCTAGGGGTACAAGTACCACAGGTTTAGAAACAAGGATCTTGTAAATGTTGCATGTACTATCTATAACATTGTGCACTTGTTATCCATTATCCATGTTATATCTAGGACACTGGGCATGTGTTATCTAGAACACCATACTAGATATAGGTATATAGATACTAGGTATCTTTGCTTTCGAGTACTTGGTGAATTTTAATCTTGAACATTGCACAATTGCTATTTAGTACGTAGTGATTTTTGATCTAGGACATAATGTAGTGTATAATGCATGTACTATCTAGAACACTGTGTATTTGTTATCCATAATCCATGTTGTATTCAGTACATTGGGTATGTGTTATCTAGAACACCATACACTTATATCTTTGCTTTCGAGTACTTAGTGAATTTTAATCTTGAAAATTGCACAACTGCTATTTAGTACATAATGATTTTTGATCTAGGACATTGTATATGTGTTCTCTGGAACACTGCACATATTATCTAGTGTATAACACATGCACTATCTAGAACCTTGTGCTTATGTTATGTAGAGTGTGCATTATTTAGTACACAGTGCATGCTTTATCTTGAACAATGAGCATATGTTGTCATTGTGTTTGTGTTATCTAGTTATCTAATATGTTTTACCAAGTACATAGTGCGTGGTTTATTTAGTATATTATGTTGGCTTCCTCTCTAGTAATTAGTAGGTGATTCTGAAAGCACCAATATCTGTGTTAGCCATTTGTTATTGCAAACAACAGTTTAGGAGATATTTAGCTTTATGTATTATTTTATACAAATGAATGTGACCATCCTGTCAGAAAGTGACAGCTGGGATGGAGAGCAGAGTGCCATTGGCTTCCAGATTTGCACTAACTGACAAAAAAAATAAATAAATAAAGCTAAATATATAATGAACTGTTCTCTTAAAAGGGTAGTAATAGTTAGTTTTATCTTTATTTTATTTTGTAGACATTAAAAAAAACATGAAGAACGATATGTCTTATCTCTCAAACCTTTATGGTTTGAGAGATATTCACAAGCAAAGTTTCCCCTCCCGCCCCTTTTACCTAGTGTAAGCCATCTCTTCTCAGATGTGGAATCCAGTCCATAGACCAGACAGATAACAGCAGGGGACAATCTTCTTCCTATGAGAACAATGAAAGCCCTGCCCCCCTTGACAAGTTTTTCAGGTTTTTCCCTTATCTTAATTGAAGATTGTCCCTCTCTGCAGTCTACCTGGGCACCTCCCTTCTGCTCTGGCTGAACAGTGTTACATCAGTAAAAGGGACGGGAGGGGGATACTTTGTCATTGAATTACTCTTGAACTACAACTCTGACAGTATTGAAATAACACTCTCCAAAGTCCAAATACTATGATGATTAATTAGAGCTGCTTTTATTATGAAACATTACTATCCCTTTAACCCCTTAATGGCCAGCAGTCCAGGGAAGTTAGCCATAATCAGAGGAGGTTCTAAAGTTGGTTCACTTTGAAAATGTCGCACACTTCTTAGTGTAAAAGGGATCAATGGAGAGGGATTCCCCTCTGGGTGCCAAAGGTGACCAGTGCAATGCAATAAAGGGTTGAAGCAATGTTTAATGCCGCGACATGAGAATCTTGCTCTTTTGATGCAGGGAACCATTCTCATGTCGCCCTTTTCATCACGACGACCTGGTTAGTGCACCTTTATGTTGCATGCTCTTTTGTGTAACATTTTCTAAGGATACCGCTAAAATCTGTGTCAGCAGTTTTGAGCAAGTTCCCCCTTTTGCCCCTCTCTGTGGACTTTTTTTATGTATAGGCCGAACACCGGTTTAGTAGGGATAGTAATGTTTCACAAAAACTGCAGCTCCAATTAATCTTCATAGTATTTGGCCATGGAGAGTGTTATTTCAATACTGTCAGAGTTGTAGTACAAGAATAATTGAATGATAAAGTATCCCCCTCCCGCCCCTTTTACCTAGTGTAAGCCATCTCCCCTCAGATGTGGAATCTGGTCTCTTGACCGGACAGATCACAGCAAGGGACAATCTTCTTACTGTGATCATAAGGAAAACCCTGACCCCTTGACAGGTTTTTCAGGTTTTTCCTTATAATCACTGCAGATTGTCCCTCTCTGCGATTCATCCGGACAGTCTTGGTGCTCTGACTGCTACATCAGTAAAAGGGGGCGGAATGGGGATACTTTATCATTCAATTACTCCTGAACTACAACTCTGACAGAACTGAAATAACACTCTCCAAGGCTCAAATACCATGGAGATTAATTGGAGCTGCTTTTATTATGAAACAGTACTGTTCCTTTAAATGAGGCTGTTATAACCCCATGGATGGGTGACAGGTCTTCATCGCACCGAAACAAAAGAGAACAAAACTGTAATCAATTACTTACCTATTACATAGAGACATTGTACTATGTGCACAAAAAATGGTAGAATTCTTGGGCATACCAACTACACCTTAGGGGACAAATAAAAACTCATATTGATTTAAACTGGGATTTTAACCCCTTTGAATGCTAGAGAAGTGTCCCTCATGCGTTGGAGATCTCTCTAGCATTCAAGGGGTTAAAAGCTCCATTTAAATCCATAGGAATTTCAAGAATGTAGATGTGTCCCCTCCGGGGGGAAATTAGTTGGTTCCACAGTTGCTCCATTTTTTTCCCCTGTGTAAATGGCCTATACAATGTGATGGCAGTCTTTGTTTAACCATTCATGTCCTTCCACCTCACATCTCTTATAGGTGACCCCAAAGGAGCTATGCTGACCCACGGAAATGTTGTTGCGGACATTGCCAGTTTTGTGAAGAACACAGAGGTATGTTGTCTCCTGTGTACAGGGGCAGAAAAATGAGGCTTTGGGGAGGTTTAAAGGACAGCTATCACATGGATAATGCCTGATCAGCAGATTATTTCCACTGGGAGCAGACCTGCCAATGAAATGGAGGCTGCATTGTGACTTTCAGTGGACCAATAGGAAAGCAGAACTGGGTATTATACAGGAACTGTGTGGGAACTTTTTATTCTTGACTCCCCAGAGGGGGAGTCCTGTGATGTTGTTGGGTAGGATAAATGACGCAATTCACATCAAAAGTGGGTGGAGCCTAATCACGAGTGGGGGGGTGTAACTTCAAAAACTAGTAAAAAGTGCCTAGAATAGGCTGGGGAAGGAGGAGAAGTGGGAGGGAAATTGGAGGAACTAGGTGGGAAGGAGGAGAAGTGGGAGGGAAATGGGAGAAACTAGGTGGGAAGGAGGAGAAGTGGGAGGGAAATGGGAGGAACTAGGTGGGAAGGAGGAGGAGTGGGAGGGAAATGGGAGGAACTAGGTGGGAAGGAGGAGAAGTAGGAGGGAAATGGGAGGAACTAGGTGAGAAGGAGGAGAAGTGGGAGGGAAATAGAAGGAACTAGGTGGGAAGGAGGAGAAGTAGGAGGGAAATGGGAGGAACTAAGTGGGAAGGAGGAGAAGTGGGAGGGAAATGGGAGGAACTAGGTGGGAAGGAGGAGAAGTAGGAGGGAAATGGGAGGAACTAGGTGAGAAGGAGGAGATGTGGGAGGAACTAGGTGGGAAGGAGGAGAAGTGGGAGGAAAATAGAAGGAACTAGGTGGGAAGGAGGAGAAGTAGGAGGGAAATGGGAGGAACTAGGTGGGAAGGAAGAGAAGTGGGAGGGAAATGGGAGGAACTAGGTGAGAAGGAAGAGATGTGGGAGGAACTAGGTGGGAAGGAGGAGAAGTGGGAGGGAAATGGGAGGAACTAGGTGGGAAGGAGGAGAAGTGGGAAGGAAATGGGAGGAACTAGGTGGGAAGGAGAAGTGGGAGGGAAATGGGAGGAACTAGGTGGGAAGGAGCACAAATGGGCAGAGTTTCAACAGAAACTGCCCACACCCTGGAAAAGCAGCCTCTTTCTTGGAAACCCAGTAATGTAGAGTGAAACCCGGAGTCTCTGGGGCAAATCTGGAGAGTTCCCAGCTATGCACACACATGGATAATGCCTTATCAGCAGATCAGTTCCACTGGAAGCCTATCTGCCAATGATACGGAGTGACTTTCAGTGGACCAATAGAAAAGCAGAACTGGGTATTATACAGGAACCACACACACATGAATAATGCCTTATCAGCAGATCATTTATGCTGGTAGCGGACCTGCCAATGATACAGAGGCTGCATTGTGACTTTTAGTGGACCAATAGGAAAGCAGAACTGGGTATTATATGGGAACAACACACATCGATAATGCCTTTTCAGTAGATAGTCACCCTGGGAGGAGACCCACCAATGAAATGGAGGCGGCATTGTGATTTTCAGACGCAGAACAGGGCATTATACCTGAACCACAGACGGGGAAAGTGGCTGGTGTTCCTCACTTTATCAGGGGGATATCAAAATCATCTTCACTTTGTGCGCATGACCAACAGTTTTTTGTCATATACTATTTTGTCAGATCAAGTTCAACTCACACACACACACACACACAACTTTTTTTTCCCATATAAATGTTTTTTTTTTCCAACATGCTTCGCACCCACATTTTTTGACCACATGAAGTTTTAGGACAACTGTATGGTATACATTGCCAGTGTAATGTGATAGACTGTGTGATCAACCCTTTTATGTGACATAATTGTGTATTTGATTAAATTAGGTTTGTGAATATGATTTGCCATGTAATTTATTTTTTTGGTAGAGTGACCTTCACAAGCACTAGATAATCTATTCTTGTTTTCATCAACCTTTTTTTATAATTTAATGCTTTGTTCGAATGAGAGTCGCTTTGCTCAACCGATCGACCTTTGTATGTAAAAGGTTTTGTTGTATGGAATTTGTGCTAAACGTTTCTTTTCTTTCTATTATATCTTTATTATTTTCACTTATTGGTTTCAAGCCCAGTATATATAGTGTCTGGGGATTGCACTGCACAGGACGAGTGGACTTTGAGGCTTCAATTACTCAGTTCAGTCTCTTGCTACAGGACCAGTGAGGGAGCATCAATGATCTCTTTTCAGAAGAGATGATTCGCTGTTCAAAAGAGATGGTTCGCTGTTCAGAAGAGTTGGTTTGCTGTGTGTCACAATGCAGCACCAGCTTCCTAGTTTGTAGAACTATTCTAAGGGGAACAGATCTGCTGATGGGGCACTATCCTGGTCATAGTTTCCATTTAAATTATTTGGAGTAATAATAACGATTAGATTTCTAATACACATGCACAATCACAATTTCTACTACACATACACAAATATGTATTAATGTGTTGTATGCGAAATGTACTGCCCATGAGCTATCCATTTTACTCTGATCCCAATATCTGCGGAACTGGACCACCAATTAACAAGCAGGAAGTAAAACATCTGTATCTGCCAAATTTAAAAGAAAATCCATTTTACATGTTGCTGAAACCCTGTCTTATTTTTTCGTGACAGCAAAAAAATGTATAATGAACAAGACCCTACAAAACAAAAAAGCTAGCTCAAGAAATTAGGATTTCTATAGACAAATGTTCAAGGAAAAACTCGGTCTTACAATAGTAATCGTACTAAAATGAAAATAAAAATAAAACCGTGGATAATTCTAGAAATCTACCCTTAAAAATAGCCCACCGGACAAATATAAACTGCTCAAAAAAATAAAGGGAACACTTAAACAACACGATGTAACTCGAAGTCAATCACACTTCTGTGAAATCACACTGTCCACTCAGGAAGCAACATTGACTGACAATCAATATCACATGCTGTTGTGCAAATGGAACAGACAACAGGTGGAAATTATAGGCAATTAGCAAGACACTCCCAATAAAGGAGAGGTTCTGCAGGTGGTGACCACAGACCACTTCTCAGTTCCTATGCTTCCTGGCTGATGTTTTGGTCACTTTTGAATGCTGGCGGTGCTTTCACTCTAGTGGTAGCATGAGACGGAGTCTACAACCCACACAAGTGGCTCAGGTAGTGCAGCTCATCCAGGATGGCACATCAATGCGAGCTGTGGCAAGAAGGCTTGCTGTGTCTGTCAGCTTAGTGTCCAGAGTATGGAGGCGCTACCAGGAGACAGGCCAGTACATCAGGAGATATGGAGGAGGCCGTAGGAGGGCAACAACCCAGCAGCAGGACCGCTATCTCCGCCTTTGTGCATGGAGGAGCAGGAGGAGCACTGCCAGAGCCCTGCAAAATGACCTCCAGCAGGCCACAAATGTGCATGTGTCCTCTCAAACGGTCAGAAACAGAGTCCATGAGGGTGGTATGAGGGCCTGACGTCCACAGGTGGGGGTTGTGCTTACAGCCCTACACCGTGCAGGACGTTTGGCATTTGCAAGAGAACACCAAGATTGGCAAATACACCACTGATGCCCTGTGCTCTTCACAGATGAAAGCAGGTTCACACTGAGCACATGTGACAGACATGACAGAGTCTGGAGACGCCGTGGAGAACGTTCTGCTGCCTGCAACATCCTCCAGCATGACCGGTTTGGCGGATGTGCTTGCCAGAGGTAGCCTGACTGCCATTAGGTACCGAGATGAGATCCTCAGACCCCTTGTGAGACCATATGCTGGTGCGGTTGGCCTTGGGTTCCTCCTAATGCAAGACAATGCTAGACCTCATGTGGCTGGAGTGTGTCAGCAGTTCCTGCAAGAGGAAGGCATTGATGCTATGGACTGGCCTGCCCATTCCCCAGACCTGAATCCAATTGAGCACATCTGTGACATCATGTCTCGCTCCATCCACCAACGCCACGTTGCACCACAGACTGTCGAGGAGTTGGCGGATGCTTTAGTCCAGGTCTGGGAGGACATCCCTCAGGAGACCATCCGCAACCTCATCAGGAGCATGCCCAGGCGTTGTAGGGAGGTCATACAGGCACGTGGAGGCCACACACACACTACTGAGCCTCATTTTGACTTGTTTTAAGGACATTACATCAAAGTTGGATCAGCCTGTAGTGTGGTTTTCCATTTTGATTTTGAGTGTGACTCCATATCCAGACCTCCATGGGTTGATAAATTTGATTTCCATTGAGAAATTTTGTGTGATTTTGTTGTCAGTTCATTCATTCAGATCTAGGATGTGTAATCTTAGTGTTCCCTTTATTTTTTTGAGCAGTGTATAAGAGTCCACAGTACCTTACAATCAACTGGAAATTAATCCAACCCAGTTCCACAATCTAAAAAGTGAGGATGATGAATAATGGAAAAGAGATGAAATGATGGGGGATGATGGAATGATGAATGAAAGATAGATAAATACTATATTCCTCAAGGAATTGTCCGCTGCTGCTAAAACTTTTGGTGTCCTTGTACACCCGAAAGAGAAATCTGCAATATGTCAAAGCGCAAGGCAAGACAAAACCTAAGTGTAGTATTTTAATAATCATGAATATAAAAACAAAAAGTCAATCATTACACTCACATTTCGCCCCTCTTGGGCTTTGTGCATATAAGAGGCCCCAACCTCTGTTAGCCTTCGATCTGCATCCCTAGTCTCCCTTTCCTGCCGGTAGCGAGTCACTGAAGAGCTGGCTCTTGAGGATGAATCCACAGATACTGGTCCTGATGTTAATAGACTTGGTACAGGATCCCAAACAGTCCACACGATTAATAAGATGTTACTAATGATAGAAAGAAATGATAGAAATGAAAGATGATTGCACGATTTGAGTATACAAATTAATATTGCACTGGTAGCGCTATGAGGGTTCAGTAAACCTCATGGTTACAAGCCCAAGCCGTGACCGATAGTTCGAAAGCTAGCTACTAGGATGGGGGCGGGAATCTCGCATGGGGTGTAGGAGGGGCCAATACCAGTGAGTGAGTGCCCTTTGTTCCTGATCCTCAAATATTTTAATTACTTGATGGATTTTGAACCATATTTTCAGTGATTAAAACTTTTCACTGGCACCACAATCCTGTGCAGAGCAATGTGCTGTGTACCTCTCTGGCACTCAAAGGGTTAAACTTTTAAATTTCATGCTTATTCTTCTTTTTGTTTAAAAATTATAATCGTTACAAAACCTATATGTTATACTGAATGGCCGTTCTAACTTTAAAGGGACAGTAATGTTTCATAATAAAAGCAGCTCTAATTAATCATCATAGTATTTGGAATTTGGAGAGTGTTATTTCAATTCTGTCAGAGTTGTAGTTCAAGAGTAATTCAATAACAAAATATCCCCCTCCCGCCCCTTTTACTGATGTAACACTGCTCAGCCAGATCAGAAGGGAGGTGCCCAGGTAGACTGCAGAGAGGGACAATCTTCAATTAAGATAAGGGAAAAACCTGAAAAACTTGTCAAGGGGGCAGGGCCTTCATTGTTCTCATAGGAAGAAGATTGTCCCCTGCTGTTATCTGTCTGGTCTATGGACTGCATTCCACATCTGAGAAGAGATGGCTTCCACTAGGTAAAAGGGGCGGGAGGGGAAACTTTGCTTGTGAATATCTCTCAAACCATAAAGGTTAGAGAGATAAGACATATCGTTCTTCATGTTTTTTTAATGCCTACAAAATAAAACAAAGATAAAACGAAGTATTACTATCCCTTTAACAATAGCTACACAACTACAAAAATAGCATCCAAGGGTTTAATATTGTCATTTTCACTCATCCAATTATGAAGAAACTGAAATATAAAAGCATTGTACAACTTATTCCAACTAATTAGAGAGTTGCAAAGCCATAAGAAAATAGTTCAATGTTTAATTAGCTATTAAAAAAAACAAAAAAAACAGCAGTTGCGTTATAGACCTCCTATTTTAATGGTCCTTCCTCATGTGCAGATGTTTCATAAACGAACGATAATAATTTCAACAAAAATAGAGCTACTTTAACTAAGGAAAACTTTATCATTATGGAAGCCTGATTACTAATTAGTTTGAACTTTGCTTCACTCCGATCTATTAAAAATAGACTTTACACATTGTAATTTCTGGGCGAGATCCTTCTTGGAATAAACTGGAAACTCGCACTTAATGTCACTTGTAATGATCTTGTTCTATGTGAGAATAATGTCACTGGAACACAAAATGATGTCTAAATAATGATATTGCGCTTTGAACATGAACATCACAGCTTTGCCTGGAGATGTGAAGACATACGGAGAGTTGTGATTCCGGTTTGTTTATCATGGTGGAATACATTTTATCACCACCTGTGCATATCATTCTGTTCACTTCCATTTCAAACAAATGTCAGGCTTGCTTGTTGCAAATCATTCATTTCTAATCTCATTTTTTCTTGAAGCTCAGCACGTTACCCGCTTTTCAGTTAATTGATGGTCTCTCTTAATTTTATGGATAAACACAACACTTTAGAAAAATTTGAAAAGAAATATATAAAACGTAACCCTTTGAGCGCCAACGCGTTTCAGTGTGTTGGATACCTGTCTGGCACTCAATGGTTACTGCATTCATTCCTCATTTCTCTACTGAGTAATTTTGTAAAGAAATGACTTAACTAAGAACAAACACCTCTTAAGAATCACTTCCAACTTACCTTACTGTAGTCAAAAGATCCTAATGGCCCCTATGAATTTTGACCTTGTGCCTTTTTTTTTTTTTTAGACGATATGGGGGGTTATACTAAGTAGTTATACTAAGTGGTGATAAAGAGGTGATGAAGTGGAGATGAGTTCTCCAGTGATATCACTTCTCCAGTTCCTATGTTAGTCTATAGAGCCAGTGCACTATGATCTGTAAAGTTGGGGGAATCGTAAAGGCATAGTAATGTCTTAATTATAGAAAATGTATTACTGTAGAGCATAAAATAAGAAATCCATCGATGCAAGTGCAATTTTGGGCACCAGTTCTGAAAAAGGATATACTAGAACTAGAGAGGGTACAGCGAAGAGCAACAAAATTAATTAAGGTATTGGAGGACTTGATGTATGAGGAACGACTAGACAAACTTGGTTTATTTACTCTAGAGAAAAGACGACTAAGAGGAGACCTTATCACATTGTACAAGTATATGAGAGGTCAATACAAGGATCTCTGCGGTGAGCTATTTATTCCAAGGCCTGATCAGGTGACCAGGGGACACCCCTTGAGATTAGAGGAAAGGAGGTTTAGACTTCAGCAGAGGAAGGGGTTTTTATACAGTGAGGTCTGTTAAATTGTGGAATTCCTTGCCTAAGGAGGTGGTTATGGCAGATACAATGGATACATTTAAGAGAAGATTAAATACATTTCTTTCAAAAGGGAACATACAGAGTTATACTGTGTATCAGTAGGCAGATCAGGAAGGTCTGATAAAGAGTAACTTAACTGGTAGCAGGAAAGCTATAAAATTCTCAGTTACTGAGGTATGAGGAGAAGGTTGAACTTGATGGACTTGTGTCTTTATTCAACCTAATTTACTATGTTACTAAGTTACTAATTCCTGTCTCTCAGACCTTTATTGTTTGAGAGATAGAGCGTTCTAAAGTTCCCCTCTCCCTCCTCTTCTCCTGACACCAGCTGTAAGCTCACAGCAAGAGTTCCTGGTCTGGGGACCGACAGGCGGCTCTTCAGCAGAGCCAAAATAGCACTATTTAAAGAGAAATATTTCATTGAAATGGTGTACAAATTGCGATTGGTTGGCGAGCACAGTTTTTAGACTGTTCCAAAGAGGTGTTTCTTTTTAAATCACAATATTTCGGCTCTGCTGAAGAGCCTCTTCATGTCGGCTGACACGGATCTCTTTCTATCAGCTTTACAGCTGACATCAGGAGAAGGGGAACTTTAGCGGAGGATATCTCTCAAACCATAAAGGTTTGAGAGATAGGAATTGCATCAATGGATTTCTTATTTTATGCTCTACAATATTACTTTTTCTAAAATTAAGACGTTACTTTCCCTTTAATGCACTGGCGCCATATAATAACATAGGAACTGGAGAAGTGATATCACTGGAGACGTTATCTATGCTTTATCACCGCTTAGAGAATCTCCCCCAATATGTCCAATCAATCCTGGATGTCAGGTCCATGAAGGCAGACATGACAGTAGCTGAAGCAGGCAGAATGCGTAAGTCTATTTTAACCCCTTGAGTGCCAGAGGGGTACAGAACGCATTGCTTTGCAGTGCGTTCTGTACCCCTCTGGCACTCAAGTGGTTAAGAATCAAAGGTCTGTACAATTCGTTGCAAAGCAACAGACAGGCATAAAAACACTTCTGACCCCTTGGTTGCCTGAGAGGTCTCCATGCATTACGTTGGATAACTCCCTGGAATCCAACAGGTATAAATCATAGTGGGCCAGGCCGTATATGAACAATTTAATAAACTGGTCACTGTAAACCACAACAGGTGTCTAGCGCAGATGCATTGAGACTGATCTGGTCACAGCCACACTGAGCACAGCCCTCCCAGTTTCCTAATGGAAAATCAATCCTCGAGTGCGTTCTAGGGCCGTACGTTCAAAAGGAACACCCACTACACCCCTTCCCATCACCTATGTTCTTCTCAAAGGTTCCTCCTGTCTTCTCCATACACAGCTCGAGCCATCTCTCGGCTACAAGCTTTCTCACTGGCTGCCCCTCGACTTTGGAATGTCCTCCCTATCACCATTCACCCAGTCATCTTCACTCATCACTTTCCATCATCTCCTGAAAACCCACCTGGTCATGGAGGCATCTCAGTAACCATATCCTCCTTGTGGACACTGATAGTCACATCAGAATCATTCCACACTTCCTTCACTACGCCTTGCACTTATGATCCTCCTCCTACTGTCTCTGTATGTCATCATGATTTCTAATTAGATTGTAAGCTCCTTGGGGCAGGGTCCCTTTCCCAGTGTATGATTCCCTTTGCTGCACTTTCCCCCACACAATACCTCCCAACATTTCAAATTGCCAAAGAGGGACACTTGTGTTTTAGGGGGTGTTGCTGGTGGGTGGGGTATTACCGAGCATTTTCAGGCTATTTCATGACCTATTGATACCTCCCTGTGTAACATAATAAATGACTTATAACAAGACCAAAGTATTTTATTTATACACACTAATTTACAAACACATATACTGACGTGTAAACAATGTGAGTTTTATTGCTGTAGAGCAATATGATACACTTATATACATACCATGCAATCTGATCTCCAAAAAAGAGGGACATCAGGGTGGGAAAGAGGGACAGAGGGATTTGGGTCTAAAAGAGGGACACTTGGGAGGTATGCTTTAGCCTGATGCTCCTAACCAAGTTCTGTATTTCTGTATTGTACAACTTCTGTAAAGCGCTGTGTGCATGAATGGCGCTATATAAATAAAGATACGTACAAAAGGAAAGTGAAGGAATACTGGAGCAAACCATTTGCACTACTCGGGAGAATTAAAAATTCCAGAAATTATCATTGCTTTAAATGGAGCTGTTTAACCCCTTGAATGCTAGAGAGGTCTCAAATGCATTGCTTCACAACGCTTTGGAGACCTCTCTAGCATTCAAGGGGTTAAAGTCTCCATTTTAAGCAATGGGAATTTTTAGCTCTCCCCTACAGTGTGAATGGTTTGCTCCAGAACTCCTCAACAATTCTTTTGAACATACGGCCGTTTGTGTGCGTTACCTGCATTGGTACAATTTAACCTCTCGCTTTCTCTGTCTCCACACAGAGCACCTTTGCCCCGCTGACATCTGACATCGTCATATCTTATTTACCGATGGCTCACATGTTCGAGAGAGTGGTTCAGGTGAGGACCGCCATTTACTGCATGAGAGGTACCGAGTACAAATATCTGCCTTTATTTATAAAGCACCTACATATACTGCAGAGATGTACATCAGAGAGAACAGGGGGATACAAATACAACAATACTCAAAAACAGGCACGTGCACACACAGACACCAAGGGGGGCTCGAGCACCTGCCCTATTTTCCAAAGTGCCCTCGTGCCCTTTTAACAAAAAAAAAAAAAAAAAAAGTTGCAATGTAGAGATGATGGGGCAATGTATGTGAGGGTAAGTTGAAGCTGATGGGGGGCAATATGGAGATGAAGGGGGCAATGTATGTGAGGGTAATTTGAAGCTGATGGGGGCAATATGGAGATGAAGGGGGCAATGTATGTGAGGGTACTTTGGAGCTGATGGCAATATGGAGCTGATGGGGGGCAATATGGAGATGAAGGGGGCAATGTGAGGGTAAGTTGGAGCCGATGGGGCAATATGGAGATGATGGGGGCAATATGGACATGAGGGGGGCAATGTGAGGGTAAGTTGGAGCTGATGGGGCAATATGGAGCTGATGTGGCAATATGAAGCTGAAGGTGGTAATGTGAGGGTAAGCTGGACTCGGAGATGATGGGGGCAATATGGAGCTGACAGGGGACAATGTAAGGGCAATACTGGAGCTGATGGGGGGCAATGAGGAGATTAGGAGCATTGTGGAGGTGTCCAGGCCAATCGGGGAGGGGGGGCTTCAGATTTCTGTGCCTACAGGCTCCTAAGGTGTAAATTCTTTTCTTTTTTTTAAATACATATTTTAAATAAATAATTATGAGAAGTGCCCTTTTTTTTACATTTCAGCCCCTGCCCCTCAAAATGTCTGTGTACGTCCCTGCTCAAAAACAATTGGGATCGAACAGCCCCTCTTGTGCTTGCAGACAGTAGAAACAAGTGATCTCCAAATTTTAGTCTTAGAACCTCCCAACAGGAGGCAGCGATGGGCAGAGTGAGTCCCTCCAGCCTCTGCCAGACTCTTGTCACTGGTGGGGGTTAACCCTTTGAGTGCCAATGCATTGCTCGCCTCTAACATTCAAAGGGATAACTAGGCTAGTTGTAGTGTGGAAACAGCTGGAGGGCCTCAGGTTGCTCTGAGGACTCCTGTTGTAGTTCAGAGTCTCTCCACATGAGCATGGGGATATCAAATCGGTGGGTTAGAGCTTTATAGTCAAAAGAAAAGTAAAGTAATCCTGGATAAAACTGGGGATAAATAAAACTGGGAAAACCCTACTTAAAGGGATAGTAATACTTCATTTTAACTTTATTTTATTTTGTAGGCATTAAAAAAACATGAAGAATGATATAAGTCTTATCTCTGAAACCTTTATGGTTTAAGAGATATTCACAAACAAAGTATCCCCCCCCTGTTCAACCAGATCAGAAGTGAGGTGGCCAGGTAGATTGCAGAGAGGGACAATCTTCAATTAAGATAATGGAAAAACCTGAAAAACTTGTCAAGGGGGGAAGGGCTTTCATTGTTTTCATACAAAGTAAATTGTCCCCTTCTGTTATCTGTCCTGTCATACAACCAGACTCACATCTGAGAAGAGATGGCTTACACTAGGAAAAAGGGGCGGGGAGGGGAACTTTGCTTGTGAATATCTCATAAACCATAAAGGTTTGAGAGATAAGACTTATATCATTATTCATGTTTTTTAATGCCTACAAAATAAAATAAAGTTAAAACGAAGTATTACTATCCCTTTAAATCATTCTGATATCTGTATTGCTGTTGGCTGCAATGTTCCGATTTAGATTATTGAATATAGCCCTATGGGTCCTACTCGTGATAGCAGACAGTGTATACAACTGGTCCCTAGTCCTTGGAAGCTCCCATCAGTTTATCAGGGCCTCCTCAAATGAGTACAGGTGGATCAGTCCATATCATTGTGACCGTTTCACTTGTGTCAGTGATAGATACAGCTGAGCTCCGGGTAGTACAATCCTGCACTGTTGGATGTTCTTAAACATTGTGTCTATTTTCCAGGCTGTTGTCTTCCAATCGGGGGCGAAGGTGGGATTCTTCCAGGGAGACGTCCGACTGCTGACCGATGATATGAAAGAGTTGAGACCAACCGTATTCCCCACAGTGCCAAGGCTGCTAAACAGGATTTACGACAAGGTTTGTACATGGAACAGGATGATTTAATAAGGACTGGAGCAGTTCTGGTGCCAAGCAATCACACAATAAGGGACAGAGAAACATATCAGAACTAGGGTGACCGCATTTCCATTCTGCCATTCCGGGACATGTGGTCACCCTAGTCCTGCGGCTGAGGCTCCGGAGCTGACCATCTTTCTGAGGCTGACACAGAGTAAGAGTTACCAGTGGGAACAGCCTCAGAAAGATGGTCAGCGCCGGCGGGATCCTCAGCCACGGGTCTCACTTACAGCTCCAGCATACCTGCTTCATCCCAGCTGTCTCGCATGCACCAGTCCAGCCAGCCAATCAAATGTATTTGCTATGTGGTCTTCATTGGCTGGCTCAGCCAACCAATGAGGACCATATAGCAAATAAATTTCATTGGCTGGCTGGACTGGTGCGTGTTGCTCCATTCCAGGACTCTTTGTTGCCCCGGTGAGGGGTGACCCGGGACGCGGAACACAGACCCCCAATAAGGGACAGTCCCGGGCATTCCGGGACGTGTGGTCACCCTAATCAGAACAAATATATACTAGTGCACTTCACATATATATCCAGGATACAGCAACATGTGGATTAAAAATCATCAATTCTTTATTAAATGTTGACATCAACAAACAGACAGTGCCTCTTTCCATCAGACAAGTGTAAAGGATCAACGCATTTCACATGGTGACACACTCATGATCATGAGTAAGCATGTTCCCATGCAAAACGCATCATATGGAAAGAGGGACTGTCCGTATGTTTGATGTCAACATTTAATAAAGAATTGAGGATTTTAAATCCACATGTTGTTGTATCCTGGATATCTATGCGTGGTGCACTATTATATGTTGTTCTACACTGTTTGGAGTGTCGGAAGAATCTCCACGGTAGCGGCGGTGGATTGACAACACGTTGCTTTTAAGGAATCGCAGAAGTGAATATTTGTCCATGGACTGAAATTTATCTGTGGTTGCAAACTTGCCTTTACTTTGGGTTGGAGCAGCTATCCACATTGCTGTATGGTCCACAGATAAACATATCCCCAGATTACTATTGATTTAAATGGATAGTAACACTTAATATGTAATTTATAAAATAGGATTTTAGTCTTACCTGTTAAATCCTTTTCACTTAGTCCATACAGGTCACTGGTACAATGGGAGGCGATCCGCCCCTTTAAGTAGGCAGGAACATTCATTCAAATGTATGCAGGGGGTGGAGCCTCCCCTCCCTCTTAATGCTGCCCTCAGCCAGAGACAAGCTAGATTGATTTGAGACACTAAACTGACTAGAGTAAGAAGGAAAAGAAGACTCCTGTGAGCATGCCCCGAAGGTCTCCCACTGAATGCCACAGGAGAGCCAAGCATGGTCCCTTGACAGGGTGGGAGACCAGTGACCTGTATGGACTAAGTGAAAAGGATTTAACAGGTAAGACTAAAATCCTATTTTCACTGTCGTCCAATACAGGTCACTGGTACAATGGGATGTACAAACATTGAGCTTTTCCAGAGGCGGGAAGTAAGGCAAGGACCAGGCGCAAGGCCCAAAGTCACCAGAACTGCTATGAACCAATTAATCATAGAACCCAATAACAGAAGTGTCAACGGACACCAAACAGGGGGAAAAACGAACCCCTGAACTAACACAGCACACTGAACTAGAGCCAACAGGGCTCAACAGCAAAGAAGCACTAAGAACCACAGAGTAGAAGGACCTAAACAGGCAAGACCGCCTCCAGGACCTTCCTCCCAAAGCTGGCATCAGCCGAGGCCAGTACATTAACACGATAGTGCTTCGAGAATGTGTGCACAGAGGACCAAGTGGCCGCTCTGCACAGTTGATCAGCAGACGCCTGGTACTTGTAGGCCCAAGAGGCCCCAATTGATCTGGTGGAATGAGCAGTAACCCTGAAGGGAACGTGCTTATTCCGCAGTTTGTAGGCTTCACGAATGGTAGATTTTATCCAAGAGGCAATAGTTACCTTGGATGCCGGTCTCCCTGCCCTAGGCCCCTCAGGAATGACGAACAGGGCGTCAGACTTCCTGATAGACTCAGTGCGATGGACATAAAGTTTAAGACAACGCACAACATCCAACAAATGGAGATCTCTTTCCTTGTCAGAGGAAGGGTTAGGGCAGAAAGAGGGAACCACAATCTCCTGATTGATGTGAAATTCGGAGACAACCTTGGGTAAAAACTCCTTGGAAGTGCGAAGCACTGCCTTGTCCTTGTGGAACACCAAGTAGGGAGGTTTACAAGAAAGAGCTTGTAACTCTGCTACCCGGCGAACTGAGACAATGGCCAAAAGAAAGGCTATTTTCCAGGTCAAGAGATGTAAAGGAACAGAAGCCAAGGATTCAAACGGGGGTCTCTGGAGAACCCCCAGCACCAAATTGAGGTCCCACTGGGGAGTAGGACTCTTGAAGGCAGGCCGAACATGAGCCACACCTTGGAAAAAAACCTTAACATCAAGAAGAATAGAAATCCTTTCCTGGAAAAATACAGACAGAGCTTAAGTCTGAACCTTGAGAGAACTCAGACTGAGTTCCTTCTCAACCCCATCCTGCAAAAAGGCCAGGACTGTGGGAAGATGGAAATCAAGAGAGAGATCCTTATTAGCACACCATGCAACAAATGTTGACCATATGCGATGATAAATCTTGGAAGACACAGGTTTGCGAGCTCTAAGCATCGTAGACACCACTGAAGAGGAAAACCCTTTCTTCTTCAAAATTGAGGATTCAACCTCCAAGCCATCAAATGGAGATGCTGAACATCCTCCTTCCACAGATATCCCTGAAGAAGTAGATCTGGACGTGCAGGAAGCGGAAAGGGATCCGCCACAGACATGGCTAGCAGTTCCGGATACCAGGACTGACGAGGCCAATTTGGAGTGATTAGGATGACAGGACAACGCTCCATCTTCAGCTTCTGGATAACTCTGATCAACAGAGGGAGAGGAGGGAAGATGTATGCCAGAGGGAACTCCCAAGGGATTGACAAGGCATCCACTGCTAGAGCAAGAGGGTCCCTCCACCGAGAGCAAAACACTGGTACCTTCCTGTTGTGTCTGGTAGCCATCAGATCCACTATAGGTACCCCCCACATCTGGGTTAGGAGGTGAAACACCTCTGGATGAAGAGCCCACTCTCCGCTGTCGACTGTGTGACGACTGAGAAAGTCTGCCGTGACGTTGTCTATGCCTGGAATGTGTACTGCTGAGATGACGGGCACATGAGCTTCTGCCCAAGATAAGATGGCCTTGACCTCTAACCAAGCGGTGAGACTTTTTGTGCCGCCTTGTCTGTTGATGTAGGCCACTGCGGTGGCGTTGTCGGACTCCACTCTGACTGGACAACCCTCCAGCTGAGATTCCCAGTGCCTCAGGGCAAGAAAGATGACACGAAGTTCCAGAACATTGATGGAGAGGAGAGATTCCTCCAGTCCCCATTTCCCCTGAGCACTGAAACAACCCAACACAGCCCCCCATCCCCGGAGGCTGGCATCCGTCGCGACTGTGGTCCAGTATGAAACCCGAAAGGTCCTCCCTTTCAGGAGATGAGACAGGTCCAACCACCATTCCAGACTCAACTCGACATGAGGAGGCAGAGTGACTGACAGATGCTGATGATCTGGATGATTCTTGCACGTCTGGATCACAAACCTCTGAGGTTCCCTGGTGTGTGCCATAGCAAATGGTACTGCCTCTATCGTGGAAATGAACTTCCCCACCAGAGAAGTCAACTTCGGCACTGGAACCTTGTCTAGCTCCAGAATCTGGGATATACGGATAGCGATCTGATGAGCCACTTCCTCCGGTAAAAACACCATGCACTGCTGAGTGTCGAACAGTTGACCCAAGAAGAGGAGCCGTTGAGATGGGACCAAGTCTGACTTGTCCAGATTCACAATCCAGCCGTGGCGATTGAGTGTATACACAACTGCATCTGCTGGTGGAGAATCTCCGCAGATGAAGCTTTCAGGAGCAGATCGTCCATGTAGGGAGTCACCCTGACACCATCTCGATGAAGCACAGCTATCAAAGATCCCAATACCCTCTGAAATACCTGAGGGGCTGAAGTCAGTCCAAAGGGAAGAGCTGAAAACTGAAAGTGGCCTTTGTGACAGGCAAACCTGAGATACCGTCTGCTCTCTGGATGAATAGGGATGTGAAGATATGCATCCTGAAGGTCCAGGGAGGCAAGGAACTCCCCTGGAGACATTGAAGCTATCACAGAACGCAGGGATTCCTGACGAAAGTGGAACTCACAACAAAGGAATTGAGATCCTTGAGATCCAAGATAGGACGAGCACCTCCGTCCTTTTTGGCCACCACGAACAGGTTGGAATAGAATCCTGAACCTGTGTCCTCTTATGGAACCAATTCCAGGACCTCTTTGTCCAAAAGATCCTGAATAGCGTCGTCGAACAGACGTCTTTTTGTAGGCTCTTGAGAAGGACGAGTAAAATGGAACCGGAAAGGAGGAAGGGAAGAGAAAGGGATCCTGTATCCCTCTGATACCACCTGAATAACCCATGGGTCCGTCACTGACTCCACCCAAGTCCGGCAAAAGATGTGGATACGTCCACCTACAGACGGATGTGGACCCGGGTTCGGTGAGTCATGCCGAAGCAGTCTTGGAGGTTTTGGCCTTAGGGGCAACTTTGGGCTTCCAGGACTGTTTGGGCTTGGAGGAGGAGCGCGTGGAGGACGGACCTGTCTGGGACGTGGAGCGTGTCTCAGTTTGGAAGGAGCGAAAGGACCGATTGCGTTTGGCTGGAAACTTCTTCTTGAAGACAAATGGTAGAAGAGTACTTTTACCACCAGTAGCCTCACTAATCATCTCCTTAAGTTCAGATCCAAACAGTGAGGTCCCTTGAAAAGGTAAAGAAAGCAAAGCTTTCTTAGAAGCAGTGTCAGCAGACCAAATTTTCATCCAAAGAGCACGTCTAGCCACCACAGAGGAAGTGGAGGCCCTCGCCATCATACGGACAGCATCAAAAGCAGCGTCAGAAACATAATTTTGAGCTTCTGATATATTAGCAAGAAGCTGTAGCTGCTCAGACACTGGCGCATCCTGGCGAACCGCCTCAGTAAGCTGTTCAGTCCAGGCTGCAATAGCCCGGTTAACCCACGCTACTGCAAAGGTTGGACGCATGGCAGTGCCAATAGAGGAAAAAATGGATTTAAGGCAAATTTCCAACTTTTTGTCCGTCCAATCCTGCAGAGCAGAGGCATCAGAGACAGCTAATGCAGTAGATTTGGATAACCTGGAGATAGGAGCATCCACTTTAGGAGGATGAACCCATTTTGCCAGTTCAGCCTCAGGAAAAGGATAAAGTTTAGCAAACTTTTTAGACACAGAAGAGGATTTTTCAGGATTCCTCCACGCATCAGAGACTAAACGGGCAAGAGTAGGGTTATTGGGAAAACAAACCACAGCCTTAGACGGTTTTTGGAAAACGTCAGTTGGATCATGAGTAGATTCCTGAGTCAGAGGAAGGTTGATCGTGGTTAGCACAGCTCTGATCAAACCCTCAGCCAAAACTTCGGGGTCACATTCATAAGGGTCACCAATGGACCTAGCAGACTCAATAACAGTGCCTTCGTCAGCATCAGAATCCTGTAAAAGTTCTTCCTCAGAAGAATCAGACAGGTCAGGAGCCCCCTGTGGCTTAGGCAGGGAGGTCCTGATCGTGGAGGGGGTCTGCCAAACCAGAAAAGCCCCCTGGACCTGAGAGGGAAAGAGTTGGAGAGTGGATCTGAGATCCCTAGTGGCAGCTTTGGCAATGACGTCTATGCGGGTAAAAGCGCACTTAAAGGCGCAGAACATTAAATATTAGTAAATTATTCCTGAGAGAAAAAGTTTACCAAACACACCCCAAACACATGTAAAACATGAGAAAACAATAACCCAAAGCTCCAAAACCCAGGGAATACCACAGACATTGCATAAATACAGGCAATATAAAGAAAAACACCCTATGAGTGCTGGAGTGCATAATGAGAACTCCCAAATACAAGCCCAAAGAAGGGACACTGTGGGACAAGTGGACCTTCAGCACTCAAAGGGTGGCTCACCTTTCTGCAGGACTTCTGTCTTCAGGTAACCATGTTAAAAAGGGAATTAACCAGAGGAAAATTCCCCAACAGGGAAGCTACTTGACTCAAGCTGTTCCCTCTTCAGGGCATAAGGTCCACTAGAAAATCCCTGGAAGCTGCACTAGCCACTTTGGAGAGGGCAATTCACAGCCATGGTCACCCGCCTAATGGTGGTATTCCATATTTGAATAAAAACAATAAAAAACTAAAGTTGAATGAGAGATGTTCTCCACCTGGTGTGCACAGCACACAGGAACAAATCAATCTGGCTTGTCTCTGGCTGAGGGCAGCATTAAGAGGGAGGGGAGGCTCCACCCCCTACATACATTTGAATGAATGTTCCTGCCTACTTAAAGGGGCGGATCGCCTCCCATTGTACCAGTGACTTGTATTGGACGACAGTGAAATATATATATATATATATATATATATATATATATATATATATATATATGTATATATATTGCAGGGTGTATCTGTCCTGAGTAAAGCAAGGGTACTCTGTTTTATTCAAAAGTTACTGTGTCTCAAATGTGACTTTTTTAGGTGCAATATCTCAATGGCCTGAAATTGCACAGTGGCGCTGTTGCTACACCATCCTATGGACAGCTCTGGTCAGCTGACCATAAACCTTCATAGGATGGTGTAGCAACAGCGCCACTGTAACATTTCAGGCTAGTGATATGCTGCACCTAAAAAATTCAAGTCTGAGCTGTAATAACTGTTGAATAAAAACCTCTCAGCAGTGGGAGAGCCCTTGCTTTACTCAGGACGATAAACCATACAATATATATATATATATTGTTATTTATAAAGTATTACTATTTCTTTAAGATATATATTACATATTGCATAGTAAGTATTGCTATGCCTTTAATGGGTCTTTTAATGCGTTGTAGACCTCTCTACCATTCAAGGACTTAAAAATTCCCCAAATTTACATTGACTGAAATGGGTATTTTTCTTTCTCCCTATGGCGCAGTTGGTTTGTCCTGTGCTTTTTTTTTTTTAGCTTATTAAAGCGGAACTATCACGCCGTGCCATCCCCAGTCCCAGACGTTGAGCCCCATGAAAGACACTGTAAAATCATATTCATATTGTTTTTAAATTAATATTAAAGGGAAACTACCACCCCACACAATCTATACCTTCACTAAGTCCCCATCTGGCAACTAGCTGCTTAGAAGCTCTAGTCACCAGAATAATTACCTTATTTAAAGGGATAGTAATACATAAAATGTAAAAAAAAAATATGTTGTAGGGTTTATCCCCCTGAGTAAAACAAGGGTACTCCCACTGCTGAAAGGTGTTTCATTCAAAAGTTATTCATTTTCAAAGTTGAATTTTTTAGGTGCAATATCACAGTGGCCTGAAATTGTACAGTGGTGCTGTTGCTACACCATCCTATGGAGATTTATGGTCCTGGGACCAGAGCTATCCATAGGATCATGTAGCAACAGCGCCACTGTACAATTGCCTTTGCAATGCGTTGTGTACCCCTCTGGCACTCAAAGGGTTAAATCAGAGGGAATGTTGTGATTTAATTTGTTGGTGTCCTTGGCTGCCCCATAACGTCATCCCTGCTGGCTTTATACGTATGGCCACGCTGTTGGATCACATGAGAGTGACATCGCCGTAATCGTATTTTCCAGATACAAAGCGGAGCCCAGACACCTTTCAAGAAACACCTCCTGGATTTTGCGGTGGCCCGGAAGTTTTCGGAGTTCAAACAGGGTATAATCCGTAATGACAGCATCTGGGATAAATTCATATTCAAAAAGGTCCAGGTGAGGATTCATTCATAGATACAATGTAACAAAATACCCTACAATGTAGCATTTATTCACCTGAGTTTGTAATAAACCTTTGAGTTCCAGAGGGATGCCCAATTCAAATCTGGTTAAACTGGACAATTCACCTTAAGATAGGTTTAATTAATGTCAAAGCAAGACAAAAAAAAGTCACATATATGTTGTGCTGCATTTGTACCATACACTTTCTCCATTTCTTACTTCTAAGGAGCCTACATGTTGTCCACTTTGAGAGATCTGGATGAACTGGAGAAGTTATCTCCTCTTTATCACACCTTAGTACATCTACCCTGTAGTCTATAACTAAAGCTCTCCCATAGAATAACATGCGAACTGGAGAGTTTATCACACTGGAGAAGTTATCTCCTCTTTATCACACCTTAGTACATCTCCCCCTGTAGTCTATAACTAAATCTCTCCCATAGAATAACATGCGAACTGGAGAGTTTATCTCACTGGAGAAGTTATCTCCTCTTTATCACACCTTAGTACATCTCCCCCTGTAGTCTATAACTAAAGATCTCCCATATAATAACATAGGAACTGAGGAGTTTATCACACTGGAGAAGTTATCTCCTCTTTATCACAACTTAGTACATTTCCCCTGTAGTCTATAACTAAAGATCTCCCATATAATAACATAGGAACTGGGGAGTTTATCACACTGGAGAAGTTATCTCCTCTTTATCACACCTTAGTACATCTCCCCTGTAGTCTATAACTAAATCTCTCCCATAGAATAACATAGGAACTGGAGAGTTTATCTCACTGGAGAAGTTATCTCCTCTTTATCACACCTTAGTACATATCCCCTGTAGTCTATAACTAAAGATCTCCCATAGAATAACATAGGAACTGGAGAGTTTATCTCACTGGAGAAGTTATCTCCTCTTTATCACACCTTAGTACATCTCCCCCTGTAGTCTATAACTAAAGATCTCCCATAGAATAACATAGGAACTGGAGAGTTTATCTCACTGGAGAAGTTATCTCCTTTTTATCACACCTTAGTACATCTGCCCCTGTAGTCTATAACTAAATCTCTCCCATAGAATAACATAGGGACTGGAGAGTTTATCACACTGGAGAAGTTATCTCCTCTTTATCACACCTTAGTACATCTCTCTCATGTAGTCTATAACTAAAGATCTCCCATAGAATAACATAGGAACTGGAGAGTTTATCTCACTGGAGAAGTTATCTCCTCTTTATCACACCTTAGTACATCTCCCCTGTAGTCTATAACTAAATCTCTCCCATAGAATAACATAGGAACTGGAGAGTTTATCTCACTGGAGAAGTTATCTCCTCTTTATCACATCTTAGTACATCTCCCCCTGTAGTCTATAACTAAAGATCTCCCATAGAATAACATAGTAACTGGAGAGTTTATCTCACTGGAGAAGTTATCTCCTCTTTATCACACCTTAGTACATCTATCCTGTAGTCTATAACTAAAGATCTCCCATAGAATAACATAGGAACTTGGGAGTTTATCTCACTGGAGAAGTTTTCTCCTCTTTATCACACCTTAGTACATCTCCCCTGTAGTCTATAACTAAATCTCTCCCATATAATAACGTAGGAACTGGAAAGTTTATCTCACTGGAGAAGTTATCTCCTCTTTATCACACCTTAGTACATCTCTCCTGTAGTCTATAACTAAAGATCTCCCATAGAATAACATAGGAACTGGAGAGGTTATCTCACTGGAGAAGTTATCTCCTCTTTATCACACCTTAGTACATCCCCCCTGTAGTCTATAACTAAATCTCTCCCATAGAATAACATAGGGACTGGAGAGTTTATCTCACTGGAGAAGTTATCTCCTCTTTATCACACCTTAGTACATCTCCTCTGTAGTCTATAACTAAAGATCTCCCATAGATTAACATAGGAACTGGAGAGTTTATCTCACTGGAGAAGTTATCTCCTCTTTATCACACCTTAGTACATCTCCCCCTGTAGTCTATAACTAAAGATCTCCCATAGAATAACATAGGAACTGGAGAGTTTATCTCACTGGAGAAGTTATCTCCTCTTTATCACACCTTAGTACATCTCCCCTGTAGTCTATAACTAAATCTCTCCCATAGAATAACGTAGGAACTGGAGAGTTTATCTCACTGGAGAAGTTATCTCCTCTTTAACACATCTTAGTACATCTCCCCTGTAGTCTATAACTAAATCTCTCCCATAGAATAACATAGGAACTGGAGAGTTTATCTCACTGGAGAAGTTATCTCCTCTTTATCACACCTTAGTCCATCTCTCCTGTACTTCTGTATCTGAGGGGCAATGCCTTTTATGTGCAATATTTACACATCCATATTCTGTGTTCAGGATACAATGGGTGGACGTGTCCGAATTATGGTAACCGCTGCTGCACCCATTTCCGAAAATGTACTGTCCTTCCTCAGAGCGGCGTTAGGATGCCAAGTAAGTTTTCTGTGGATCATTCACTAATATCCTTTCATTTCACAGAGGGAACATGCGCGGGGTTGTTTTATGATCATGTATAACCCAGAAACATAGATTTTAGTGTCAGATATGAAGCAACTGGCCGATCCATTCTGCCCATGTTCCTGTCTAGGCAAAATGAACAATGTCTATGCCAGGCATTATTTAATTTCCACGCAGTCTTATTCTCTACCACCTCTGCTGGGTGGCTGTTCCAGGGAGTCTATCACCATTTCCTTCAATTAGTATGTGCACGTATTTCTACAGAGTCTTCTCACTTTAGATCATGTCCTCTTGTTCTATCATTCGTCTTTTTCTGAAAGATACTTCCCTCAAGAACTACGATAAACCCTTCTTTATATTTAACCCCTTAAGGACCGGAGGTTATGGGACATTTCCGTCCCATAACGACCGCATAGGGGCACTTTGACGAGCCGGTACACGTGACCTGTCACGTGTATCGGCGCGTCACTATGGGGCTTGAAACAGATCGCTCCGATCTTGGAGCGGTCTATTTCATGCCTTATTTTTTACTTACAGCGCTCCCGGTAGAGCGCTGTAAGTAAAAAGTACGTGACGTACCAGGACCGTCAAGGGTCTTTCGAGCAAATTTACCCTTGACGGTCCTGGTACGTCAAGGGTCCCTAAGGGGTTAAATGTTTCTATCATATCCTCCATCTCCCTCTGCTCTTCCATTCTGTACATATTAAGGTATTGAAAGCTATCAAGTTTTCCAGCATATATGTTTTTTTCATTAAAAATAAGCATACTGTTCCTTTATGTATAAAAGCAAGGTTAAAGAGATAGTAATACTTAAGTATTACTAATCCCTATAGTAAAGTCCTTTTAAAAATACACGTATTGCCCCCAGTTTCATCTCAGATGATCGCTCCTAAAGTTGCCCTCTCCCTCCCCCTTCCCCGAAGTCAGCGTTGTAGCTGACTGAATGGAAATCAGGTCTTAGATCATCAGGTGTCTCTGCAGCAGAGCCGCAATCGCATTAATTAAAAAAAAAATCTTTCACTAAAACGGCCTTCTACGTGTGCTTGCAAACCAGGCACAAACCAAGCACACGTAGAAGACCATTTCAGTGAAAGATTTATTTTTTATTTACGCGATCGCGGCTGTGCTGGAGAGCCACCTGAAAGTCGTACGACTTGCTTCCCTGCAGTCAGCTAGAACGCTGACTACAGGGAAGGGGGAGGGAGAGGGAAACTTTAGGAGTGATTATCTCTCAAACCATAAAGGTTTGAGAGATGACACTGGGGGCAATACGTGTATTTTTAAAAGGACTTTACTATAGGGATTAGTAATACTTAAGTATTACTATCCCTTTAAACACTTCTGGGGGGGGAAAGGATTTATCAAGTGTACTTTTTTTATATTTGAAAGGTGGAAATCGAAAGGCAAAACGCTATAGTTAAAGCCGAAGTCTTCGCGTATATGAACAACAGCCTGGAAACATTAACTACTCACCCCGCCCCCTTGTGTTTTTTCATGAGATCATAGATGACAGCATAATCAATAATAATAATGTGACTAAAACTTAACAAATGAGATGTAAACACAGGGGATGACATTGTCAATGTCTGAGGGACTTAGGTAGGGTTGCCACTCAGCCGGTATGTTACCGGCAGGCCAGTAAAAAATTGGCTTCTTTCCAGTGTTAAGTCTATGGAGGGAATGCCTTGGCTGGTATTTTTCTGAACAAAAGGTGGCAACCCTAGACTTAGGGCAGTATGCAAGAAACGTTCGCAATTGCTATTTACCATGTACTTTGGATGGCAAAATGATTTGCACCAAAATTTTACTGAATTGCGATTTCTTTTTCCAGAATTAGTGAACGTTTGCGCATTTTTTGTGTGAAGGCTTTTCAAACAGTGGGAGTGGCTAAAATATCAGCATTTTGTGAGAGGATGAGTGATTGCGCCTAATACAGCAAAGCAGTTAACACACGTTCTCATACACCTGTATAACTTTGCCTTTAAAGGGATAGTAATGTTTCACAAAAACTGCAGCTCCAATTAATCATCATAGTATTTGAGCCATGGAGAGTGTTATTTCAATACTGTCAGAGCTGTAGTTCAAGAGTAATTGAATGATAAAGTATCCCCCTCCCGCCCCTTTTACCTAGTGTAACACTGCTCACCTCAGATGTGGAATCCAGTCCATAGACCAGACAGATAACAGCAGGGGACAATCTTCTTCCTATGAGAACAATGAAAGCCCTGCCCCCCTTGACAAGTTTTTCAGGTTTTTCCCTTATCTTAATTGAAGATTGTCCCTCTCTACAGTCTACCTGGGCAACTCCCTTCTGATCTGGCTGAGCAGTGTTACATCAGTAAAAGGGGCAGGAGGGGGATACTTTATCATTGAATTACTCTTGTACTAAAACTCTGACAGAATTGAAATAACACTCTCCAAGCTCTAAATACTATGATGATTAATTAGAGCTGCTTTTATTATGAAACATTACTATCCCTTTAATTTAGATGCAATATAAAGAAGGGTTCAGCGCTGATGTCTCGTTCCAAGCCGGGTTACCTTAAACATAAAAAGACCTGGGCAATCTCTGATATAGAAACACAACTGTCCACTTTTTATTACATGAATAATCTAGTCTTTATTAAAGCCAAAAATAAATAAATAAAACACATAAACAAAATATATAAAAACACCAAAATAAAACACAAAAATTCCACACAAAAGTATATATGTATATAAACACACACTATGTATGGGCCGTAACAATCTGAAGCCCGCTAAACTCTTAAAGGCAAATATTTAAAAACTAGTAGAAGAGCCCGTGTACACGGACCACAGTGGCTGGCGGTCGAGGCGCAGTCATGCCCAGTAGAGACTGCCCGCGCCGCGGTTGATACAGAGCTGGACGCTCCGAAGCCAGACCTCAGGTCTGACTTCGGAGCGCCCAGCTCCATATCAGCCGCGTCACGGGCAGTCTCTACTGCGCATGACTAAGTCGTTACAAACTTTGTAGCGATTTATTATATAGGATATTAAAACATCTGTTAAAGGAAAAGTTCCATTAAGCAACCTCTAGACCAAAAAATAGTTTCAAAGGTAGATTATACCCCAGAATCATATGTATACTCGATCCCCATCTGGGGTAGAGCACACAAATTGAATACAAGAGCCCTAGGTATGAACTTAATCGGTCTTGGTCAATAACAGTGTACTTTTCCTAACATTAATAACAACAACAGCAATATATAAATATATCAAACACTTACATGCAGCTCGATAATATTTTGCACAGCATTGCACTAAAGTCCTCCTGGCCAGGAAACGTTAACTCCAAATGCCAACTACTGGACAGCTTCTGGGTCTGTGCACCTTCACATAGTACTTGTGCGGTTAATTTAGATACATTCACTAACTTTGCCGTTAATTTAGAGGCAAACGCTAACTCTGAGTTTCATTTAGAGGCAAACGCTAACTTTGAGTTTCATTTAGAGGCAAACGCTAACTCTGAGTTTAATTTTGAGGCATGCGCTAACTTTTCCGTTAGTTTAAGAGCATGTGATATTCAGCATCAAGGTGTTAGTATGGTTATTGCATCAAAGCGCGAGCAATCCCAAATAGCGCATAAAGTTCTGTCTTTCAAAAAATAGCGAATTCTCCACTTTCTTGTATTCTGCCCTTAACCCTTTCAGTGCCAATCCATTGCTCTGCAATGCGTTGTGTACCCCTCTGGCACTGAAAGGGTTAATCTGCGAATTCCCTGCTTTTGTTCCCAAGTGAGAAATTTAAAGGGATGGAAGCTCTTACTATGGAAACAATTTGTATGGAAGAAGTTATCCTGGTGAGTAAAACAAGATTACTCCCACTGCAGAGAGATGTTTTATTGAAAAGTTATTGCAGCTCAAACTTCAATATTTTGGGTGCAGTAGTTCCATGACCTGAAGTGTTTCATGGCGCTGTTGCTACACATCCAATGGAGGTTTATGGTCAACTGACCTGAGCTGTCCACAGATTTCTATAGCAACAGCGTCACTATAATATTCCAGGCCATAGTCCCCAAAATGGGAGTACCCATGTATTACGGAGCAGGCTAAACTGGGAGATATATATATATATTGTTTTCATAACAATAGTTTTTGTGTTGTGTGTATGTGTCTGATCAGATCATCTATAATTCTGTGTCCATAAAAAATAGTTTAACCCTTTGAGATCCAGAGAGCTATCCAACGCATTGCAGTTCATTGGACACCTCCCTGGCACTCAGAAGGGTTAAAGGGACAGTGATGTCCCAGAAAAATGTATTCTGGTTTTGTAGAGGTTAAAATAATAAATTATGTGGCACAAATCCTATCTCTGAGATATTCGCTTGTAAAATCCTCCCCCCATGTCAGTTGTAAAGCTGACAGCAGGAGATTCGAGTTGGCCGACTCGAGGAGGCTCTGCAGCAGAGCCGAAATAGCATTATTTAAAAATAAATACTTCTTTGGAACGGTCTACAAAGTGTGCATGCAAACCAGGCATACTTTGTAGACCTTTCCATTGAAGTCATTCTTTTTAAAATAACGTGATTTCAGCTCTGCTGCAGAGCCGCCGGCTGGTCCCCGGACCAGGATCTCCTGCTGTCAACATCACTGACGTCAGGAGAAGGGGAGGGAGGGGGGAATTTTACATACGAATATCTCTCAAACCATAGCGGTTTGAGAGTTGGGATTTGCTGCAAACAATTTATTTTTTTAACGTCTGCAAAACAAGAAGAATTTTTTATGGGACGTTAGTGTCCCTTTAAATCAAGATTGCTATACCGACAATTAATACAGTCCATGACTAACTAACATTAACCCATTGTAATCACAACAGATATTTGAGGCATACGGTCAGACAGAATGTGCGGCGGGCTGCACGTTCTCCACCCCCGGAGACTGGACGGCAGGTAAAACACCAGCAGCTTTCCTTTTTACTTAAAGGGATAGTAACGTTTCGCAAACAAAGCAGCTCCAATTAATCGTCATAGTATTTGGGCCATGGAGAGTGTTATATCAATACTGTCAGAGTTGTAGTACAAGAGTAATTGAATGATAAAGTATCACCCTCCTGCCCCTTTTACCTAGTGTAAGACACCTCCCTTCAGATGTGGAATTTGGTCTCCTCACCGCACAGATCACAGCAAGGGACAATCTTCTTACTGTGAGAACAGTGAAAACCCTGCTCCCCTTTCACAGGTTTTTCAGGTTGCTCTCTGCGATCCATCCGGACAGTCTTGCTGCTCTGAGGTGAACAGTGTTACATCAGTAAAAGGGGCGGGAGTGGGATACTTTATCATTCAATTACTCTTGTACTACAACTCTGACAGTATTGAAATAACACTCTCCATGGCCCAAATACTATGAAGATTAATCAGAGCTGCTTTTTCTGTGAAACATTACTGTCCCTTTAATGGTAAAACTCTATAAATGATCAGCTAAACGTAAGGTCAGCTGATTTACTGGGGGAACACTATAAGATACAAAAAAAAAATTCCCATGGATTTAAATGAGTATATTATCCCTGTCGATGTTAGAGGTGTCCCCAGTACGTTGTGAAGCAATGAAATAAGGACCGCTCTAGAATTCAGTGGATGAAAAGCCCCATTTGAATCAGTGGGAATCTACAGTGCAACTAGTTTGGCCTGTAGTGATCCAAGGGAGAGATGCACTAAGGTTAGATAAGTGTCCAGGATAGTGAACATTATGGACAATTTCCTTGTTGTCATATGCGCTAAGATGTCTTCACCATCAGATCCCTGTTTATACGCCACAAATATGCTGACACATGCTTTTCGCCAGGTTATGCTGCTGCACTGTCTCCTTTGACGGCTCATCTGCATATTGAAATGGGTGTGTTTACATATTAACAATTTGTGTGCCAGAGGGGTTCGCAATGCACTGTGTACCCCTCTGGTACTCAAAAGGTTAATGCAGCACTTCACCACATGCACTAAGCGCCAATCACTGGCTATATTGTCAGAGTTCACAGACCCAAATTCAGTAAACATTGGTTGGCGGATTGAGATTTCCCTACGGTTTTCTATGGAGTCAAAGACGACGGATTGCTGGGTCTCTGCTAGTGGGCAGAAACAGCGTGTTAACCTTTTGAGTGCCACAGGGATGTGCAATGCGTTGCAGAGTAACATATTGCATGTTCCTATGGTCATACCTGGGAGCTTCTGAAATGAGCTCACCCTGAGGTCTTTAAAGGGATAGTAATACTTCGTTTTATCTTTCTTTTATTTTGTAGGCATTAAAAAAACATGAAGAACGATATAAGTCTTATCTCACAAACCTTTATGGTTTGAGAGATATTCACAAGCAAAGTTCCCCTCCCCGCCCCTTTTACCTAGTGTAAGCCATCTCTCCTCAGATGTGGAATGCAGTCCATAGACCAGACAGATAACAGAAGGGGACAATCTTCTTCCTATGAGAACAATGAAAGCCCTGCTCCCCTTGACAAGTTTTTCAGGTTTTTCCCTTTTCTTAATTGAAGATTGTCCCTCTCTGCAGTCTACCTGGGCACCTCCCTTCTGATCTGGCTGAGCAGTGTTACATCAGTAAAAGGGGCGGGAGGGGGATACTTTGTCATTCAATTACTCTTGAACTACAACTCTGACAGAATTGAAATAACACTCTCCAAGGTCCAAATACTATGATGATTAATTAGAGCTGCTTTTATTATGAAACATTACTATCCCATTAAAATACTGACCCTTAACGCTCCCAGGAAAGCATAGTCTAGGGGCTATGTCAATGTTTGCTGTAACCCAGAGATGATCCAATCAGTCAGTTCTCAAGGAACCTTTAAAATGCTACCGTTCTGAGATATAATTTCTTAACCCTTTGAGTGGTATCCAATGCACCCTGAGAAATTGGCCCCTCACCCTGCAATTTGGCCTCCTGTATGCCTATGATACAAAAGAGATTAAGGGAGATCTGTTGGTGTTCTTGGTGCCAAACTCTAAGCACATCCCCTTTGCTCCCTAACATATCACCAGCATTATGCCGTCCTCATATACTATGATTAACCCCTTAACGACCAGTGATATGTCAGGACCATCACGAGTAAACATGCCTAAAGTATCTTCTTCTGTCAAGACTGACCACCAGGCAACAGCGCAGACATCTTTGCTTCTAGACATCTGCACTCCTGCGCTGTCAATCCTGGTCTCCTCTAGGAGGCGCTGCATGGTACCTTTAGGTACCAGAAGGGACTGATGACACAGGCTCGCAGATTCCTCTAAAGCTCTGTAGCCTGGCCGTCAGTCTCGGCAGAAGCAGGATTTCTGAGTAACACTGTAATTAGGCTGGATAATAGTACTACTGTTAAGCTTATTGCAAGATGGCTAATTGCTGTGGCGGAGACTTTATTTGGGGTGACAGTTCCCCTTTAAATAGTTTTGGGCAGAGGACAGAGGGCATATCCAGCGCATTGCAAAACAATGAGTCAGATATCTCACTGGCACTCAAAGGGTTATTTCCAGCTGATTATGCCGACTGTAGGTAGGGTTGCCACCTTTTCTTCAAAAAAATACCGGCCATGGCATTCCCTCCATAGACTTAACATTGGACAGAAGCCAATTTTTTACCGGCCTGCCAGTAAAATACCGGCTAGGTGGCAATGCTAACTGAAAGGCTACAAAGGTCCCTGAATGACTGCCCCTAGTAAATGTAAATAGACTGTAGTTGTTGCGAGAGTCACCAGCTGTTGCAGCGCGAGAGACAGGAAATAATCTATGTGCTTTGTTCTCTCTTTTCTCTTGCGCAGGGCACGTGGGGGCCCCATTACCGTGCAATATGGTGAAACTAGTTGATGTCATAGACATGAACTACTATGCATCCGATGGAGAAGGAGAGGTAGGGGACAAGATATAGTCACTGAAGCGATTTTAACAAGAAAGATAACTTTACCCCAACTTACTTTACTATGGCCAGAAAATTCTAATGGCCTCTATTAATTTTGCTCTTGCCTTTGTTCAAGATATTTATTCTTCCTGGATATTATGTCCGTGGAGGTGGACATGACAGTTGGTAACAATGTTTTCAGACCGAAGCATGCAAGGGGACACAGGACTACATGAATGGATGAATGAATTAAGTTTATTTTTATAGTTGTGCAAGTGTACAGAACATTTTACAATTGAACAGTTTAGGGGACTCGTTGCTAGAGAAAGACCTGGGTATCCTTGTCACCTGCAAACTTGGAAACAGTGACCAGTGTCAAACAGCAGTAGCAAAGGCAAACAAAATCCCGTCTTGCATAAAAAGAGGTATTGAAGCAAGAGTGGATAACATTATTTTGCCATTATACAAATCATTGGTAAGACCTCACCTTGAGTATGCAGTGCAATTTTGGGCACCGGTTCTGAAAAAGGATATATTAGAACTAGAGAGGGTACAGCGGAGAGCAACAAAATTAATTAAGGGAATGGAGGACTTGACATATGAGGAACGACTAGACAAACTTGGTTTATTTACTCTAGAGAAAAGACGACTAAGAGGAGACCTTATCACATTGTACAAGTATATGAGAGGTCAATACAAGGATCTCTGCGGTGAGCTATTTATTCCAAGGCCTGATCAGGTGACCAGGGGACACCCCTTGAGATTAGAGGAAAGGAGGATTACACTTCAGCAGAGGAAGGGGTTTTTTACAGTAAGGTCTGTTAAATTGTGGAATTCATTGCCCAGGGAGGTGGTTATGGCAGATACAATGGATATATTCAAAAGAAGATTAGATACATTTCTTTCAAAAGGGAACATACAGAGTTATACTGTTTATCAGTAGGCAAATCAGGAAGGTCTGATAAAGACTAACTTATTTGGTAGCAGGAAAGCTATAAAATTACTGGGGTATGAGGACCTCAGGGCTTATAATTTTAAGTCCTTTGCTACTAGCCAGACCTGAAAAGTTACTCGCCACTGCAAACCAAAACATACCCACCAGGGCTGAATTTCTACTCGCCAGGGCTAAATTTTCACTCGCCATTGCTAGTGGCGAGTGGAAATTTTGAGCCCTGTATGAGGAGAAGGTTGAACTTGATGGACTTGTGTCTTTATTCAACCTAATTTACTATGTTACTATGTTATAATACAGAGACACACTGGGCTTTATACAGGGAAACAATGGGAGGGGGTCTTACAATCTAAAGTGAGGGAGACATACAGAGCACATAAGGGTTAAGTTTGAATGCGGCATGGGAATACTGGGTAGGATAAGGTTAAACAGAAATTATAAGTGCATGGAGATGCATGGAGAGTGGCTGTGCCATCTAATGTGTTGAATCTTCATTGAGAGATGGTTGTCCGTTTTATTTCTGTGTGCTGTGTTACTTATTTCTGGGGTAAGGGGGAGGGGGGAGGAAGTGGGAAAAGAAGAATATGGGCATTGGTACCTTAATTGAGAGATGTGATTTTCCGTAAGACATGAAGACGGATAGAGAAGCGATCTGGCACAGGCTGGGTAGGAGAACTGAGGGTGAAGGATATAAGAGAAATGTAGACACAAACTGAGCAGAGAGGACAGTGTGTACATGGCTGATCGTAAGGGGTGAGATGGGGAGTAGAGGAAGATCAGAGAGGAAATGTAGGAAGGGTAAAGGAGAGGAGGGCCTTGAATGAGAGAAGCAGGATTTTGTATGATATATATATATTGCTTAGTGGGCAACCACTGGAGAGATTGGAGGGGGCAGAGAAAAACCTAGGTGACAGTAAGGTAACTCATGCTATTGTGTTCTGTATTGATTTGTGTGTATGTAGTTGAGAGGCAGGAATGCCTGAGAGAAGAAGGTTACAGTAGTTCATCCAGGATAGGATGAGTCGGGGCTCAAAATTTCCATTCGCCACTAGCCAATGGCGAGTGATATTTAGCCCTGGCGAGTAGAAGTTCAGCCCTGGTGGGTATGTTTTGGCTTGCAGCGGCGAGTAACTTTTCAGGTCTGGCTAGTAGCAAAGGACTTAAAATTATAAGCCCTGGGATGAGTGCTTGTATAAGAGTTTTAACTGTGCCTGGATTTTTTCTGATATGTAAGAAAAAGAGGCATGATTTGGCAGTAGGTTTTATAGGAGGAGAAAATGAGATCAGAGGCAATTATTACACATAGGCAGATAATTTAGCTACTTGATTTATGGTGGTGCCATTTCATGTGAGCTGGAAGGACAAAATGACAGTCCAGCCACAAAATGCCAGACAATTCTCCTCTGAACAAGGGGACACAGTCCCAGTGAGCTTTTGTATACCCTTGCAAGCTCATGAGCCTAGCTGAGCATCTTTGACTTCTACATAAGTGCTACATTTAAAAAGTGGGGAAAAAAAGGAGAAAAGAGGGGCCCTTCATAGAGTAATATGCAATTGCAACTTCAATTTTGAGACCCACTCCAAAAAACCTTCCAACAGGGGTACTCACAAATTATGATGGTCCACTGGGCACATATGTGCAGTATAGACAGGCAATGCAGGTGGAAGATATTTTGTTCCCCACTTCGACTTGGGTATGTTCCCGGGCTGGTCAGCGGCTATATCAGGTTCCGTTGGTTCTCCACACTGTGTTTCATCCAACAAACCAAAAGACAAAGAAATCAAATTGCCAGTACAAAGCTCACTGGGAAAAGTAAGTGCTAAAACCAACAATATATAGGAAACAATCAGCAATGATCTTCTGTACTCACACAGTATAATAAAATATATTGGAAATAGCGAGTTTGATATATATTTTTATTTTTTGCTATTGGAAAAGGTACTGTGTACCAACTATACCTTTTTCAATATTATATATTTTTAATAAATGTTGGATTTTTGCTAGCAGACTCATCTCATCATTATGCACACTTGAACACCAAAAGAGACCCTTGTTTTGTTGAATCTGGAATTACTTGGAGGATCACTTTAGATTGTTGCTTGAGCAGGGACAAGCGATCCGAATTCCCCTGCATGTGATTTCTAACACCGGTCTGGAGCAAACACCAGTGCAACATACTGTGTGAGTACGGAAGATCATTGCTGATTGTTTCCTATATATTGTTGGTTTTAGCACTTAATTTTCCCAGCGAGCTTTGTACTGGCACTTTGTCTTCTTTGATATTTAAAAAGTGCTCTTGCACCATGGATTTGAAGTTGTGGAGGGTTGAGGTTTGGCAACTGCTGGGTGGTAGGGAGTTCCAGACGTAGGGAGCAGCAAGTGAAAAAGTCTTCAGTCCTGATAGAGTGATAAAAGAAGCAGAGAGCTGTCCATCATGCGTGGTGTGTAGAGGATGTGTGGGTATATGACAGGATATCAACAATTAAATATAGGATGGGGATGAGGAGGATTTGAATGCTGTATGTTGCTTTAGGGAAAGCCATGATGATTTTAGTAGTGTAGAGGTAAATACAGTTCTGGAGGAGAGGAAAAGTATTCTTGTGGCCAAGTAAAATATCAGTTGAAGAGGAGAGATATGGGTAGCAAGCAGACAAGTAAGTAAAGAGTTACAGTAGTTTAAGCGGGAAAGGATAAGAGCATTTAATACAGTTTTATGTTGTAGAGCGAGAAAGAAAAAGGTGGATTTTTGCTATATTTCCCTGATAGAAGCAACAGGTTGTTATTGCTTCACAATGTGGATAGTGAATGAAAAAGAAGAGTCTAAAGTTACCCCGAGGCAGCGTGTCTTGTCCACAGGGTAAATTGTGGATCCTTCAACATTTACAGAAAACCGAGGGATTGTGCAGGATTTAGGAGGAAATATAAGTAGCTCAGTCTTAGACATATTACATTTTAAGTGACGATGAGCCATTCAGGAAGAGACAGCTGCTGTATTTCAGGTGATAGTGAGGAGGCAGAGAGATATATTTTTGTGTCATCTGCACAGAGATGATAATTAAAGTAGAAGGACTTTGTCAGTTGCCTCAGAGGAAGTGTATACAGAGAAGAGAAGGGGGTCCAGAACATAGCCTTGGGGTATGCCTCCTGAGAGGGGGAGAGGAGATGAACAGGTATTTCCATATGACACAGAGAGAGATCATTGAGAGAGATAGAATAGAAACCAGGAATGTGTCAGGCCACAAATGCTAAGAGATTGGGAAACCTGGTTGACTTTGTCGAGTGCGGCTGATAGGTCAAGGAAGATTAAAAAAGGGAAATGCCCATTGTTTTTTGTGATATGGATATCATTTGTTACTTTCGTAAGGGCAGCCTCTGTAGAGAAAGTGGGCCGAAAACCAGACTGCAGTGGGTCATGAGTGTTATGGGAGTTGAGATAAGTAGGTGAGAGTAGACTAGGCGCTCAAGAGGTTTTGAGGCAAAGGGCAAGATTTTTACAGGGAGGTAGCTGGATGGAGAGGTGGGGTCTAATGAGGATTGGAGATACTAGTGAATGTTTAAAGGAGTAGAGGAAGATGTCAGGGGGCAGAGAGGATTTGAAGACAGGATTTAGCATGGGAACTAAGGTAGATGACAAAGGACAGAGCAGGTGGTGAATGGTGAGGTGAAGAGCAAACAGGAGACCTCTGCTTCTGTGACCAAAGCAAAAGAATCAAAAGAGCGGATGGAGGATCAAGAAGATGCAATGTGTTCAAAGCAATGTGATGTGCACCCCTCTGATCCTTAAAGGGTTCCTTACGATCATATACAGTGAGTGGACAAAGATTGCAGTCCTGTGGTCATGTGATTAACTGTTATTCCCACCGTCGTGGACAAGACATGCAGGATGATTTCAGGTGTCATCTTTTGAACAAAGGCACAAGGGCAACAGACTCCATTAGGGTTTTCTGGTCATTGTAAGGTAAGTAGGGGTTTGTTATTATGAGATATTAATTCTACTTAAAGGTTCCATAAGAATTTCACGTGAAACATTTTAGGCTTCGTGCCATCAGTAATGACTAGCAGCAGTAAGACAGCCATTGTGTTTTTCCAGTAAAGCTGACAGCCCAACAAATAAGTTGTTTATCATGAAAACTTGTACCGTTTTGACTTCTTCTTTGTAGGTCTGTATCAAGGGCCCTAATGTGTTTAAAGGCTACCTCAAAGATCCAGAGAAGACAGCAGAAGCACTGGATTCAGAGGGCTGGCTTCACACAGGAGACATTGGGAAATGGCTACCGGTAAGTGGTAGCAAGGGGGTGCTGTTGGGCATGTTTGTTTAAGATGACGTAAGCCTTTATTAAACGGATAGTAATGATATATATATATATATATATATATATATATAAATATATATATATATATATATTGCAGCTCAGTCTTGATTTTGTGGCTATAATACCTCTATGGCATGTGCTTTTACAGTAGTGCTGTTACTACAGCCTCCAGTGGAGGTTTATACATAATTGACCAGAGTTATCCCTAGTCTGCTGTAGCAACAGCACCACCATGAAATTTCAGGCCATCAAAGTACTGCACCCAAAAATGTATGTTTGATCTGCAATAACTTTTGAATAAAACATCTCTCGGCACTGAGAGTACCCATGATAAACCTTGTAATATATATTTTTAAATATCAAGCCTTACTATCCCATTAAAGGGATAGTATTGCAATATATATATATATATATATATATATATATATATATATTAAAAGGTTTACTGCTCCTTTAATTCTTAGTGGCTCTGAATTTAACAGTAAGTCTTACCTATGTACATCCATCATACAGCAGTCAGGTGTATCTGTATAATTACTGTGTGTAACAGAAGCACTTACCTAGGTAGGAGTCCATCATACAGCAGTCAGGCGTATCTGTATAATTACTGTGTGTAACAGAAGCACTTACCTAGGTAGGAGTCCATCACACAGCAGTCAGGTGTATATATATAATTACTGTGTGTAACAGAAGGACTTACCTAGGTAGGAGTCCATCATACAGCAGTCAGGTGTATCTATATAATTACTGTGTGTAACAGAAGGACTTACCTAGGTATGAGTCCATCATACAGCAGTCAGGTGTATTCATATAATTACCGTGTGTAACAGAGGGACTTACCTAGGTAGGAGTCCATCACACAGCAGTCAGGTGTATCTGTATAATTACTGTGTGTAACAGAAGCACTTACCTAGGTAGGATTCCATCATACAGCAGTCAGGTGTATCTATATAACTACTGTGTGTAACAGAAGCACTTACCTAGGTAGGATTCCATCATACAGCAGTCAGGTGTATCTATATAACTACTGTGTGTAACAGAAGCACTTACCTAGGTAGGAGTCCATCATACAGCAGTCAGGTGTATCTATATAATTACTATGTGTAACAGAAGCACTTAACTAGGTAGGAGTCCATCATACAGCAGTCAGGTGTATCTACATAATTAATGTGTGTAACAGAAGCACTTACCTAGGTAGGAGTCCATCATACAGCAGTCAGGTGTATAATTACTGTGTGTAACAGAAGCACTTACCTAGGTAGGAGTCCATCATACAGCAGTCAGTTATATCTATATAATTACTGTGTGTAACAGAAGGACTTACCTAGGTAGGAGTCCATCATACAGGAGTCAGGTGTATCTATACAATTACTGCATGTAACAGAAAGAATTACCTAGGTAGGAGTCCATCATACAGCAGTCAGGTGTATCTATATAATTACTGTATGTAACAGAAGCACTTACCTAGGTAGGAGTCCGTCTCACAGCAGTCAGGTGTATCTATATAGTTACTGTGTGTAACAGAAGCACTTACCTAGGTAGGAGTCCATCATACAGCAGTCAGGTGTATCTATATAACTACTGTGTGTAACAGAAGCACTTACCTAGGTAGGAGTCCATCATACAGCAGTCAGGTGTATCTATATAGTTACTGTGTGTAAAAGAAGCACTTACCTAGGTAGGAGTCCATCATACAGCAGTCAGGTGTATCTATATAACTACTGTGTGTAACAGAAGCACTTACCTAGGTAGGAGTCCATCATACAGCAGTCAGGTGTATCTATATAACTACTGTGTGTAACAGAAGCACTTACCTAGGTAGGAGTCCATCATACAGCAGTCAGGTGTATCTATATAGTTACTGTGTGTAACAGAAGCACTTACCTAGGTAGGAGTCCATCATACAGCAGTCAGGTGTATCTATATAACTACTGTGTGTAACAGAAGCACTTACCTAGATAGGTAACCTTACTCAGCAAAGGGACTGACAAACACAGTAGATATTCTCAGTGCGTTACTACACTTTCTTTAACCAATTAAAGTTAAAGTGGCCGTCACTTAAGGACAGCGTACCATTTTTTTTTTCACGGCATCCAGTTCAGGGCTCCCCGAATGGCGTCCTTAATGCAAATCTACCCATGACATGCCAGGACCGTCAAGGGTCATTAAGGGGTTTAGGAACAGATGTGTGTGTGCAATGCATTGCAAATTTCTCTGGTTCTTAAAGGATTAAAAGACTTATGCAATAATATGATACTCCATCCACCCTGCACGTTGAAATATGCAACTACACCACTGCAGGTGTCACAAACTGGGAATTACACAGATAATAAAAAGTCACAGCTCCTGTCTGTAATTAATAAGCAATTCACCTGCAGTCTGATGTTGAACTCACAGATGGATTTGAGGCCTCACAAGACCAATTTGCTGCAGTAACACATCTAGGAATGGCACTTGCTGGGCTGGTAATTGAGTTCTTGTGTATGGATCCAGTCTGTGGCTTAGTAATCAGAGATAATGAATGGAATCATTGCCAGTTAGTGGATTGAAACAGGCTGTCTTATTCTGCCCTGTCACCTAATTAAAGGGAATAATCAATGGTCTGGGAGACTTACAGTGCATGTACAATCTCCACCAGGCTATTTTTATTGATCCGTTCTCTGGCAGATGGCTCAGCCAGTGGGTCATATGTACAAGGCCAAATGTAGAGCAACTGTTGTGCTAATCAGCTTAGACTGACCAGACCTCGCCTTTAAAGTGGAACTAACACTCATACAAAAGGGTTCACTTTGTCACACATCTTTAGCGTCATAAATAGGTCGCCGGCTTCAAAAGCGCCACATTAGAGTCTCGCCCGAGTCTAAAGGGCGAGATTCTTATTGCGACTTGTAAAACATCACCTCCATCCACTCCACTGAACTGTGCGCGTACTGCCGCACCCAGGTGAGCTATAGAGGGAATGGGGACGGCATGCCCTCTGCGGAAAGCTGCCTTGGCATCACATGACCATGCGCCATTTGTCCGCAATGCATTGCGTACCCCTCTGGCACTGAAAGGGTTAACCTCTTGGCTGGTATAAATGATACGGGGTGGATGTGGGCAGTGCAGTGGAGTGGATGGAGACAACGTTTTATGAGGTGCCATAAGAATCACGCCCTTTCAATCAGGCGAGATTCTGATGTGGCGCTTTTGAAGCCAGCGACCTAGTTATAGCACTTACATGTCGCACGCTCTTAAGAGTGCGACATTTTAAAAGGATACCATACAAAAGTGCCCTCAATTATTTTTTTCTGTAGCGAAATGCTTATAACGCCTTTGATAATCCTTATTAAGTCTGGCGTTATTTAGAAAGCGAAGATATTCAGAGACCCCCCCGGCAGATGACAGCGCTGACATTTTACTGAATCTGTGCGCCTGCTCTGTCCGCCCCTGTCTGCACAGTGATTGGCTAGTGGGACTAGCATTGTACCTTAAGGTACAGACAGGGACGGACAGTGCAAGCGCGATGATGTCTCTTCCACAAGATGCCTGGCGATGAGTCTCCGAATGACTTAGATTTCTACATAATACTGTACTTAATAAGGATTATCAAATGATTTATATGTATTTCACTATAGTGCAAATGAATTGGGGCACTTTTCAATGACCTGATAGCTCCGCTGGAAACACATTGGTAATATGTATATGTAAGGGCTGCACTGAAATCAAAACAATTCTGCAGTAGGCATATTTCAGAAGTATCCTCAGTTAACCCTTTGGATGCCAGAGAGGGATCAAACACAATGCATTGATACCTCTTTGGCACTCAAAGGCTTTAAATGGATAGTAATACTTAAAATGTAAAAAAAATATATGTTGTAGGGTGTATCCCCCTGTGTAAAACAAGGGTACTCCCAATGCTGAGATATTTTATTAAAAAATTATAACAGCTCAAACTTGAATTTTTTAGGTGCAATATCACAGTGGCCTGAAAATTTACAGTAGCGCTGTTGCTACACCATCCTATGGACTGATCTGGTCTGTAGACCATAAATCTCCATAGGATGGTGTAGCAACAGCTCCACTGTAAATGTTCAGGCCACTGTGATATTGCACCTAAAAAATGCAAGTTTGAGCTGTTATAATTTTCTAATACAATATCTCGCAGCAGTGGGACATAAACATAAACATATTTTTTTTTACATCTTAAGTATTAGTATCCCTTTAAGATGAGATCTGGTTAACCTAAACCAGTTGCACTAGAGTGGGCTGATCAGACCTCCCCATTAACCCTTTGAGTGGTGGAGGGGTACGCAACGCATTGCTTTGCAATGCGTTCCGTACCCCTCTGAAACTCAAAGGGTTAACTGGGAGCAGACATAAAATCCATATAGTTCAGGATTGCACTGAATGCTTTACATGGTGGGGATACTAGGGGCCTATTCTCAAACATGTTTAGCTCTTAGCTGCTTAGTTTTAGGGCTACCAGATGATCCATTTAAAACTGGACACGTACGGAAAAATGCCCGCTGCAATTTTCCCCTATATACCCATGCACTAGGCAGTTTTATGTATGTGTCCAATTTTAAACGGATGGTCCAACAATCCCGAAGTCAGTACAACTGAATGGTCTCTTCTCTCACAGAACGGAACCCTGAAGATAATTGACAGAAAGAAGAACATATTTAAGCTGGCGCAGGGGGAATACATTGCTCCCGAGAAGATAGAGAACGTGTATGTGAGGAGCTTTCCAGTGGCTCAAGTGTTTGTACATGGGGACAGTCTGAAGGTGAGTGTTTTGGGGTCTCAGGCTTGCTTCTCCAGTCCAAGGTGGAGGAAACATTTGACTCTCCAGCTATTGGAGACTGTAAGTCCTATTGTCCTCCACCTAATGTATGACTGGATGGAGATGATGAGGTCCATGGATTGATTACGCTTGCTGTATAATGATGCAGGGTATGCGTATAGTTACACAGTAACATAGTTGATGAGGCTGAAAAAAGACATGCGTCCATCAAGTTCAGCCCATGCCAAAACACCCCTGTTGATTCAGAGGAAGACAAAAAAAAGCCATCTGGAGCCATTTCCAATTTAGCCCCAAATGTGTGAGGGGGGTAAAAAAAATTTCCTTCCTGACTCCAAATGGCAGTCAGATATTTCCCTGGATTAACATCCTATCGGCATTGAAGCCGACTGTCATAATTCTCAATATTGTTCTGTGCTAGACAGGCATCCATTACTTTTTTTCAAAGTAGTTGCATTAGCTGCAAGTACAACATCCCGAGGCAAAGAACTCCATAGCTTTACCGCCCTTACTGTAAAACCCCCCTGCCTTTGTTTTAATCAAAAACTCCTTTCCTCTAGTCTTAATGGATGACCTCTTGTTCTTAGTTCAGCTCTTTGTGTAAATAATTCATTGGATAGTTATTTGTATTGAACTTTACCATTTACACATATATTCATCACATCACCCCTTAGACGTCTCTTCTCTAATGTAAACAAATCCAGTTTGGTATCCGTATACTAATGCTGGGAATGTTTACAGGAATCAGATACCCCTTAACCCCTTGAGTGCCAGAGACGTTTCTAATGCATTGTGTTTCAATGCGTTGGATATCTCTCTGGCACTGAATTAAATGTAGGAGGCTTGTGAACTACACACACACACACACACACACACAAACACACACACACACACACACACACACAAACACACACACACAATGATATTGTACCAGTTCCTGAAAACTCCTCTAGAATGACATTTTCATAAGCATCCTATATGTAGACAGGTAACTGTCACCTTAACCCTTTGAGTTACAGAGTGGTACGCAATGCATTGCTTTGCAATGCGTTGCATACCACTCTGGCAGTCAAAGGGTTAAAGGAGAAGTAACACCTCCAAATAATAATCCCTACTTACCATTACTATGGCCGGAAAATCTTAATGGCCCCTGTGAATTTTGACCCTTGTACATTTGTTCAAGAGATAACAGCCTCTTCAATCAGTTGTGGATGTCGGGTCCACGGAAGTGGACATGACAGTTGCTGACAGTTTTCTCAAAATGAAGGAGGCAGATGGGTGAGCAATGCATTGTGAAGCAATTTGTTAAACATCCTTCTGGTCCTGAAAGGTTTAAGATTACCATGTGCAGGAAGCAGAGTCTGAGGTCCTGTAGTTAAAGGGACAGTAATGTCACAAAAAATAAATCCAGTTTTGTAGACTTTAAAAACAACAAAAAAAATGTTATGGTTTGAGAGATGTAGGGATTCAAAGTTCCCCCTCCATGCCCTTCTCCTGATGTCAGCTGTAAAGCTGACAGCAGGAAAATTGAGCCGTACGACTCGAGGAGGCTCTGCAGCAGAGCCGAGATCGCTTTATCTATAAAGAATGAATTCATTGGAAAGGTGTATAAAGTGTGCCTGGTTTGCAAGCACACTTTGTAGACCTGTCCAATGCAGTAATTCTTTTCCTATAATGCGATCTCGGCTCTGCTGCAGAGCCACCTGCTGGTCTCCTGACCGGGATCTCTTGCTGTCAGCTAGACACTGACGTCAGGAGAAAGGGAGAGAGGACGAACTCTCGCAAACTACATCTCTCAAACCATAGCAGTTTGAGAGATCGGGTTTGGAGCACATTGATTTTTTTTTTTAAAGGCTACAAAACTGGATATTTTTTGGGGGGACATTACTGTCCCTTTAAGGTGACCACATATCTCTTTAAGTCAAGGACACTTACGAAAATTTTATTTTGCGGGAATGAACAGGGATCTGTGCGACTCTGCAGTGTGTGTGTATTTTATGTGTCTCTGATTTTAACCTCTTAACGTCCGCAGTCCTGGGGAAGGATTACCCTTAAGGACGGCATAGTCATCAGGAGCCGGCCCACATGAATGATAATGTGTACCAGTTGCCAAAAGGGAGACTGAAACTGACCACTCCGGTCTTGGAGCAATCAGTTTCAGACTCCTCCAATGATCACAGCTCTACCCAGAGGCGTAATTAGAAGTCACCGGGTCCTGGTGCAAAAATTGCCATGCCCCCCCCCCCCCCCCGATTCCTGTTGCCCCCAACTCTCCACATTGCTGTGATCACAGAGTCCTTAAGGCATGGACACCAGTCTCCGTCCTTAAAGTGCTAAATTGATATGTAGTCACCTTACTTATAGTCCTGTTCAAAACAATCATGTCCACCTCCGTTGAAATGATATTCATGGAGGTAAGTGTAGGGTGACCAGACCTCACCTTTAACTGGGAACACATAAAATGCAAACTGTAGGGCTGCTCTGATTTCAGTGCAGCCCTCAACTATGCATATATCCCGTGTCCCTGGGTATCACTTTGAGTGACAGAGGGTTACGCAATTTCAGGTCACTGTGATACTGCATGTAAAAAAAATTCAAGTTTGAGCTGAAATAACTTTTGAATAAAACACCTTTCAGCAGTGGGAATTCCCTTGTTTTACTCAGTGGATAAACACTACAATATATATTTTTAACATATTAAGTATTAGTATCCCTTTAATGTATGCTATAGAGCAAGGGTTCCAATCTCAAACTGGGCTCCCTGAAGAAGTACAGGAGGTTCCATAGAACAAATCTAAGTAACGTGGGACAGAAGAACATGGTTTGTGTGTTGTAATGTGTATTTGTGGTTCTGCAAATTTTAGTAGAAGAATTACACCTATCAAATGGTTTAAAGTGATAGTAATGTTTCAAAATAAAAGCAGCTCCAATTATTCTTCATAGTATTTGGGCCATGGAGACTTATTTCAATACTGTCAGAGTTGTAGTTCAAGAGTAATTGAATAATAAAGTTTCCCCTCCCGCCCCTTTTACCTAGTGTGTAAGCCGACTCCCCTCAGATGTGGAATCTGGTCCACAGACCAGACAGATAACAGCAAGGGACAATCTTCTTACTGTGAGAACAATGAAAACCCTGCCCCCCTTGACAGGTTTTTTAGGTTTGTCCTTATGATCACTGAAGATTGTCCCTCTTTGTGATCCGTTTGGATAGTCTTGCTGCTCTGAGGTGAGCAGTGTTACATCAGTAAAAGGGACGGGAGGCGGATACTATATTATTCAAATACTCTTGAACTACAACTCTGACAGTATTGAAATAACACTCTCCATGGCCCAAATACTATGAAGATTAATTGGAGCTGCTTTTATTTAAAAACATTACTATCCCTTTAATTGTGTTTTATATTATAAAGGCTAGCTCCTGCTTAACACCTTAAGTATCCACCAGGGTCTTGGCACACCATAGGTCCAACATGTGATAAGAAACCATGACCTGCCAGGACCGTCATGGATTTCAGGGCTCCTCGTATGGATGCACACCGTTCGGGTATCCCTGCGTTGGATGAGAAGGGAAAAAAATGATCCGTAGTCCTTAAGTGCCGGTTGCGTGCACGAGCAGACAGTCCTTAAGGGGTTAAAGTGGAGCTAACACTAATGACTTGGGGGATTTTGAATGAGGTTTCATAATCGCCTATATTTATAAGCCATTCTTTAGGTAAAACTATAGTTTGAGATATTTTTATTTATTTATGTGTTTATGCAAATTAGCTGGTACATCTTGGCAGGAAGCAACAGTTGGGAGGGACAGTGAATAACAGTATGTGATACACCGGCATGTGATTCGTTTGCAAAAACTGACCAATAAAGCTAGGACGCAGACATCTTTCCCTAGTAACGTCTGCCCGTCTGCGTTGTCAGTCCCTTTTGGAGCCAAACAGCTCCTAGCAACGCCTCCTAGAACAGGCTGGGACTGACGGCGCAGACATCACTATGGAAAGATGTCAGCACTCCGTCCTGCCTGTCAGGCCCAGGAAGAGTGGAGAATTCTATTTAACAAGGTAATAATTCTGGCGACTAGCACCACTGAGCTGCTAGTCTCCAGATGGGGAATTATTAGACATCAAGTTCTTTAGCGGTGCTAATTCCACTTTAACACTCAAATCATCATAAACTTTTAGTTCCACTTAAAAAAAATAATAATAATTTTAAATAGAATTACCTGGTAACTATTTTCTGATTACATTCAGCCTAATAATTTGTTTTTTTCCAAATACATCTGATAGTTTTTTTTACTTTGTTTACCCCTTGGATGCTATAAAGGTCCCCATAGCATTGCAAAGCAACGAGTTGGTGAACTTTCTGGCATCTAAGGGGTTAAAGTTTTTATTGTTGGGGATCCATAGGAATTTCAGTTGAGATTAAATGGTTTTATCGCACCAAATTGGCTCTCCAGCTGTTCAAAAATACATATGTGGATGATGGGAATTGTAGTCAACAACTGCTGGAGAACCAAAGGTTCCCTACCCCTGATCTAGCCTGGTGTACTGTTAACCCCTTCAGTGCCAGAGGCTCGGGCCATTTTCTGAACCCTGCAGGCCAGACACTTTTTCAACATTTTTGCTATCCTTCCGTTTAGGCTTGATTTCCTCTGGGGATTTTTAGTTACATATGGAAAACTATATATTGTTTTTTTCAGAACGAATTGAGCTTTCTTGTGATACCTTACATGAAGAGAATTTTACATCGTGCAAAAAGCTATGATGTCATAATGACAAAAAAAAGTGAAAATTTACTCATTTTGCTAAAATCACATACTATGTATCAAAAATATTTACCTTGATTGAAAAAGTTTCAATTATTTGAAAAAGCCTCGAGTCCCCTGAGTAAAAAAATACCAAATTTGTATAGTTTTACCTACGTCCATGGCTAGCGTAGAGCCCTAATCACCAGCAGCATCAAAATGACATTTTCAACTTTATAAACTAATATGCGCATTCTAGGGTTTTTGTGGTAAAACTACCCTAAAACAGTGGAATAACTATATAAAACTATATATTTCGGAAAAGTAGACAACCTGCCGCATCTAATGAGGGGTAACTTGCCTTCTTACCCCAAGCCTGGTGTGCACAAATGCCTCCAGAAGATGGCGCTAATGAAAAAAAAGGCATTTTCTTACATTTCTGCCCCTTCAAATGTACTGAAATTTGTGAAAACCATGGCATTTCCAACTGTATTCATTAGCTAGTGCTCTTAGGAGAAAAATGACACCCCATTGGTATGAGTTTAACTACCTCAGGGGGCGTTAGAAGTGCAAAATGACACCTACTACAACCTCAAATTTTTCTAACATTTTCTCAAACATTACTTGTCAGTACACAAATGGTTATAACAACTACAGAAGTGAAGAAAGGGTACACAAACCATACCATTTTGAAAAGAAGACACCCTGCCGCATCTAATGATGGGTGACTTGCCTTGTTACCCCAAGCCTGGAGTGCACAAATGCCTCCAGAAGGTGGCACTAATGAAAAAAAAGGCATTTTCTTACATTTCTGCCCCTTCAAATGTACTGAAATATGTGCAAACCATGGTATTTCCAACTGTATTCATTAGCTAGTGCTCTTAGGAGAAAAATGACACCCCATTGGTATGAGTTTAACTACCTCAGGGGGCGTTAGAAGTGCAAAATGACACCTACTACAACCTCAAATTTTTCTAACATTTTCTCAAACATTACTTGTCTGTACACAAATGGTTATAACAACTACAGAAGTGAAGAAAGGGTACACAAACCATACCATTTTGAAAAGAAGACACCCTGCCGCATCTAATGATGGGTGACTTGCCTTGTTACCCCAAGCCTGGAGTGCACAAATGCCTCCAGAAGGTGGCACTAATGAAAAAAAAAGGCATTTTCTTACATTTCTGCCCCTTCAAATGTACTGAAATATGTGCAAACCATGGTATTTCCAACTGTATTCATTAGCTAGTGCTCTTAGGAGAAAAATGACACCCCATTGGTATGAGTTTAACTACCTCAGGGGGCGTTAGAAGTGCAAAATGACACCTACTACAACCTCAAATTTTTCTAACATTTTCTCAAACATTACTTGTCTGTACACAAATGGTTATAACAACTACAGAAGTGAAGAAAGGGTACACAAACCATACCATTTTGAAAAGAAGACACCCTGCCGCATCTAATGATGGGTGACTTGCCTTGTTACCCCAAGCCTGGAGTGCACAAATGCCTCCAGAAGGTGGCACTAATGAAAAAAAAAGGCATTTTCTTACATTTCTGCCCCTTCAAATGTACTGAAATATGTGCAAACCATGGTATTTCCAACTGTATTCATTAGCTAGTGCTCTTAGGAGAAAAATGACACCCCATTGGTATGAGTTTAACTACCTCAGGGGGCGTTAGAAGTGCAAAATGACACCTACTACAACCTCAAATTTTTCTAACATTTTCTCAAACATTACTTGTCAGTACACAAATGGTTATAACAACTACAGAAGTGAAGAAAGGGTACACAAACCATACCATTTTGAAAAGAAGACACCCTGCCGCATCTAATGATGGGTGACTTGCCTTGTTACCCCAAGCCTGGAGTGCACAAATGCCTCCAGAAGGTGGCACTAATGAAAAAAAAAGGCATTTTCTTACATTTCTGCCCCTTCAAATGTACTGAAATATGTGCAAACCATGGTATTTCCAACTGTATTCATTAGCTAGTGCTCTTAGGAGAAAAATGACACCCCATTGGTATGAGTTTAACTACCTCAGGGGGCGTTAGAAGTGCAAAATGACACCTACTACAACCTCAAATTTTTCTAACATTTTCTCAAACATTACTTGTCTGTACACAAATGGTTATAACAACTACAGAAGTGAAGAAAGGGTACACAAACCATACCATTTTGAAAAGAAGACACCCTGCCGCATCTAATGATGGGTGACTTGCCTTGTTACCCCAAGCCTGGAGTGCACAAATGCCTCCAGAAGGTGGCACTAATGAAAAAAAAAGGCATTTTCTTACATTTCTGCCCCTTCAAATGTACTGAAATATGTGCAAACCATGGTATTTCCAACTGTATTCATTAGCTAGTGCTCTTAGGAGAAAAATGACACCCCATTGGTATGAGTTTAACTACCTCAGGGGGCGTTAGAAGTGCAAAATGACACCTACTACAACCTCAAATTTTTCTAACATTTTCTCAAACATTACTTGTCTGTACCCAAATGGTTATAACAACTACAGAAGTGAAGAAAGGGTACACAAACCATACCATTTTGAAAAGAAGACACCCTGCCGCATCTATTGATGGGTGACTTGCTTTGTTACCCCAAGCCTGGAGAGCACAAATGCCTCCAGAAGGTGGCGCTAATGAAAAAAAAAGGCATTTTCTTACATTTCTGCCCCTTCAAATGTACTGAAATTTGTGCAAACCATGGCATTTCCAACTGTATTCATTAGCTAGTGCTCTTAGGAGAAAAATGACACCCCACTGGAATGAGTCGACCTACCTTAGGGGTGCCAGAAGCACATCACTACACCTACCTGTTTGCTTCTTCGAAAATGGCGGCTTGTACTAAAATGTCCATAACTGTTAGAGACATGAAGGAAAGGTATAAAAGGTATACCATTTTGGAAAGTAGACATTCTCCCGCATCAATTGAGGGGTCACTTGCCTTTCTACCCCCTGGGCTGAAGTGCACAAATATTTCCAAAAGGTGGCGCTATGGGAATAAATACATGTTTTTTTACATTTCCACCACTTCAAAGATACTAAAATCTTTGAAAACCATAACATTTCCTGCTGTATTCAGTACCTGCTACCAACATGAGAAAAATGGTAGCCTATTTGTGTGGGTTAACATAGAATATGTGGGTGCTAGGAACACGTACGTAAACCTGACACTTTTGTTTTTGAAATTATCTGCTTGCACTAAAATGGTTATAACCATAATAGATATGCAGAAAAGGTAGAGAAACAATGCCATTTTGGAAAGAAAACATCCTTCCGCATCTAATGAGGGGTCACGTGCCTTCTTACCCAAAGGCTGGTATGCACAAATGCTTCCAGGAGGTGGCGCTAGTGAAAAAAAAAGGCATTTTCTTACATTTCTGCCCCTTCAAATGTATGGAACTTTGTAAAAACCATGGAATTTTCAACTGCATTCATTAGCTAGTGCTCTTAGGAGTCAAACGACACCCCATTGATATGAGTTGACCTACCTTAGGGGGTGCTAGAAGTAGAAAACTACACCTACTACAACCTCTGATGTTTCTAACATTTTCTCAAATGTGACTTGCCTGTACAAAAATGGCTATAACACATTCAGAATTGAAGAAAAGGTAGATAAACCATACCATTTTGGAAAGAAAACAACCTGCCGCATCTAATGAGGGGTCACTTGCCTTCTTACCCCAATACTGGTGTGCATAAATGTTTCCAGAAGGAGGCGATATAGGAAAAAAATTGCATTTTTTTACATTTCTGCCCCTTCAAATGTATGGAGCGCTGTGAAAACCATGGAATTTTCAACTGCATTTGTTTGCTAGTGCTCTTAGGAGTCAAATGACACCCCATTGGTATGAGCTGAACTACCTTAGGGGGTGCTAGAAGTAGAAAACTACACCTACTACAACCTCTGATGTTTCTAACATTTTCTCAAACCTGACTTGCCTGTACGAAAATGACTATAACACCTTCAGAATTGAAGAAAAGGTAAATAAACCATACCATTTTGGAAAGAAGACAACCTGCCGCATCTAATGAGGGGTCACTTGCCTTTTTACCCCTAAGTTAGTTGGCACAACTATTTCCAGAATGTGGTGCTACAGGAAAAAATAAAATTTTGTTTTACACATCAGTCACTTCAAAGATACTAAAATGGTTCAATGGCGTGGGATTTCCTAGGAGGACTTCTTGCCAGCCTAAGAAAAATGGTACCCCACTGCTGTGGGTTGACATACCAATTTACGCTACAGGAGCGTAGCTACCAGTGAAACAGAAATGGTAAAGCAAACAGTGTATGTGTGATTTTATGGCTAACAGATGAAAGAAGCTAGGGCGTCAGTCGGTGTACGTGCGGACCTGTGACTACAAGTGTAACAAAGTATGTGGGAGGGTGAGGGATTAGGCAGTGTGTGTGGGTATGAGCAGAGGAGCAAGGATGGTGGGGCAGTGTTTGATAGTGTGTATGGGAGATCTGTGACTACCAGTGTTGATAAAAAGTCCTGTGTGTGCCACAGGAAGGGGGTCGGCATTGAACTCCCCTCCTAGTGGCACACACAGGGTTAATTTGTGTTTTATTTTTTTATTATATACCTCATTGAGGGGCATAAGGACCCCCTGATCCCTCCCCAATGAGGTCTTAGTAAAAAAATATATATATATGTCCACAAACAGGGGACCCGGAGAGTGCCACAGGGGTCTCCAGCGCATTGCAAAGCAATGCATTGGATCCTTGTGGCACTCAGAGGTTAATTTTTTTTTAATCATTACTTGGTAATCAGAGCTTGTTGGGGGGCCATCAGGACCAATCATGATGGCCCCCCAACAATCTCTGATAACGAAGTAATGAGAAATGCCCTGTGTGTGCGCCGCAGAAGGGGGGCTGCATTGGCCCCCCTTGAGGCACACACAGGGTTAATTTTTTTTCTTTACTTTTTTTATTATGGACCTCATTGGTGGGTATCAGGACCCCTTTGATTCCCCCCAATGAGGTCTTAAAAAAAAAAAAAAAAGGAATCAAAATAAATGTCCCTGTGAGTGCCAAAGGGCTCTCCAGCGCATTGCAAAGCAATGCATTGGACCCTTCTGGCACTCAGAGGGTTAATTTTTTTTTTAATCATTACTTGGTAATCAGAGCTTGTTGGGGGGCCATCAGGACCAATGAAGGCCCCCCAACAATCTCTGATAACGAAGTAATGATAAATGCCCTGTGTGTGCGCCACAGAAGGTGGGCTGCATTGGCCCCCCTTGTGGCACACACAGGGTTAATTTTTTTTTCTTTACTTTTTTTTTATTATGGACCTCATTGGTGGGTATCAGGACCCCTCTGATTCCCCCCAACGAGGTCTTAAAAAAAAAAAAAAAAAAAGGAATCAAAATAAATGTCCCTGTGAGTGCCAAAGGGGTTTCCAGCGCATTGCAAAGCAATGCATTGGACCCTTCTGGCACTCAGAGGGTTAATTTTTTTTTTTATTATTACTTTGTAATCAGAGCTTGTTGGGGGGCCATCAGGACAAATCCTGATGGCCCCCAACAATCTCTAGTAACAAAGTAATGATAGAAGCCCTGTTTGTGCCACAGGAGGGGGGGGGTGCATTTGACCCCCCCCTGTGGCACACACAGGGTTAAAAAAATTTATTTATTTTATTTTTAATAATAGACCTCATTGAGGGGCATCAGGATCCCCCCTGATCCCCCCAATGAGGTCTTTAAAAAAATAAAAAAAAAAACCCAAAGAAAAGACCCTGTGAGTGCTACAAGGGTCTCCAGCACATTGCAAAGCAATGTGCTGGGGACCACTGCGGCACTCACAGGGTTACTATTGTTTTTTTTTTTTTATTATTTTTTTTTTTTAGCTATTCAGACCTCGTGGGGGACATCAGGACCCCTCCTGGTGTCCCCTAAGTAATTGATCTCCCAGCCGATAGGCTGGGAGACCAATTTGGCGACTGCAGGAGAGCAGAAGCTCTCCTGCCTTTCACTCCTACCAACGGTAGGAGTGAATGGGACCGGGGAAACTTCCCCAACGTCATCAGTGACATGTCACTGATGACGTTGGGAGGCTTCCCCCGGTCCTGCCCACTCCTACCCGGAAGTTCGGGTAGGAGACAAGGAAGAGGAGAAGCTGCGCCTCAGCTGCGCTTCTCCTTTTCTTTTATTGATCTCCCAGCGCGATCGGCTGGGAGATCAATAACAGGGGGGACATGAGGAGTGATCCTCATGTCCCCCCACGATTGCCCACATTTTTTTTTTTAAAAATGCGGCCACTGCATGCCGGTTATACCGGCTCATGCAGTGACCGCATTTTAGTGGGTACATTGTACGAGCTTGGCACAGCGGGTACAGCTGTCCAAACTCGTACAATGTACCCACTTGGCACTCAAAGGGTTAAGACCTTTACTGACCCAGCTGGAAGTGATTAATAAACTGCCCATGGATGTCTGAGGGGAATATTCATTACAGAGCAAGATCCAATTAACATAAATTAACTTGTGCATAAACCCCAGGTGTGCAGGAAATTATATGGCAATTACTACTGACTGCTTGTTATATTCTGTCCCACGGCATCTAACAATCCCTTATACCAGAGCTGTCGAGGTTCAGTCCTTAAGGGCCACCAACAGTCCAGGATGTAAGGAATTCCCTGATTGAGCACAGGGGGAGTTAATCAGTGGATCATTCATTGTGACGGAATCACCTGTGCGTAATCAGGGAAATCCTTACATCCTGGCCTGTTGGTGAAGCTTGTGGACTGAACTTGGACAGCCTTGTTTCTATTTTTCTTTTTTTTTTTTTTAGTTTTTTTCGTTGTTAAAGGAGCAGTAAACTTTTATTTATGAAAAAATATATATTGTAGGGATTTTCTCATTGAGTAAAATAAGGGTACTCCCACTGCCGAGAGATTTATATTTCCAGAGTTATTACAGTTTAAACCCATGTTTTTTTACATTAGCAGTGCCCTCTAGTGGTCAAATTCTAATTAGATTTCCTGTTAGATTCTAATGGAGAGGAAAGTCAGAGACATACAGTTCTCCATAGAATGTGATAGAAACTGCTGAGTCACTTCCTTTCGGTTAGAACTATCAGGAAGTAAACACAGTAAATACACTTCCTGTCAGTTAGAACTATCAGGAAGTAAACACACAGAAAATTCACTTCCTGATTATTTAAACTGCTATCATTTTTTAATAAAACATCTGACAGCGATGGGAGTGACCTTGTTTTGTTCAGCAGGAAATGCTCTGTAAAATATGTGTTTTCATAAAAAAAGTTTACTGCTCCTTTAAAGGGGGACTAATATATATATATATATAGAGAGAGAGAGAGAGAGAGAATATATAGCAAGGCGCTGGCCCACACTAAATAGCAAATTAAATTGATAATGCTGATAAACAAATGGTGGTGCAAGTCCCATAAGTATATCAAATGTACTCAGCCTGGGGATCCAGGGTTGTGGACAGAGACAGCACATATCTGGAATTCTTCAATAACATAACTCTTTATTCACATCATAGAGAGCCAGACGTTTTCGGTCCTTCACTGGACCTTCCTCAGGGCTAATGGCTTAAGACAAGTTAATTACACACTATATATACAGAAAGAGAGGACTGACTCACCTATCACCGCCGAAACCACCGTTGGAACGCAAAAAAATCAGCATTCCCCGGCGTTCAACGGGGATGGTGACGTCATCACAGACATATAGCCAGTTGCTAAGCGACCGGCATCTAAACATTATCAGTGGTCCATGCTGCCGGCTTGAAGCAGCATCCACTCGAGAAAAGAAAAACAAAGCACTCATTACCATATCTACAGAACGGCGTAGCATAGAGCCATTGTCATACACATCACAAGCATAAAAAGTTATAAATTCAATATATCACATCGACCAGCATACGCTCCATGATAAGGGGCCACTCTGGTACCAGTTAATGAATACAATCATTAGTCTGAATTAAATAGTGTTATGTAATATAATTTCTTCAAAGCCCACATCCCAGACTCCAATAGATAGAAGGCACCCATGTATGCTCCATGACAAGGAGCCACAGGTGTGCTACTGAATAAACATCCATTCAGTCTATGCACAACAGGTAGGAACCACACTGGTGCACTCATCAGCTTCATTCAAAAATCCATTGTATACAGTAAAGTCTATTCAACCAGCATAACATAATGATCAAGCTGGTGCACACATTAGATCCATTCAGAATTCTAATTATATAAGGAAAAGTCAATCAGCCAGCACAGCATAGTATCTTAGGTTCCTGGCTCACAACTGCTGGAGCCGCCAATGTACACCACTGCAATTATAGTATTCATGTAAACTCTTGTATTTTTTGGTACCCACGTTAGAGAGAATTCCTGATAATAACCTCAACAAAGTCCAGCCATAATATAGGATGAATACATCCTCCAGTTCATAGCAATCGTCCTAGGGCCCATTCCCACTCTGGCAATACAGGGAGTGCCCAAAATTACAGGACGTGCAACGGTGTCTAGGTACCTAACACCCTTAATCGGTGTTTGCCAAAACTGACACCATACTATCGGAGCAAATCAAAGCAGATCAATGAAGTTCACATACTGCTAATAAAAAGCAAGTTAAAGATAACTCATGATTCAGACCTTTCGGACAGATAGTATCAAAGTCTTATATGAACCTTGATTCCTGCTGGAGTAACGTTTTATGGCGATCTCCTCCTCTGACAAGTTTTGGTACCATGTAAGTTGGCATAAATAAAAAGTCCGTCAACTTATGCTGTTGTAGTTGAAAATGTCTGGCCACCGGCTGACATGGAAAGTCCTTCATGTCCATTCTGCCCTTAATTGCTTTTTCAGTTGCCGATTTATGATTATTAATCCTGTCTTTTCACATCGTGGTGGTCTTCCCGATGTATATCAAATTACAAGGGCATTTAATGATGTAAACCACATAGCGGCTCTCACAGTTCATGAATTCCTTTATATCCATCATTTACCCTGTGCGTGGATGCATGTATTTTTTGCCTTTGATTATATTACCACAGTTTGGACATCCCCTACATTTATTTACCCCTATGGGGCGTGCTAGCCACTGAGTGGGTTTGGCATACTTCTTAACTGGGTCTCCCTTATTTAAGATGTCTCCCAAATTCATCCCCCGACGGTAGCAAAACAAAGGCGGATTTGGAAACAAGTGACCAATTTTAGATTCCCCACTGAGTATGTGCCATTTCTTGAGTACAACTCCTTTTATATCACCAGACATCACAGTATACTGTGACTGTATGCAAAATCTTTCTGTTTTTTCACTGTTGCCAGTCCCACTTGTTAATAATTCTTCTCGGTTCAGCACTAATGCAGGTTGAAGTGCCAAACATACATCTTTCTCAGAATATCCTCTCTCTAGAAATCTCTGCTGCATGATCAGTAGACCTCTTTTGCACTCTATTGTATCTGTGGTGGTACGCACCACCCTATCATGGTGCCCGTGCTTCCTGCTCTGACGGTGACATTGTTATACATTGCTGTTCTCTGATTGGCTGGTCATAATTGCTCCTACTAGGGCTTGTCTTTATATACCCTGGGATGTCTTTCCTTAGGCGCCCTTTCGTAGTGTACGAGTTCCTGACTGTGTATCCGTGCTTTTGCCTGCCTGACTACGTTCCTGAGTTCCTGTTTCTGCTGTTCCGTTGCCTCAGGGCCTATATTCGTGTATGATCTTTATTCTAATAAAGTCGTTTTAACCTTTCCGTTCTGTCTGAGTGTTCATCAAAAAAACGTGACACACCCTTACCATTTGCGAGTATGGCAAACCTTGTTTCCGTGGCGGAGGGTGTTGTCTACTCGCATGCAGCAGAGTATTTCTGTCTGTAGGTTTCTGATAAATCTTAGTAAAAATCTTGCTTTTTCCCTGTAGACAGACATATCCAAGAAAGTGATGCTTTTAATGTCAAAAGTTAATGTAAAACGAATCGTGGATTCCAGATCATTGAGGTAGTCCACAAACTGCCTCAATAATTCTGTACCTCCAGACCAAATGAAAAAAATATCTTGTAAAACGCTATGTGTCTGGCATACTGCTCAACAAAATACATATGTAATAGTTCGTAATATTGCATGAAAATTGTGACATAAGAGGGTGCCATGTTGGATCCCATGGTAGTCCCTTGCAGTTGTACATAAAAAGAGTCCTCAAACTTGAAATAATTTTTATTGAGGATAATGTCAATCAATAGCAAGAGATATTCCAGTGGGGGGACATCATATGCAGGATCATTACCAATGATACCTGCAACCTTCTCCTTGCCCAAGGTATGGGGAATATTGGTATATAAACGTGTTACATCCAATTTAACAAATATACTCTCATCATCGATGTTCTTGGGTAACCGATTAATAAAATCTGTAGAATCTCTTACATAACTACTAAACTTCTTAGTGTGAGTCTGAAGATGAAAATCAACAAATTGTGAGATGGGCCTACACAGGGATCCACAGGCAGAATTAACGGGCCTACCAGGCGGTCTTTCCAAAGACATATGTATCTTTGGTATACAATATAAAACTGGTAAACGTGGGTGTGTCTGAGAGAGAAAATTCTTTACTTCTGGTGTTAACCAGTGATTATTGACCCTTAGCTGTAAGATAGAGTCAATTTCAGCCTTATAGCCCATTGTTGGGTACCTAGATAGTTTTTTGTAATGTTCTACAACACTTAATTGTGAGAGAACTTCCTCACGATAAGAACAGTAATCCAATATTACAATGCCACCTCCTTTATCAACTGACTTGATGATGATACTGTTATCATTGACTAAATTATTTATAACCTTCCTTTCATCAGTCGTTATATTATTGAAGCTAACATGCTTCTTAGATATGCTCTCTCTAGTTTCCTTAGCCACTAAGTTGATGAAAGTTGTAATATGTGGATTACTAGTGATGGGATCAATTGTACTTTTCTTCTTAAATAAAGCAGATCCTGTTCGTTGTGCAGATTCTGAATGGAAAAAATCTTTCAGTTTTAAAGGGATAGTAATGTTTCATAATAAAAGCAGCTCTAATTAATCATCATAGTATTTGGACTTTGGAGAGTGTTATTTCAGTTCTGTCAGAGTTGTAGTTCAGGAGTAATTCAATGACAAAGTATCCCCTCCCGCCCCTTTTACTGATGTAACACTGCTCAGCCAGATCAGAAGGGAGGTGCCCAGGTAGACTGCAGAGAGGGACAATCTTCAATTAAGATAAGGGAAAAACCTGAAAAACTTGTCAAGGGGGGGCAGGGCTTTCATTGTTGTCATAGGAAGAAGACTGTCCCCTTCTGTTATCTGTCTGGTCTATGGACTGGATTCCACATCTGAGAAGAGATGGCTTACACTAGGTAAAAGGGGCGGGAGGGGAAACTTTATCATTCAATTACTCTTGAACCACAACTTTGACAGTATTGAAATAACACTCTCAGTGGCCCAGATGAAGATTAATTGGAGCTGCTGTTTTTGTGAAAAATTACTATCCCTGTAAATGACGGTGTAATTTGTACAAATCAATCTCCCAACTGAACTTATTTTGCTTTGAGGTAGGAACAAAAATCAAACCTTTACTGAGTATCGCCATCTCAGTCTCAGAAAGTATTCTGTTAGATAAATTATTAATGGCTATTTGGCCCTTAATCTTAGTGTCATCTGAGAGGAGGTGCTTGGAATGTTGTCTTCCTCTCCTCCTGATTTTTCTGTTGGATTTGGTGGTTTGGGTTTTGCTCGCTTCAAGCCTCTGGTTAAAAAAGGTTCCCCTGGGGTATGATCAGTATCTTCAGACAAGGTAGAATAATCAGATTCTCTAAAGGAATCAACTTTACTTCTATTACTCTTGTGCGTTGCCTTCTGAGGAATGGCGGACGTCTATCTGACAAGCCAGTGAGCCAGGGATACACTTTCAATTCTTTGTAGTCACTTTGGACTTGTTTAAGCATATCCCTTTTAACGGAAGCTACACTTTCTTTATATTTAGTGATTCCTGCCTCAGACTTGTCACATAGATCCTTACAAGTGTCAGGATTAAAACTGTCTTTGTGTTTGTCCTCTATTGATTTAATTTCACATTTAATCTTGTCAATTTCCTTAGCGGCTTGATCTATAACCAATAATAACAACTCAAAGGAACAACGATCAAGTATCTCACACCACTTGGTGCAAAACTCACGGTTGCCACGTCCTTTAGTGGGCTGGTTTTTGATCCTGAAGCCTCCTGGAATTATTTTCTCTTTATAATAATGAGTTAGGGTTACCCCATGCAAATAATAGTCAATTTATTTTTTCTTCAAGCGTAATAAATCATTAAATGTGTTGAGAGGCTTATCAGGACCCAAAGCTGTAACCAGTCCATCTATAAACAAAACGTGACCAGCTTCAATAGTGACCAAAGGTGATCCAGTGGATATTCCCTCACCATCCATATGTATACAGATGCTAGGGAAAAGATATAAACCTTGCCTATAGATTATCAAAATCTGAATCAGCTTGATCATTATGTTATGCGGGTTGAATAGGCTTTACTGTATACAATGGGATTTTTGAATGAAGCTGCTGAGTGCACCAGTGTAGCTCCTACCAGTGGTGCATAGACGTTAAAAAGAAAAGTCATTGTCCAACAGCATGACCTGGTAATTGTTTTCTGATTAAATTTAGCCTAATAATATTATTTTACTTTTGTTCTCATACATCTGATATTTTAACTTTGTGAACCCCTTAAATGCTAGAAAGGTCTATAACGTATTGCTAAGGAAGGCGTCGTAGAACTTTCTTCCATCCAAAGGGTTAATCTTTTTACTGTTGGGGTTCCATAGGAATTGCAATTGAGATTAAATGGTTCCGCCACACAAAAAAGTTTGAGAACCACTGTTTTATAATGGTAAACCTGTGGCTAACCAGCTGTTTGAGATTACAACTCTTAGCTGGGGATGATGGGGAATTGTAGTCCTTAACCCTCTGAGTTCCAGAGTGGCACCCAACGCATTGTATTGCAATGTGTTGGATACCACTCTGGCACGCAAATGGTTAACAGTCGAAGGGCCTCAGGTTGCCCACCAATACTTTATACCACTGATTCTCAGGCCATTCCACTGGGACCCCTAGCAGGTTACGTCTTTAGGGATTGCTGCTTGTGCACAGGCGAGTTAATCGGGCTCAGTCATTTAACCCTTTGAGTGTCACAAAGGGATCTGATGCAATGGCTGCGAAGCATTGGATACTTCTCTGGCACTCAGAGGGTTAGTTAACTCACCTGTGCACAAGCAGGGAAATCCTAAAGATGTGGCCTGTTAGTGGTCCACTGAGGGGTGGGTTGGGAACCACCACTCTGTACTAGGGATGGGCAACCTGGGGCCCTCCAGTTGTTCAGCAACGGCTGGATGAGGATGATAGGAACTGTAGTTCTGAACAGCCGGAGGGCCTCAGGTTGCCCAACAATTCTTTATTTCAGTGATTTCCAGCCCTCTTGTCAGAGGGTGACCCTGAAATGACCCAAAAAAATTCGATTTCCAGATGATAATTTAAAGGGACATTAACACTTAAAATGAAAAAAATGTATACCTTGTAGAGTTTATCCCCTTGAGTAAAACAAGGGAACTCCCACTGCTGAAAGGTGTTTTATTCAAAAGTTATTACAACTCAAACCTGACATTTTTAGATGAGTATTTCAGTTGCCGGTCATAGTACAGTATCGTTGTTGCTACACCATTCTATTGAGATTTATGATTAAATGACCAGAGCCATCAGTAGGATGGTGTAGAAACAGCGCCACTGTACAATTTCAGGACACTGTGATACTGCACCTACAAAATTCAAGTTTGAGCTGTAATAACGTTTGAATAAAACACCTATCAGCAGTGGAAGTTCCTTTGTTTTACTCAGAAGAATAAACCGTACATTGTATAATTTTTACATGGGAATGGGAATGGAGGACTTGACGTATAAGGAACGACTAGACAAACTTGGTTTATTTACTCTAGAGAAAAGACGACTAAGAGGAGACCTTATCACATTGTACAAGTATATGAGAGGTCAATACAAGGATCTCTGCGGTGAGCTATTCATTCCAAGGCCTGATTAGGTGACCAGGGGACACCCCTTGAGATTAGAGGAAAGGAGGTTTAGACTTCAGCAGAGGAAGGGTTTTTTACAGTAAGGTCTGTTAAATTATGGAAGCCCTTGCCAAAGGAGGTGGTTATGGCAGATACAATGGCTATATTTAAGAGAAGATTAGATACATTTCTGTCAAAAGGGAACATACAGCGTTATACTGTTTATTAGTAGTAAATCAGGAAGGTCTGATAAAGACTAACTTAATTGGTAGCAGGAAAGCTTATATAATTATCATGTCACTGGGGTATGAGGCAAGGGTTGAACTTGATGGATTTGTGTCTCTTTTCAACCTAATTTACTGTTATATATTAAGTATTACTATCACTTTAAAAATGTTTGATTTATCGTACAAAAATTCTCAAATAAAAATAACAGTACTTTTATATGTAATAACTTTTTTGCTCTTTCTAGTCATGTCTTGTAGGAGTAGTGATTCCTGATCCCGAAGCCCTGCCAGACTTCGCCGCTAAACTTGGATTGAAGGGAACATATGAAGAGCTATGCGTGAATACAGTAAGCATTTTAGATCCGTGATTACGGATTATTGTCAGGGAAAGCTCTGAGAATTAGTACAAAGAAGCTGAGTGATAGTGGTCTAAATTTTTTGGGCCCCCTTACAAAATATATTCTCTGGTGAGATTGCCCGAGTTTTACTCAGAAAGAAACGCCCTGTAACATATAGGTTTCAATAAAATAAAAAGTTGACTGCTTTTTTAATTGCAGGACACTAAATGCAGTGTGGTGGAATTTTCCTGTTGAGCAAAACAATGGCACACCCTGAAAGGAGATGCATTTTTCCAGAGTTATTACAATTTAAACGCCCTGTGTTTTTTTTTTTGTTTGTTTTTTTCATTTGTTTTTTTTTTTTTAATCTTAAAGGGATAGTAATACTTCATTTTATCTTTATTTTATTTTGTAGGCATTAAAAAAACATGAAGAACGATATAAGTCTTGTCTCTCAAACCTTTATGGTTTAAGAGATATTCACAAGCAAAGTATCCCCCCCCTGTTCAACCAGATCAGAAGGGAGATGCCCAGGTAGACTGCAGAGAGGCACAATCTTCAATTAAGAGAAGGGAAAAACCTGAAAAACTTGTCAAGGGGGGTAGGGCTTTCATTGTTCTCATAGGAAGAAGATTGTCCCCTGCTGTTATCTGTCTGGTCTTACAACCAGATTCACATCTGAGAAGAGATGGCTTACACTAGGAAAAAGGGGCGGGAGGGGGAAACTTTGCTTGTGAATATCTCTCAAACCATAAATGTTTGAGAGATAAGACTTATATCGTTCTTCATGTTTTTTTAATGCCTACAAAATAAAATAAAGTTATAACGAAGTATTAATATCCCTTTAACAGTGCCAGCTAGTGGTCAGATTCAATTGACTTATTCTGTTGCAATCTCTGGGAGAGGTGAGTTACTGACAAACAATTCTCCTTAGAATGTGATAGAAACTACTGAGTCCCTTACTGTCAGTTTGAACTTCCAGGAAGTAATGACAGTTTTACTCGCTATTGATTTCAAATGTTATAACTTTTGAATAAAACAAGTGACATCAGTACTAGGACCATGGTTTACTTTGCTCAAAAAGCCATATAACATAAGTTTTGAAAAATAACAAATACACTTTAGTACTTCTTTAAAAGGATATCTGGTCACATTAATCATAATAGTTCACTTTGCAGTGACAGGGAACTGACTTCACTCCGAGGGCCACATGTGGCCCTGAAGTTCAACAAAGGGCTGCACATTTTATGGTAAAACATTCTAAACAGGGTCTGAAAAATGGAATTTCTCCCCCTAGACTATGCCCCCCCCCGCATAGTCTAGGGGGAGAAATTCCATTGGTTAATCCAACTGTGTTTACCTGCTTTTTCAGACTCTGTTTAGAATGTTTTACCATAAATGTGCAGCCCCACCTGATGAAACCATTGGATGTCAGACAGGTCACCAATACACTGCAAATCAATGGCTTGGAGACCTCACTAACAACTCGTGTTAACCCGTTGAGTGTAAGAGGAGTGAGCAACTTATTGTGAAGCAATGTGTTGCTCACCCCACGGCACTAAAAAGGTTAACCCTTTGAGTGCCAGAAGGGTACAGAAAGCAATGCGTTCCACACCCCCTGGCACTTGAAGAGTTAAGACAGAACTGTGTAAGAGTAAAGACAGAGACATATGTGCTAAAACAAAATTATGGATGCTGATTTTGGGGGTAAAACTAGGGTGTATGTAATAGGGTAGAGGTAAATTATCTCCTCTTCTCAGTGTAGCAGAGAACAGACTGGGGGCCAAAGGAAAAGCCTCTGAGGGCCACATATGGCCAGAGGGCCACCTGTTTTCCACCATTGCATTATAGCAGATATTGCTGTTTACACTTTCATCAAGTATAACAGAACGTCTAGAGATTATTCTCTTTAATTCTGGTCAGGTAAACTCACTAAATTCCTTCAATACTGAATTTGGGAGTCCTGTAGCTATCGTATTCACAGACCTGCAAAGAACTCCTTGAATTCTAGAGACGACACCACTCTATTGATTCTTAATGCTCTGCAGATGTGTCTAGTAACCAAGGGGTTATATAATTCATGAGAGGGGAAAAAGACATTTGAAAATGAGACTTACTTGCATTGCATAGATGTACTCGTCAATGATGGAAAAAATAACATCAAAAGGATTAAAAGTGCACTAAAATGTTTATATTAAAAGGCTTTTCTTACCGAGTAAAACAAAATACTCCCATTGCTGCAATATGCTTAATTCAAACATTGTTGCAGCTCAAACATATTTTTTAATCAAATTGTTAGCAACAGCATTAACAAATGCCCAAAAGCACAATTTTTTATACTACACTCTACAGGACAGCTTCAGTCATAGATTACTGCTCTCAGTGGTAAGTAATAAAAACAGCACCACCTGATAGCCTCAACAGAAAATTGCAGTTTAATTTAAATAAACACATAAAAAGAAGGTTGAGCTTTAATAACTTTTGAATGACAACTCTCCCGGCAATGGAAATACTCTTGTTTTACTCTGCAAGAAAAGTTTTAAAATATTTTCCATAAAAAATGTGCCAATCTCTTAAAGTGGTAGTAATGTTTCACAAAAAAAAGCATCTCCAATTAATCTTCATAGTATTTTATTTGGGTCGTGGAGAGTGTTATTTCAATACTGTCAGAGTTGTAGTACAAGAGTAATTAAGTGATAAAGTATCCCCCTTCCGCCCCTTTTACCTAGTGTAAGCCACCTCCCCTCAGATGTGGAATCTGGTCTCTTGACCGGACAGGTCACAACAAGGGACAATCTTCTTACTGTGATCATAAGGAAAACCCTGCCCCATTGACAGGTTTTTCAGGTTTTCCCTTATGCTCACTGAAGATTGTACCTCTCTGTGATCTATCCGAACAGTCTTGCTGCTCTGAACTGAGCAGTGTTACATCATTAAAAGGGGCGGGAGGGGGATACTTTATCATTCAATTACTCTTGTACTACAACTCTGACAGTATTGAAATAACACTCTCCATGGCTCAAATACTATGATGATTAATTGGAGCTGCTTTTGTTGTGAAACATTACTATCCCTTTAAGTTCTTCCTCTTGTCAGATTTTGTCTCTGTTGTTCTGGGGGAGGAGAAAGAAAACCTAGTGAACCCATTTTGGATTTTGCCTCCAGTGGGAACAAATCTTCCCAACATTTAGAATATGGAATTCTCGAGCTGAGCATTAAGTGTCTCCTGTATGCTATGTTTAAGAGTAGCATGGTCCAGATGTTGGAGACTACTACCTCATTCATAATCCCCAACTTGTTGGTGAAGATGGCAGCGGTAGTCTCCAACAGCAACTGGCGGGTTATACACTAAGGTGTGATAAAGATGTGATAAAGAGAAGATGACTTCTCCAGTGATATAATTTCTCCAGTCCTTATGTTATTCTATGGAACCTATGCACTAAGATCTACAAATTTAGAGAAATCTTAGTGCACTGGCTTCATAGAATAACACAGGAACTGGAGAAGTGATATCACTGGAGAAGTCATCTTTGCTTTATCACCTCTTTATCACACTTTAGGGCGTCTCCCTCGTGGGGTGCTACAAGTTGCCCACCACTGGTCTAACCTTTTGGAGAAACTGATATCACCCAAAATTAATCATTTTACTTTTCTGCTAGGAGGTGAAGACGGCTATTTTAGAAGACATGATTAAAGTGGGGAAGCAAGCTGGACTCAAGTCTTTTGAACAGGTATGTGGTAAACAGAATCCATGGTTACATAGTAACATAGTAGATAAGGCTGAAAAAAGACATGCGTCCATCAAGTCCAGCCCATGCCAAAAACACCCCTGTTGATCCAGAGGAAGGCAAAAAAAGCCCTCTGGAGCCATTTCCAATCTAGTCCCAAGTTTGTGGGGGGGAATTATTCCTTCCTGACTCCAACTGGTAGTCAAATAGTTCCCCGGATCAATATCCTATCTGCTTTGAAGCCATCTGTCATAACTGTCAATATTGTTCTGTGCTAGATAGGCACCCATTGCTTTTTTGAATGCAGTTGCATTATCTGCAAGCACAACATCCTGAGGCAAAGAATTCCATAGCCTTACCGCCCTTACCGTAAAGAACCCCTGCCTTTGTTTAAGTCGAAAGCATCTTTCCTCTAGTCTTAATGGATGACCTCTTAGTTCAGCTCTTTGCATAAATAATTAATTGGATAGTTCTTTGTATTGACCTTGAATGTATTTGTAAATGGCTGATCTATTAGGCTGGGTTCACCTGGGTGATTTGTATCACAGAGTTGGAAACGGAGTGTGAGTTTGCAATAATAACAAAGAAGACAAGGAGAGGGCGCCAATAGTGTAGTAACGTTTGATTCCAAATGTAAAATATATATTAAAATATACTCACAAGAGAGATGGTCAGTTGATCTCCTCCAAATATCACCATACATCTACTACTACTATCTACTACTAAAAAATATCCGTGATCAATAATAAATATACAATAATAAATGTATATTTATTATTGATCACGGATATTTTTTAGTAGTTCTAGGTGTACCATTTCATAGTTCACTGGATTTCATATAAATGATTTTTCACATTCAAGATTTTTATAATTATATGTTATATTCAAATGGGTATATACTTATGTATTTATCTCACATACTTGTATATTGTTATTTATATAATAATATTATTATTTACATTAGATGTATGGTGATATTTGGAGGAGATCTTCCTTTTATATAGAAAACTGCTGACATTTTTGTTATATATATTTTTTATGTTATTACTATACATTATTCCTGATACTATCACAGATTCGTAGTAATCCTTGGTTTATATATCCTTATTAGATCGTGTTTTGTTGCGATCATGTGTCCTCCAGCATTGGTAACTGCTGTTGCTGATTGACTGTTTATTAGATCAATGGTGCTATGTGCTGATCGAGATCGCATTCATAGCGATCATATGACCATTTGTATTGTTCTCGCTCGTGGGCTTTTTGGCTTGTAGTGTTGCCTTGGATACTGGGGGCTCGTTTGGTTTATGTTGCGATCACGTGCCCTCCAGTGTCGTAGGCTCCTGTTGCTGATTGGCTCTATGAGAGGCTAATGTTGCTGTGTGTCGATCGAGATCGCACCTATAGCGATCAGGTGACTGCTTATATTATTTCTATTTTATCTATAGGCCTTTTGGCTCATGACGTTGCCATAGATTGCTGGAGGCTCGTTTACTTTTCTGTTTTCGGATTGGTTTTAACTCTTATGATGCTTCGAATCTTTGATCCTATCATGATTGTCCATAAGGTATTTAAATGTTTGTAAAACGCCGGGCTCCATTGCTTATATGACAGAAGTTTTTTTCAATTTATCTTTGATAAAGTGGCACGTTGTAGCCACGAAACGCGTTAGAGTTTTAGACTTCTGTGTCTATCTATATTATTTTTAGTTGTAATAAATATTTTTAAGCATTATATTCGTGGAGCCTTGTGGAATGTTTTAGAGTTTGACATCTGGAATTCTGATTATCCTGAGCGGAGACAGGAATATTATCTCCGCATGCACATTTGTCAGTTTCTTATCCAACTGACCATCTCTCTTGTGAGTATATTTTAATATATATTTTACATTTGGAATCAAACGTTACTACACTATTGGCGCCCTCTCCTTGTCTTCTTTGTTATTTCTTATGGTCTATCGTTTTGGGAGAGCGATTTGAAGAGGAGCTGCCTTGTGATCCTGAAAAACCTACATGCTGAGGTGTTTGGGGCCAATATATATCCCCTAAAGCGATTTGTGCTGTTTCCCCACATAAGTGTTGGAACAGCAATTTATTTTGTGAGTATCTCACAATTGGGTGAGTGGTGAAGGTGTCTTCCAGTCATCCGGGTTCAACACAAGGGGCGCCCCTCTCCTTCCCCTTGTTCTTCCTTATTGTTTTTATCTGAGTTTGCAATAATGGTTATGGCGTGACGCAGGAGAAAGCGCAAAGCTGTTACTTTGGTGAATTGATGCATTACTGCACCGATAAAAAAATAGAAGTCAGTGGGAACATATGAATATAGAAAATATCAGCATTCACATGTGATCAATAGCTGCTGTATGTCATCAGTTCTTCACATGCAAACAGCGATTAACACTTTGAGTGCCCAAGGGGTACATAATGCATCACCAAGCAATGCACTGCGTATCCATCTGGCACTCAAAGGGTTAAATGGATAGTAATAGCGCACTAACAGTTGAGCTCCAATTATTACATACAATTTTTGGAACATTTTGCAGTATATATAATTAGTCCGTTTTCTGTAGTTCAACCACCATCTTAGCTGAAAAGATCCCCCTCCCACCCCTTCTGGACGACTACCACTGAATGTGGAATCCGGTCGTGGGACCGGACAGACGCAGCAAGGGACAAACTTCACTCAATAAGTATAAGGAAAACTCTGCCCTCCTTGTCCCTCGCCGCGCTCCATCCGACTTGCAAGAACAGATCAGTGACACGGTCAGAACGGGCGGGAGAGGTAGATCTTTTCAGCTAAGATAGCGGTTGAACTTCCGAAAAGAGGGTAAATATATATAGTAAATATATAGTGCAAAATGTACCAAAAATTATATGTAATAATCGGAGCTCAACATTTTTTGCACTATTACTATCTTAAGTGAATTCTTTTTTCCATTAAAAATTCATGTTAGTTTTTTTAATGTGAAAAAATGACACAATAGCTGTTACAGAGAAATCACTTGTGTGAATCCCTCATAAAATACCTCCCACGTGTCCCTCTTTAGGAGATATTAGGGGTACATCCCTCCCACGTGTCCCTCTTTAGGAGATATTAGGGGTCTGTACCTCCCAAGTGTCCCTCTTTAGGAGATATTAGGGGTACATACCTCCCAAGTGTCCCTCTTTAGGTGATATTAGGGGTACGTACCTCCCAAGTGTCCCTCTTTAGGAGATATTAGGGGTACATCCCTCCCAAGTGTCCCTCTTTAGGTGATATTAGGGGTACGTACCTCCCAAGTGTCCCTCTTTAGGTGATATTAGGGGTACATCCCTCCCACGTGTCCCTCTTTAGGTGATATTAGGGGTACGTACCTCCCAAGTGTCCCTCTTTAGGAGATATTAGGGGTACGTACCTCCCAAGTGTCCCTCTTTAGGAGATATTAGGGGTACATACCTCCCAAGTGTCCCTCTTTAGGTGATATTAGGGGTACGTACTTCCCAAGTGTCCCTCTGTAGGAGATATTAGGGGTACGTACCTCCCAAGTGTCCCTCTTTAGGAGATATCAGGGGTACGTACCTCCCAAGTGTCCCTCTTTAGGAGATATTAGGGGTACGTACCTCCCAAGTGTCCCTCTTTAGGAGATATTAGGGGTACATACCTCCCAAGTGTCCCTCTTTAGGTGATATTAGGGGTACGTACTTCCCAAGTGTCCCTCTGTAGGAGATATTAGGGGTCCATACCTCCCAAGTGTCCCTCTGTAGGAGATATTAGGGGTACATACCTCCCAAGTGTCCCTCTTTAGGAGATATTAGGGTCCATACCTCCCAAGTGTCCCTCTTTAGGAGATATTAGGGGTACGTACCTCCAAAGTGTCCCTCTTTAGGTGATATTAGGGGTACGTACTTCCCAAGTGTCCCTCTGAAGGAGATATTAGGGGAACATACCTCCCAAGTGTCCCTCTTTAGGAGATATTAGGGTCCGCACCTCCCAAGTGTCCCTCTTTAGGAGATATTAGGGGTACGTACCTCCAAAGTGTCCCTCTTTAGGAGATATTAGGGGTCTGTACCTCCCACGTGTCCCACTTTAGGAAATTTTAGGGGGTCCATACCTCCCATGTGTCCCTCTTTAGGAGATATTAGGGGTATATACCTCCCAAGTGTCCATCTTTAGGAGATATTAGGGGTACGTACCTCCCAAATGTCCCTCTTTAGGAGATATTAGGGATCCATACCTCACAAGTGTCCCTCTTTAGGAGATATTAGGGGTACGTACCTCCCAAGTGTCCCTCTTTAGGACATATTAAAGGTCCATACCTCCCAAGTGTCCCTGTTTAGGAGATATTAGGGGGTACAGAACACCCAATTATACTGCTTTAGGAGATATTAGGGGGTACAGAACATCAAAGCGTCCCTCTTTCAGATATATTAGTGGTCTGTACCTCCCAAGTGTCCCTCTTTAGGAGATATTAGTGGTCCATACCTCCCAAGTGTCCCTCTTTAGGAGATATTAGGGGTCTATACCTCCCAAGGTTTGAGAACAAGTACCTTAACCTTTTGAGTGCTTAATGCACCCCTCTGGCACGCAAACAAATACAACCATTTGAGAGGATACTATGAGACAGCAAAATCTATCCCTGGACTATTTTCAATTTTGCTTCTATAAAAATGGTCACGAGAATATGTATCTTATTGACAATAGCTGCAAAATGAAAAAACTTTCCTCTATGCTCTTCCAGGTTAAGGATATCTACATTCATTCTGAAATGATGACCGTAGAAAATGGTTTCTTGACACCAACGCTGAAAGCCAAGAGAGCGGAGGTTGCAAAGCACTTCAAAAGCCACATCGACAATCTGTACTCTAAGCTCCATGAGTAACACGCCTGGACAATCATTATATGGGAAGCGTTTCTCCCAGCAAAAGACACTTATAGACATCGCATTAGCCATGGAACACGCTGCACTATGAACTGGGGGGGGGCTTCTTCCCTGGAAATTAAACCTTTGTGTGCCAGAGGGGTATGCAACACAATGCATTGCATACCCCTCTGGCACTCAAAGTATTTATCTTTAGATATCGTTATATCGGCGCTGCTGAAGAGCCACATCTGGTCAAGCGAGATACAGCTCGTCAAGCAGAAAGGGGAGGGACCAGAGAATTTTATTTTCCTATATCTCTCAAACCATAACGGTTTGAGAGATACGAATAAGTGCAAGTACTCTCTTTTAATTGTATATACCATATAGTTAATACTTTTTTTCTGACGTTACTATCCCTTTAACGTGACATACAGCCAGTTTTTAATAAAGTTTTCAATTATTCAGACTTGAATTAAAGTTAAAGTTCCGCTTTAAGTCTAGGATTATCCATGCACTTATCAGTACGTATAATTGCTGGTAATTGCTGTATGGAATTAGGGTAAAACTGTGCTCGTCCTTTTAAACTGCTGGCTCATTAAATGCAATGTGCCAACACATTGATGGTCCACTTGGATCAATTTTTTCATTAAATTGAAACTATCATGAAAAAAAGTCTTTGTGCTTGTCAATCTTGTGATGCCTTGAGTAAAATAGTGTAGTGTTCTAAACTTTTAATTTTTGTTAAACTCCTTTTATTGGAATGAGCCACCATCCAGTTAGTACTGTGATGAATCCCTCGCTGATTTCTACCAGTGTAATATTTAACCCTTAGAGTGCCAGAGGGGTATGGAATGCATGGGACTCTCAAAGGGTTAATCATATGAGGACCTGATTGTTGTACAACACATCTCCATGTATTGCACACATATCATGGGGAGAGTCACTGAGCGGTAATAAAGTGGAGATAACTTCTCCAGTGATATCACTTCTCCAATTCCTATGTTGTTCTATGGAACCTATTCACGAAGGTCTTCAAAGTTGAAGAAATCTTAGTGCATTGGCTCCACAGAACAACATAGGAACTGGAGAAGTGATATCACTGGAGAAGTTATCTCCACTTTATCACCTCTTAGTGAATCCCCCCCCTGGACTTCAAAGAGTTAAATTAAATTAGTGGAAGCAACTTGGTTTGTTGATCTGGTTTTCCTCTCTTTAACTCTTAATTTGCTTAAGGGGTTTTAGGTATAAAAGAGGTGTAATTCTGGAGCCAATCAACTGCCCCATAAGGGACAAATTAAACTTCCCAAAAGTGTCATTGATTTAAATGGGGCTTTTCAACCCCTTGAATGCTAATGAGGTCTCCAACGCATTGCTCTGCAATACGTTGGAGACCTATCTAGCATGCAAGGGGTTAAACGCACCATTTAACTTAATGTGACATTTTAATTGATTTCTGTACTGCAACTGGCTTGCTTCATAATTGTACACATATGGCCCATTGGCTGTTATTGCAGAATTGTCCTTAAAGGGATAGTAATGTTTCATAATAAAGCAGTTCTAATTAATCTTCATAGTATTTGGGCCATGGAGAGTGTTATTTCAATACTGTCAGAGTTATAGTTCAAGAGTAATTTAATAATAAAGTATCCCCCTCCCTCCCCTATTACTGATGTAATACTGCTCACCTCAGAGCAGCAAGACTGTCCGGATGGAGCGCAGAGAGGGACAATTTTCAGTGAGCATAAGGAAAAACCTGTCAATGGGGACAGGGTTTTCCTTATATTCACATAGGGTTGCCACCTTTTCTTAAAAAAAAAAAAATACTGGCCATGGCATTCTCTCCATAGACTTAACATTGGACAGAAGCCAATTTTTTACCGGCCTGCCGGTAAAATACCGGCTTGGTGGCAACCCTATATTCACAGTAAGAAGACTGTCCCTTGCTGTGATCTGTCTGGTCTTAAAACCAGACTCCACATCTGAGGGGAGGTGGCTTACACTAGGTAAAAGGGTCAGGAGGTAGATACTGTATCATTGAATTACTCTTGAACTACAACTCTGACAGTACTGAAATAACACTCTCCATGGCACAAATACTATGAAGATTAATTGTGGCTGCTGTTTTTGTGAAACATTACTATCACTTTAATGGCAGTAAGGAAAGTATCTGGTTTTAGCATTGATAGACTCACTCACAGTCTCAATACATCATATGCATGACTATCAGCTGTCATCCTATATTATAATTCGCTAAGTATGTTTGTCAGAAGCTGTCATGCGCAGTAGAGATTGTTGAGCGCGCTGCAGTCATGCTCAGTACAGATTGCCTGAGCCATGGCTGATACAGAACAGGGCGCTCCGAATTTAGGCCGGTGCACAGAGAGGACTACGGTATGAATTTGGAGCATGCTGCATTTGGGCAGGCTGTACTGCGCAAGACTGCAGCGCCGCCATTGTTGGCCAGTGTATACGGGCTTTAAAACTAGTTCTTTATATAATGGCAAGATCAGTGTTGCCCGTATCAAATCTGAGAGAATATTGTCCTTAATGTTGAAATAAGTAAAAAAAATCTCAGTGCAGATAAGTGGATTTTTATACCCAATTACATCCTTTTCTCTAGGTCCACTGGGGGGACAAGGACGGTGGGTTTAAGTTCCCTCCACCAGGAGGCAGGGCACTGTAAAGCGAAACTATCACCCTTTACATGTTTACCTCATTGTCATCTTCACATAGCGATAAGCTTTAATTGTTTTTTTTTGTTAAAGAAAAAGCATGCTGTGGCCAAATTTACATTATTAAAAACTAGTTTTAAAGCCCGTGTACACGGGCAACACTGGCAGCGCCGCAGTCATGTGCAGTACTGACTGCCCAAACACGCTGCTTCTGATACAGAGTGGGGCGCTCCGAATTCAGATGGCGGTCCTCTCTCCGCACCTCCCCGGGCCCAAGCAGTCCCAGGAAGGGGCGCAGGGAGGACTCCGGTCTGAATTTGGAGCTACCCGCTCCGTATCAGCCGCAGTGCGGGCAGTCTCTACTGCGCATGACTGCAGCACGCGCAGCTGTCGCTACTGTGCACGACGGCTTCTGACAAACATCCTAGCGAATTATAATACAGGATGAGCTGTGGCCTTACTTCAGGACAGACTGCGGGTACGGCTCTGCAACTCAGCCTGTCAGTCTTCTTCTGTTCCTCCCCAAGAATTGACCCGTTCTGACCAGCTCACATGAAGAATTCCTCCAACATCAGAAAAGGTTGGAAAGTGACAATACTTGGGGAGAAACAGAAGAAGATTGACAGGCTGCGGTGCAGAGCTGTAACCACCGTCTGTCTGGAAGTAAGGCCGCGGCTCATTTTTAATAATGTAAATTTCGCCCCAGAATGCTTTTTATTACAAAAACAAACAAAAAAAATGATAAAAGCTTATCGCTATATGAGGATGACAATGAAGTAAACTTATATAGGGGTGGTAGTTCCCCTTTAAGAGTTAACTGGAGAAACAAGGGTTCATATTTATATGTATGTGGCTGGTAGGGAGGGGGAGGTAGGAGGGAGAGCAGTATGGAATGTTAGTGTGTGGCTGGTAGGGAGGGTGAGGTGGGAAGGAGAGAAGTGTGGAATGTTAGTATGTGGCTGGTAGGGAGGGGAGGTGGGAGGGAGAGCAATGTGGAATATTAGTATGAGGCTAGCAGGGAGGGGGAGGGAGAGCAGTGTGGAATGTTAGTATGTGGCTGGTAGGGAGGGGGAGGTAGAAGGGAGAGCAGTGTGGAATGTTAGTATCTGGCTGGTAGGGAGGGCGAGGTGGGAAGGAGAGCAGTGTGGAATGTTAGTATCTGGCTGGTAGGGAGGGTGAGGTTGGAGGGAGAGCAGTGTGGAATGTTAGTATCTGGCTGGTAGGAAGGGTGAGGTGGGAAGGAGAGCAGTGTGGAATGTTAGTATGTGGCTGGTAGGGAGGGTGAGGTGGGAGGGAGAGCAGTGTGGAATGTTAGTATCTGGCTGGTAGGGAGGGTGAGGTGGGAGGGAGAGCAGTGAGGAATGTTAGTATCTGGCTGGAAGGGAGGGTGAGGTGGGAAGGAGAGCAGTGTGGAATGTTAGTATCTGGCTGGTAGGGAGTGTGAGGTGGGAGGGAGAGCAGTGTGGAATGTTAGTATCTGGCTGGAAGGGAGGGTGAGGTGGGAGGGAGAGCAGTGTGGAATGTTAGTATCTGGCTGGTAGGGAGGGTGAGGTGGGAAGGAGAGCAGTGTGGAATGTTAGTATCTGGCTGGAAGGGAGGGTGAGGTGGGAGGGAGAGCAGTGTGGAATGTTAGTATCTGGCTGGTAGGGAGGGTGAGGTGGGAAGGAGAGCAGTGTGGAATGTTAGTATGTGGCTGGAAGGGAGGGTGAGGTGGGAAGGAGAGCAGTGTGGAATGTTAGTATGTGGCTGGTAGGGAGGGGGAGGTAGAAGGGAGAGAAGAGTGGAATGTTAGTATCTGGCTGGAAGGGAGGGTGAGGTGGGAAGAAGAGCAGTGTGGAATGTTAGTATCTGGCTGGTAGGGAGAGTGAGCAGTGTGGAATGTTAGTATCTGGCTGGTAGGGAGGGTGAGGTGGGAAGGAGAGCAGTGTGGAATGTTAGTATCTGGCTGGAAGGGAGGGTGAGGTGGGAGGGAGAGCAGTGTGGAATGTTAGTATCTGGCTGGTAGGGAGGGTGAGGTGGGAAGGAGAGCAGTGTGGAATGTTAGTATGTGGCTGGAAGGGAGGGTGAGGTGGGAAGGAGAGCAGTGTGGAATGTTAGTATGTGGCTGGTAGGGAGGGGGAGGTAGAAGGGAGAGAAGAGTGGAATGTTAGTATCTGGCTGGAAGGGAGGGTGAGGTGGGAAGAAGAGCAGTGTGGAATGTTAGTATCTGGCTGGTAGGGAGAGTGAGCAGTGTGGAATGTTAGTATCTGGCTGGAAGAGAGGGTGAGGTGGGAAGGAGAGCAGTGTGGAATGTTAGTATTTGGCTGGTAGGGAGGGTGAGGTGGGAAGGGGAGCAGTGTGGAATGTTAGTATCTGGCAGGAAGGGAGGGTGAGGTGGGAGGGAGAGCAGTGTGGAATGTTAGTATTTGGCTGGTAGGGAGGGTGAGGTGGGAAGGAGAGCAGTGTGGAATGTTAGTATCTGGCTGGAAGGGAGGGTGAGGTGGGAGGGAGAGCAGTGTGGAATGTTAGTATCTGGCAGGTAGGGAGGGTGAGGTGGGAGGGAGAGCAGTGTGGAATGTTAGTATTTGGCTGGTAGGGAGGGTGAGGTGGGAAGGAGAGCAGTGTGGAATGTTAGTATCTGGCTGGAAGGGAGGGTGAGGTGGGAAGGAGAGCAGTGTGGAATGTTAGTATGTGGCTGGTAGTGAGGGGGAGGTAGAAGGGAGAGATGTGTGGAATGTTAGTATCTGGCTGGAAGGGAGGGTGAGGTGGGAAGGAGAGCAGTGTGGAATGTTAGTATTTGGCTGGTAGGGAGGGAGAGGTAGAAGGGAGAGAAGTGTGGAATGTTAGTATCTGGCTGGTAGGGAGGGTGTGGTATGTTAGTATCTGGCTGGAAGGGAGGGTGAGGTGGGAGGGAGAGCAGTGTGGAATGTTAGTATTTGGCTGGTAGGGAGGGCGAGGTGGGAAGGAGAGCAGTGTGGAATGTTAGTATCTGGCTGGAAGGGAGGGTGAGGTGGGAAGGAGAGCAGTGTGGAATGTTAGTATGTGGCTGGTAGGGAGGGGGAGGTAGAAGGGAGAGATGTGTGGAATGTTAGTATCTGGCTGGAAGGGAGGGTGAGGTGGGAAGGAGAGCAGTGTGGAATGTTAGTATGTGGCTGGTAGGGAGGGGGAGGTAGAAGGAAGAGAAGTGTGGAATGTTAGTATCTGGCTGGTAGGGAGGGTGTGGTGGGAAGGACAGCAGTGTGGAATGTTAGTATCTGGCTGGAAGGGAGGGTGAGGTGGGAGGGAGAGCAGTGTGGAATGTTAGTATCTGGCTGGAAGGGAGGGTGAGGTGGGAAGGAGAGCAGTGTGGAATGTTAGTATCTGGCTGGTAGGGAGGGTGAGGTGGGAGGGAGAGCAGTGTGGAATGTTAGTATCTGGCTGGAAGGGAGGGTGAGGTGGGAGGGAGAGCAGTGTGGAATGTTAGTATCTGGCTGGTAGGGAGGGTGAGGTGGGAAGGAGAGCAGTGTGGAATGTTAGTATCTGGCTGGAAGGGAGGGTGAGGTGGGAAGAAGAGCAGTGTGGAATGTTAGTATGTGGCTGGTAGGGAGGGTGAGGTGGGAAGGAGAGCAGTGTGGAATGTTAGTATCTGGCTGGTAGGGAGGGTGAGGTGGGAGGGAGAGCAGTGTGGAATGTTAGTATCTGGCTGGAAGGGAGGGTAAGGTGGGAAGGAGAGCAGTGTGGAATGTTAGTATGTGGCTGGTAGGGAGGGGGAGGTAGAAGGGAGAGCAGTGTGGAATGTTAGTATCTGGCTGGTAGGGAGGGTGAGGTGGGAAGGAGAGCAGTGTGGAATGTTAGTATTTGGCTGGTATGGAGGGTGAAGTGGGAGGGAGAGCAGTGTGGAATGTTAGTATCTGGCTGGAAGGGAGGGTGAGGTGGGAAGGAGAGCAGTGTGGAATGTTAGTATGTGGCTGGTAGGGAGGGGGAGGTAGAAGGGAGAGCAGTGTGGAATGTTAGTATCTGGCTGGAAGGGAGGGTGAGGTGGGAAGGAGAGCAGTGTGGAATGTTAGTATGTGGCTGGTAGGGAGGGTGAGGTGGGAAGGAGAGCAGTGTGGAATGTTAGTATCTGGCTGGTAGGAAGGGTGAGGTGGGAAGGAGAGCAGTGTGGAATGTTAGTATGTGGCTGGTAGGGAGGGGGAGGTAGAAGGGAGAGAAGTGTGGAATGTTAGTATCTGGCTGGAAGGGAGGGTGAGGTGGGAAGGAGAGCAGTGTGGAATGTTAGTATCTGGCTGGTAGGGAGGGTGAGGTGGGAGGGAGAGCAGTGTGGAATGTTAGTATCTGGCTGGAAGGGAGGGTGAGGTGGGAAGGAGAGCAGTGTGGAATGTTAGTATCTGGCTGGTAGGGAGGGTGAGGTGGGAGGGAGAGCAGTGTGGAATGTTAGTATGTGGCTGGTAGGGAGGGTGAGGTGGGAAGGAGAGCAGTGTGGAATGTTAGTATCTGGCTGGAAGGGAGGGTGAGGTGGGAAGGAGAGCAGTGTGGAATGTTAGTATGTGGCTGGTAGGGAGGGTGAGGTGGGAAGGAGAGCAGTGTGGAATGTTAGTATCTGGCTGGTAGGAAGGGTGAGGTGGGAAGGAGAGCAGTGTGGAATGTTAGTATGTGGCTGGTAGGGAGGGGGAGGTAGAAGGGAGAGGTGTGGAATGTTAGTATCTGGCTGGAAGGGAGGGTGAGGTGGGAAGGAGAGCAGTGTGGAATGTTAGTATCTGGCTGGTAGGGAGGGTGAGGTGGGAGGGAGAGCAGTGTGGAATGTTAGTATCTGGCTGGAAGGGAGGGTGAGGTGGGAAGGAGAGCAGTGTGGAATGTTAGTATCTGGCTGGTAGGGAGGGTGAGGTGGGAGGGAGAGCAGTGTGGAATGTTAGTATGTGGCTGGTAGGGATGGTGAGGTGGGAAGGAGAGCAGTGTGGAATGTTAGTATCTGGCTGGAAGGGAGGGTGAGGTGGGAGGGAGAGCAGTGTGGAATGTTAGTATCTGGCTGGAAGGGAAGGTGAGGTGGGAAGGAGAGCAGTGTGGAATGTTAGTATGTGGCTGGTAGGGAGGGGGAGGTAGAAGGGAGAGAAGAGTGGAATGTTAGTATCTGGCTGGAAGGGAGGGTGAGGTGGGAAGGAGAGCAGTGTGGAATGTTAGTATGTGGCTGGTAGGGAGGGGGAGATAGAAGGGAGAGAAGTGTGGAATGTTAGTATCTGGCTGGAAGGGAGGGTGAGGTGGGAAGGAGAGCAGTGTGGAATGTTAGTATGTGGCTGGTAGGGAGGGTGAGGTGGGAAGGAGAGCAGTGTGGAATGTTAGTATCTGGCTGGTAGGGAGGGTGAGGTGGGAGGGAGAGCAGTGTGGAATGTTAGTATGTGGCTGGTAGGGAGGGGGAGGTAGAAGGGAGAACAGTGTGGAATGTTAGTATCTGGCTGGAAGGGAAGGTGAGGTGGGAAGGAGAGCAGTGTGGAATGTTAGTATGTGGCTGGTAGGGAGGGGGAGGTAGAAGGGAGAGCAGTGTGGAATGTTAGTATCTGGCTGGAAGGGAGGGTGAGGTGGGAGGGAGAGCAGTGTGGAATGTTAGTATGTGGCTGGTAGGGAGGGGGAGGTAGAAGGGAGAGCAGTGTGGAATGTTAGTATCTGGCTGGAAGGGAAGGTGAGGTGGGAAGGAGAGCAGTGTGGAATGTTAGTATGTGGCTGGTAGGGAGGGTGAGGTGGGAAGGAGAGCAGTGTGGAATGTTAGTATCTGGCTGGTAGGGAGGGTGAGGTGGGAGGGAGAGCAGTGTGGAATGTTAGTATGTGGCTGGTAGGGAGGGGGAGGTGGGAAGGAGAGCAGTGTGGAATGTTAGTATCTGGCTGGTAGGGAGGGTGAGGTGGGAGGGAGAGCAGTGTGGAATGTTAGTATGTGGCTGGTAGGGAGGGGGAGGTAGAAGGGAGAACAGTGTGGAATGTTAGTATCTGGCTGGAAGGGAAGGTGAGGTGGGAAGGAGAGCAGTGTGGAATGTTAGTATGTGGCTGGTAGGGAGGGGGAGGTAGAAGGGAGAGCAGTGTGGAATGTTAGTATCTGGCTGGAAGGGAGGGTGAGGTGGGAGGGAGAGCAGTGTGGAATGTTAGTATGTGGCTGGTAGGGAGGGGGAGGTAGAAGGGAGAGCAGTGTGGAATGTTAGTATCTGGCTGGAAGGGAAGGTGAGGTGGGAAGGAGAGCAGTGTGGAATGTTAGTATGTGGCTGGTAGGGAGGGGGAGGTAGAAGGGAGAGAAGAGTGGAATGTTAGTATCTGGCTGGAAGGGAGGGTGAGGTGGGAAGAAGAGCAGTGTGGAATGTTAGTATCTGGCTGGTAGGGAGAGTGAGCAGTGTGGAATGTTAGTATCTGGCTGGAAGAGAGGGTGAGGTGGGAAGGAGAGCAGTGTGGAATGTTAGTATTTGGCTGGTAGGGAGGGTGAGGTGGGAAGGGGAGCAGTGTGGAATGTTAGTATCTGGCTGGAAGGGAGGGTGAGGTGGGAGGGAGAGCAGTGTGGAATGTTAGTATCTGGCAGGTAGGGAGGGTGAGGTGGGAGGGAGAGCAGTGTGGAATGTTAGTATTTGGCTGGTAGGGAGGGTGAGGTGGGAAGGAGAGCAGTGTGGAATGTTAGTATCTGGCTGGAAGGGAGGGTGAGGTGGGTAGGAGAGAAGTGTGGAATGTTAGTATCTGGCTGGAAGGGAGGGTGAGGTGGGTAGGAGAGAAGTGTGGAATGTTAGTATCTGGCTGGAAGGGAGGGTGAGGTGGGAAGGAGAGCAGTGTGGAATGTTAGTATCTGGCTGGAAGGGAGGGTGAGGTGGGAAGGAGAGAAGTGTGGAATGTTAGTATCTGGCTGGTAGGGAGGGTGAGGTGGGAGGGAGAGCAGTGTGGAATGTTAGTATCTGGCTGGAAGGGAGGGTGAGGTGGGAAGGAGAGCAGTGTGGAATGTTAGTATGTGGCTGGTAGGGAGGGGGAGGTGGGAGGGAGAGCAGTGTGGAATGTTAGTATCTGGCTGGAAGGGAGGGTGAGGTGGGAAGGAGAGCAGTGTGGAATGTTAGTATGTGGCTGGAAGTGAGGGTGAGGTGGGAGGGAGAGCAGTGTGGAATGTTAGTATCTGGCTGGAAGGGAGGGTGAGGTGGGAAGGAGAGCAGTGTGGAATGTTAATATGTGGCTGGTAGGGAGGGGGAGGTGGGAGGGAGAGCAGTGTGGAATGTTAGTATCTGGCTGGAAGGGAGGGTGAGGTGGGAAGGAGAGCAGTGTGGAATGTTAGTATGTGGCTGGAAGTGAGGGTGAGGTGGGAGGGAGAGCAGTGTGGAATGTTAGTATCTGGCTGGAAGGGAGGGTGAGGTAGAAGGGAGAGCAGTGTGGAATGTTAGTATCTGGCTGGGATTCCGGCCGATACTAATATTGCGCAAAAGAATCAGTCACTACTTGGGCTAATAAGCCCTATTTGCAGACAAAATACATGTATATCATTGGAAATATAAAAAAAAATATATATATATATATATATGCACTCTCACCAGCCACAGGGCCTTGGACTCTCTGGCGCAGCCCCTGGCTTCCGCACAGGGGCATCACTAGAAATCACCGGGTCCTGGTGTGAAAATTGCCATGTACCCCCCCCCAACCCCACCATGCAACTCCACCCCAGAAACGCCACATACATTATCCACCTCCGCAATGCCCCCATTGTCCACTTCCAAACTGTACGCCCCATTGTCCACTTCCAAATTGCCCCCAGGCCCCACACTCTCCATTTCCACACTGCCCCCACTGTCCACTTCCACACTGTATGCCCCATTGTCCCCTTCCACAATTCCCCCCCACTGCCGCCACTGCCCCCCACTGTCTAATTCCACATTGCCCCCCACTGTCCACTTCTACATTGCACAAAGTGTAGCAGAAACGGATCACTTAATCCAGTGTCTTCCATTCAAAGAGTACACGTATCATCATAAAATAATATATTTCAGGGTGTGATGACATAAGAAAAGCAAATACTGAATTTTGTATATTTTTTCTCATTTTATTACCAATTGACAAATTGTTCATCTTTAAAAAGATCACATGGTTTAGCATAATTTCAATGTGGTAAAAAATTATTGACATTTGGAACAAAAGAACACAACCCAGGGATAATAAAAAAAAAACACATAAATAACCTATTTCTGGAATTTAACACCTTTGGAGCAGGAGGGGGTCATTGTATTATGTATTACGAGTATTTTGGTATGATGGAGGTAAAGAAAAAAAAGTTTATCGTTCACTTTATGTTCAGTATAGTATCTTATTGGCAGCCTTTTAATCAATGTATACAGATCTAATTTATGAAGTATGAAAGACAATGGGGGTTATGCAGTAAGGCGTGATAAAGCGGATCCATCAGGCTGGAGAACTCTTAGTGTGTTGACTCCACAGAATAACATGGAAACTGGACAGATTATTACACTCGATTATCACACCTTAGCACATCTCCCTCCAATAACACTTTAGTTGAGGGAGGTTTGGGTAATGAAATCCAATCATAAAGAGCATGCCCTTCACCATGGACATGCTATCTGGTACTAATTAAACTGATTCATTTTGGGGAACTAGTCCACATAGAATATTTTCAAGGAGTTTAATATTTGGAGGTGTGAGTGTTCCATAAAATCCTTAACAACCCTTGACGTGCCACTTAAGGACTGTGACAGTCCTGGGCCATCATGTAACCTGGGATGGCAGCGCAGCTGCATGCCGCACCGCCATCCCAGAATCCACTGAGCCAAAAAAAAAAAAAAAAGCTTTGCAGCCCTTAACCCTTGCAGCCCTTAACCAGATGGGTTTACACAACGCATTGCAAACGTAACCCTCTGGCACTCAAAGGGTTAAAAGTACGTGTGTGTGTGTGTGTGTGTGTGTATATATATAAGTGTGTGTGTGTGAGTGTGTGTATATGTGTGTATATATAACTGCGTGTGAGTGTGTACATATAAGTGAGTGTGTGTATATGTGTGTATATATAACTGCGTGTGAGTGTGTACATATAAGTGAGTGTGTGTATATGTGTGTATATATAACTGCGTGTGAGTGTGTACATATAAGTGAGTGTGTGTATATGTGTGTATATATATAACTGCGTGTGAGTGTGTACATATAAGTGCGTGTGTGTATATGTGTGTATATATAACTGCATGTGAGTGTGTACATATAAGTGCGTGTGTGTGTATATATAAGTGCGTGTGTGTGTCTAGCTACCTATTCAGCTGAAGAGCCAGCAGAGGTGAAAAGAATATGGCACGTACAGAGCAATGTTAGCAATACATTGCACACTTCTCTGTTACTCATCGGGTTAAAAACAAACAAAAAACCCCCCAAAAAAACAAAGCAGGCTGTTTGCATCCCTGTATAAAATGTATTGCCAGCTCCCCTCCAAGCTTGAAGATTTGTAATTTAGTATTGAAGTTGTTTTCTTGATTAAGACTTGCTTGACATCCATTAACCCCCTGCAGCATTGAAGGGGTTAAATTCATACCGTCTCACCTGTAGGAACCAAAAGACACAAGAGACAGAAGAGGTAGGTAACATTGCCCCTGTTCGGTTATGGATGAGTCTCTGTGGTTTGCAGCGATCTGAGTGTCATTAATGCTACTGTCCTGTCCTTAGTGGATCTTGTATCCCTTTAGATGTAGACAGGTTTAAAACTGTTCTGAAATGCAGGTTCAGAAAAGGTTATCTTGTTTTTTTCTCGTCATCTGACTGGTCGGAGCCAGTTTCGGAAACACATTTTACCACACAGCGCCTGGGGAACCAGCCTCTCACACGCTTTACATCTGCAAATAAAAAAATGGAAAATGAGGGAAAAATAAGACATTAATAGAAGGATCTTCTTCTGCCCGTTGTAATCCCATTTGATTCAGATGTCTTCAATGGGTTTAACACAACAGGGCACAGGGATTTAAAGGGACAGTAATACTTGCAAATTACTAATCCCCATATTGTAGCTTTGTTAAAAAGAAACTTATTGCCCCCAGTGTCATCTCTCAGACCCTTATGGTTTGAGAGATGACAGCGCTCAAAGTTCCCCCCTCCTTCCCTGACTGAACGATGACCGCAGGGGAAGCTGTCGTACGATAGTCTTATGTGCATCAGGTAGTGTTGCCACCCAGCAGGAATTTTACAGGCAGGCTGGTAAAAAATTCTGTCCAATGTTAAGTCTATGGAGGGAATGCCATGGCCAGTATTTTTTTTTTAAGAAAAGGTGGCAACCCTAGCATCAGGCGTCTCTGCAGCTGAGCCGAGATCGCGTTTATAAAGAAGAATTCTATCACTGGGTTTGCAAGCACACATAGAAGACCGTTTTAGTGACAGATTTCTTTTTTTATAAACGCGATCTCAGCTCAGCTGCAGAGCCACCTGATGCACATAAGACTGTCATACGACAGCTTCCCCTGCAGTCAGCGTTCAGTCAGGGAAGGGGGAGGGAGGGGGGAACTTTGAGCGCTATCATCTCTCAAACCATAAGGGTCTGAGAGATGACACTTTCTTTTTAACAAAGCTACAATATGGGGATTAGTAATTTGCAAGTATTACTATCCCTTTAAATGGAGCTGTCACCATGATTTAAGTTTGCATATTTAAAAACTGTTTGTGTGTCATGTTAACCAGAAGACCAGCAAATGTATAGTTAACCCCTTAACGACCGGGGAACTGCGCCGGGACGTGACTGAACGTCTGCGGAGCATTTTTTTTTTACTCCATGAACGGCGTGCAGCCGCGGGGGGAGCCCGGAACTCCATGACGGTCATAGTACGTCATGGGTCGTTCAGTCAGATCGACCCTTGACGTACTATGACTGTCAAGGGTCGTTAAGGAGCTGTTAATACTTGGTACTGTATGCTAATTGCTGTACCCGTGCAGTACCAGTGACATTTCATATGCTAATCAAGCATTTCAGTGATGGTTCATATGCTAATGAAGGTTTTCTGTGACAGTTATTATGCTAATTAAAGGGTTAGTAATATCCATTAATAATGTTATGTTGTATTCTAAATTAAAAAAAAAAAAAAAAATTATGTGGAGCAAACCCCATCTCTCAAACCTTTATGGTCTGAGAGATATCCACATATGAAGTCCCCCCCTCCATTCTCCTGACATCAGCACTGTACTAACAGCAGGAGATCCCGGTCCTGTGACCAGCCGGTGGCTCTTCAGCAGAGCCGAAACAGCGATCTTTAAAAATAATTACTTAATTGGAACGGTATACAAAGTCTGCCTGGTTTGCAAGCACACTTTGTAGACCGTTCCAGTGAAGTATTTCTTTTTAAATATCGCTATTTCTGCTCTGCTGAAGAGCCGCCTCATGTTGGCCGACATGTATCTCCTTCTGTCAGCTTTACACCTGACATCAGGAGAGGGGGAACTTTAGTGGTGAATATCTCTCAAACTGTAAAGGTTTGAGTGAGGGGATTTGCTCCACATAATTTATTTTTTTTAAATCTACAATAAAACAGAACATTATTATTGGACATTACTGTTACTTTAAACTATGTGCTGCACCAGGAGACTTTCACTTTTCCCAGACATAAAAGTGTGGATATCTCCTAAGCCAGGGTGTCCAAGTTCAGTCCTGAAGGGCCCCCAACAGGCCAAGATGTAAGGATTTCCCTGATTAAGCACAGGTGAGTCAGTCAGAATGAATGATCCACTGATTAACTCCCCTGTGCTTAATCAGGGAAATCCTTATGTGAATGTCAGAGAGACTTTGTGACTGTGACCTTATAACAGAGGTAGTCAATTGTTGTACCTCCAGCAGTTATCTCCAACCAGACAATGGACACAAACTCTGCCCACACCATATGATAATATTAACCCTTTATGGCCCCAAAATGATGTGCAGCTCATTGCTTCGCAATGTGTTGCCAGCCCTCTGGTCCTTAACCCCTTAAGAACCCATGACGGTCCTGCGCGCCGTTTGGGGAGTCTGGAATCGAATCGTAGGAAAAAAAAAATAAAAATCAGCGGTCCTTAAGGGGGTTAAAGTGTTAATTAGTCTTATGCACTCTGTTTCAGTTTGAAAAAGCTCTCAGCCGCTGTCCTGTCCACCTCCACGGAGATGACATCCAGGACTGACTGTGGACGTTATCACTTGTAGGAGAAAGGGCAACATTAATAGAGGGCCATTGGGATTTTCTGGCCCTAGTAAAGTAGGTGGGAGTTATTACTTTCCCTTTAGAGAAAAGTTGACTCTCACCTTCAGGCAAAACATCTTCAAATATCTTGTCTCCGTACATCCAGTGCCTGGGAAGAAAAATACAAAGGTTACGTCCAGCAGTGGAAATCCTTAACCCTTTGAGTGCCAGAGGGGTACTGCAATGCATTGTGTACCCATCTGGCACTGAAAGGGTTAAACGGACAGAAGCAGTAGGGGCACAGTACATTGCAAAAAGTAAAGATTGTGTTAAACCTGTGTTCGGCCTATACGTAAAGAAAAGTCCACAGAGAGGGGGTAAAAAGGGAGAACTTGCTCAAAACTGCTGACATAGACTTTAGAACCTCCCCTGCTTATGGCTTTGACCCCCTCCACAGGAAAAAGGCCTGCAGACACCCATACTGCAGTGCATCAGAAATGACATTTATTAGGAGCAATGTCTTCCATCAGGAGACCTGAAAATAGTGTCTGGTTATCTAATATTCTGCGTCTCCCAAAGATATCTACCCCTAGAGACATCAACACATCAGTACGAAATATGTTCAGGGCATATTTTTCTTTCAAAGAGTTAACCCTCTGAATACGAGAGGGCTTTACAACACATTGCACACCCCTCTGTCACTCAAAGGATTACAGGACATCTACAAGGTAAAATACACACGGTCATTATTTGACAGTGCGTACTGCAAATGATTCCAGTAGGAAAGAATACATGACATTTTCTGTGTTTTTCAGCAGGGTGAGGGGGGGGGGGGAATACATTTTCAGTACACTCTTCACTTCCTGCTTTCGCTTACACAGACAAGAACAACTTCCTGACTTCTTGCATCTGACAAATAATAGAGCAGCAGCAATATATATATATTTCCAGTTCTATCAAAGTATGGACACACTCACATAAGTATTAGTGTTTCTTTAGAGAGGGAACAGAGAGACACTCATTTGATTAACACATTCACTGTTAAAATAAACTTTAAAGGAAAAATATATCTTGGATTTTTAAAACAAACAATTAAAAAAAAAAAAAAACCATCGGCAAACTTTACCTGTTGAGTAAAACAAATGTACACCCACGCCTGTGAGGTGTTTCATTCAAACGTTATTACAGAGCAAATGTTTCACTATCAAACTTGTTGGCAACAATGACACCAGGGGGATTATTCACTAAGGCGTGATACAGTGGAGATGACTTCTCCAGTGATATCACTTCTCCAGTTCCTATGTTATTCTATGGAGCCAATGCACTAAGATCTCTCCCCCTTAGTGCATGGGCACAGAGCTGCCTGCGGAATTAGTTGGCGCTATATAAATAAATAATAATAATAATGTTCGCCACAGAATAACATTGGAGCTGGAGAAGTGATATCACTGGAGAAGCTGTCTCCATTTTATCACACCTTAGCGCATCTTCCCCAGTACAGCAGAGTCTTAGACTAAAATTCTCCACTGGAATCGATAGCTATCGAAAACAGTGAAAACCTGAAATTGAATTTGCAGCATGAATGCACATCTACCAGCAGTGAGGGTACTATTTTATTTTTTGTTAGCAGGAAAAACAACATTTCATATCTTATTATAATTTAATGCATAATCAATTATGAAATTACTCTATTTTAACCGGTTTAGGACCAGAGGGTGTGCAATGCATTGCAATGTGTTGCGTACCCCTCTGGCTCTAAAGGGGGTTAAGAGAGATGATGGTCACATACTTTAATCCTCTGGTGGCTAAAACAAGATCTCCTTTGCGCAACTGCATCCGCGGTTCCTCAGTGAAAGGTGTTGTGAAAAATGTCCGAACGCCTTTGGTGAGGGGGCAGCAGGCGCCGCTATAATCGTCTACTGCTCTATACCGTACCTAAACAGAACATCAGATGGACGTTAGACAGTATAACGGCTGTGCTTCTATTTTAGCTCTCTAGCCCGGCTATCTTACTTTCTGATGTTAGTACAGAACATAAGATGCTGCATCTCAATGACCACTCACGTGTGAATGGAAAACATTGGGCTGTGATATGACAATAATATTTGTACCCAAACTGGAGTATTGGAAACCATACAAAAGAACAAAATGGAAGTGAAGGCACCACCTTAAGAGTCAAGGGTAATATACACTCTTATTTAGTGAAGGTGCCATGTAGTTTTAGAGATACACTAGAAGAAGAAAAGAAAAACTACCTGTGAAGCACACTTACATACCATAATATTTACATATAGCTGACATCGGACTGGCATCTATAAATATAGATTGTGTGAATCGGCAAAAGAATATGTAATTAAACATTCATAATAAAAACAAATAACTTTATTGATCAAAACAAAGCGGAAATATGGGAAAAAGTGATGTGATTGTAACTTAAAGGGATAGTAATGTTTCATAATAAAAGCAGCTCTAATTAATCATCATAGTATTTGGACTTTGGAGAGTGTTATTTCAATTCTGTCAGAGTTGTAGTTCAAGAGTAATTCAATGACAAAGTATCCCCCTCCCGCCCCTTTTACTGATGTAACACTGCTCAGCCAGATCAGAAGGGAGGTGCCCAGGTAGACAAAAACCTGAAAAACTTGTCAAGGGGGCAGGGCTTTCATTGTTCTCACAGTAAGAAGATTGTCCCCTGCTGTTATCTGTCTGGTCTATGGACTGGATTCCACATCTGAGAAGAGATGGTTTACACTAGGTAAAAGGGGCGGGAGGGGAAACTTTGCTTGTGAATATCTCTCAAACCATAAAGGTTTGAGAGATAAGACATATATCGTTCTTCATGTTTTTTTTAATGCCTACAAAATAAAATAAAGATAAAATGAAGTATTACTATCCCTTTAAAGAAATTTGCACTATGTGTATCTCTGGATAGGAATTACAGGTGCTTTCCTGAGTTGATCTGTTCAGGATACTTAGTTTATAAGTCACAATCACAACATCACTTTTCCCTATTTTTACTTTGTTTTGATCAATAAAGTTATTGGTTTTTATTATGAACTTTTAATTACATACTCTTTTGACGATTCACACAATCTATGTTATAGATACCAGCCTAACGTCAACTATATGTAAATATTAGGGTATGTAAGTGTGCCTCACAAGTAGTTTCTTTCTTTCTCTTTTTCTTCTGGAGTATTGGAAATCTCTCTTCTATATCACTGTTTGTGTAGGTCTCCATAATTGTTCATTTTTAACGAATATTGCCCTTTATCTGCTGTTCTATTTGTGCCCATAACTCTATACTCACACTGCGTACACGCTTGTCTGCCTTCTGCTTCAGCTGTTCAACCTGTTCAACAAAATAAAGAGTATAAGTTTCTACATTTAAAAGGAAAATAAAAAAATAAAATATACATGTCAAATATTCCCCAGTAGTAGATGAATCCAGATAGCCATACATTTCCACTGCACCCCTTTAGGGCTGGGCAGGGAAAATTGTGGCCCTCCATCTGCTGTCTGACTACGACCACCCACTATTTTCAGTAGCTGAGGATGATGATAGTTGTAATCCAACAAAAGCTGGACTACCACTGTAACACAAGATTTACATCTCAGGCAAAAAAACGGAGGAGGCCCAAGCCACACCCACTGCCACACCCCACTTCTACCATGATTACCCCTAATTCACTGGACCGTCACAGAAAATACACCGTCTATTACTATTATCTTTTATTTTTTTTTTTAAATATTCTTTCCCGCTGTATAAAAGTGGGGATAGAGAGTATATAACAAAAACAGAAAACAAAGCAATACACTTTTTTTTTTATTAAAACCTTATATGTTACAGGGTTTCTTTTTCAGAGTAAAACAAAGGGTATTCACATGGCTGACATTTGTTTTTTCATAAGTTATAACAATTAAAACTGGCAAGAAGTGACGAAGCCATTACCATCGCATTCTATGAATAACTGTAGCCACAGACTCGCCTCTCCCATAGAATGCAGAGTAAGTCAATAACTCAAGTTAAACTTCTGAACACTAGAGGGCAATACTGATGTAACCACAAAACAACAGTTTAAAACATAATAACTCTGTATAGACAGATCTCACAGCAGCGGTAATACCCTTGTTTTACTCAGCAGGAAAAGCCCTGTAACATGTTTTTTTAATTAAAAAACTAGTGTAAAAGCACGCAAAGGGTTAAGAGGCCAGACCTGCTCTGCGTCCTGCCGCCGACGCAGTTATAAACTGTAGAGACTGCCAGAAAGCACAGAATGCTCCCGGCACAGGACTCCCAGCATTCCTACACCTCCCAGTATTCTGTGCGTTCGGGCAGTCTCTACTGAGCATGATGGCTTCTGACAAACATCCTAGCAAATTATTATATAGGATATTTACTGCTCCTCTAAATTAACTGGACAGTAGAGAGTTATATAAACTGGCCAAATCAGAATAGAAACTGGACATTACAGCGACATGCAATCTAGCAAATAAAAAGGCCAACATAAATCAGGAACAGATGTCTGGTGCATGGGGGGGGGGGGTTGGGATTGTTTGGCTGTATGTTTTGTATGCGGCCAGCAAGGCTTTATCTAATTAGAAATGACCAGTGTGGTCCACAGCTGCTTTGGCATATTAGAAATACCCATAAAAGGTAAAATAATGGGGCTGTGCAAAAGAAACAAAAAGTATATCTAGGACTGATTCACAGCCATTTCTTACTGTCAAGCTGTAGGGGTGACATCCTTCCCGTAGGCGCCATTCTATACCGTCTCCTTCAGGCGAACCAGACCATGTAAATACCTGCCGTAGGTTCCTCCATCGGCTGCCCAAGTCATAAGGGAAAACAAAGGTCTCTCCTGTCTGGTAATACTGTATTCTGTCTTTAGCCTGTTGGGAGGAATTGAATTCATATGGTGCAGTACCTTTGGCGAAAATTAAAGGGATAGTTTTTTTTTTTTTTTTTTTTAAAGCTATAGGTCTTTTCAATGACAAGACAAAACAGTGGTACTGCCACTTCTGGGAAGTGCTTCATTGAAAGGTTATTACAGCTCATCCATTTCATTTATTTACTTATTTTAATTACATTTAAGCTGCAAATCCCTATTGTGGTGACCATGAAAGTGGTACTATGGACAGGCATAATCAGTGATGCAAGGTAGCCCATAAAGTACAGTACATTACAAAGGAAAAAAATCTATTTTTGGTCACAGTTTCTAACAGTCTGCTAAACAAGTATGAGCTGAAATAACTTTTGAATTAAACATCTTCCAAGTGTGGGAGGTCCCTTGTTTTACTCATCAGGAAAAGTCCTATAACATTTTTCCTTCAATATAAAAGTTTACTGCTCTTTTAGAGATGAAAATCCATACTCTGAGATCAAGGTGAAAGGCACATGCATATTTATTCAGGTGACATCACACACGTGTGGCATGTCTTAGGGGCATGCCATATGCACCAACGCCAAGCCATAGAACCTGGCTAAGGTGGGCATGTCCCTCTGGAACTCTGTGGAAATTCGTGATATCACCTGAACAAACCCACCACTTTCATTCACCTTGATCTCATGGTGTGGGTCTTCATCTTCTGATCTCCAATATACTCTATATCGAGGGTGGTAGCCTTGATTGACATTATTCAGTTATTTAGGCAGGGTTCTCTTCCCAAGGTGTGATTTACTTGGGTGAACGTATTCCCTGCAAAGAATGTGATGACCAGACTTTATTCTAATGCTCGTATCCCTGTCTTGTATTTCTGTATTATAGTAGAACTACTGTTTCTGTAAAGCTCTGTGTACATGGATGGAGCTACATAAATAAAGATCCATACAGACATCAAATATCGCATCAAAGTGAGTTCAGAGGGTGAGTCCATCATCATGAAAAAAACAAAGTAAAACCAGGTGAGCGCTAGAGGAGTGTGCAATGCATTACACCCCACTCTGACACTTAAAAGAGCATCTCCTGCAGAAACACAGCTTCAGATAATCAGTGTGCCTGATAGATGATATTAACCTTTTCAATTCCAGAGGGGTGTACAATTCGTTGTGCGCCCCTCTGTCACTCAAAGGGTTAAATGGATGCATCACCTTGAGACAATGCTATTAAAGGGTCTGTGTTTTCCCACCCCTTGTACCACTAATGCAGTGTGAATGAGAATTGAGCTTGTTCCTGCATGGTATCTAACTATTCCTCTGGCTGGGTTCTGCCTGAGACAGGGTACAAAAGAAAAGCAGGACGTGAGGAGGAGTGAGATAAAGTGCATGCTCAGTGCTCACTCACACTGCATCAGTGATACAAGGGGGAGGACAGACATGGACCCATCCTCCTACCATGCTCCTAATGCAGCATGCCCAGCTTTGTGTCATCCTGCAATATGGTTTGGAGGAACCTCAGATTTTTCAAAAATGCAGAAGGCAGTTTGTTCGCCGAAGGGCTGGAGATCAGTAAAGGAATGAGTGCCTGCAGGAAACAGTGACGCATAGTGGAGGTTCCTTGCAAGTTTGCGGCTGCATTTCTGAAAATGGAGTTGGGGATTTGGTAAGAATTAAAGGGGAACTACCACCCCGCAAAAACTGTATGTTAATTAAGTCTTCATCTGGCGACTAGCTGCTTATACGGAGGCTCACAGTAGCAGGAAGCACGGACATCTTGCCCTAGTGACGTCCGTGCACCGGCCGGCTCCAAAAGGGACTGACAGCGCAGGCGCACGGACGTCACTATGGCAAGATGTCCGTGCTTTCTGCTACTGTCCGCCTCAGAGTAAGTAGAAAATCTTTGAAACCAGGTAATATTTCTGGCGACTAGCGCTACTAAGCAGCTAGTTGCCAGCTGAAGACTTAATTAACATACAATTTTTGCGGGGTGGTAGTTCCCCTTTAATGGTCTCCTCAATGCCGAGAAGTACAGGTACAGTACAGTAGTTCTGTAAGATGTCTGGAACAACCTACCTGCCAAGTTCCTTACAAAACACTGTGCAAGGTACCTAGAAGAACTGATGCGGTTTTGAAGGTAACATCAAATATTGATTTGATTTAGATTTTTCTTCTGTTCACTCACTATGTATTTTGTCCATTGATAAAAATAAACTATTAACCTTTCTATTTCTGAAAGCATTCTTACTTTACTGCATCTTTCCCCACACCTGCCCAGAGTAACAGGGTCACCGGTTACTACAGAGTTAAAACATGTTTGTAACCATACTGGGTTAATGAGCTGCAGCATCTGCTCGGTAACCAGGTATAAGTGTGTGAGAACTCTGTGTCTGTCTATGTTAGGGGAGCACAAACTGAAAAGGTTATGGTGGAGGTTATGTTAGGGGAGGAAGTTTCCAATTCTGCCAACAGTCATACTACAAACTGTGACTGATCTGGACTGAGTGCTATTTTGCTTTTCCGAGAGAAGAAAAAATAAACATTTGACTTCGCTAAAGCAATAGTTCATAATAAACAGGTCTCTGACTAATCTGCCTAGTTTGTAGTCCATATAGAGGTTTGTATCAGTACTATCCGATTTATAGTTCTTGAGTAATTTAACTATAAAATATCACTCTCCCACCCCTTTTACCCACGTCACACTTCCTCTCATGCCGGTCCAGATGGAGTGTAGCGAGGGACAATCTTCAGTAAGGAAAAGGAAAATCCTGCACTCCTTCCTCAAGGGGTCAGGGTTTTCCTTATACTTACTGCATATAGACTGTCCCCCACTGTGAGCTGTCTGGTCCAATGACCGGATTCCACATCTGAAGGGAGGCGGCTAACGGTAGGTAAAAGGGGTGGGAGAGAGATATTTTATAATTAAATTACTCAAGAACTACAAATCGGATAGTACTGATACATGGCTCTACATGGACTACAAACTAGGCTAATTAGTGCTGTTTATTAGGATCTGTTACTATCTCTTTAAAATATTTTTTGTTGTTGTTGTAAAAGTCTACCTTTCTTTTTAAACCAAGCTGGCTTCCTGTTTCCTTTTCTGCTGAGATCCCTTACAGGTCCACTTACTATGGACAAAAAAAAAAAAATCTGAATTTTGACCTTGTCCCTATTGTCAAAGGTTAAAATCTTCCAATAGTCCAGTATGTCTTGTCTGTGCAGGCGGACATTTGCTGGAAGGAACATGGGACCTCAGACTCCGATCACTGTACTTGGTAAACTTAACCCTTAAAAACAGGTGAGCTGTTCAGCTCATGGCTTCTCCATTTGGTTTGCACCCCTCTGGTCCTTAAAGGGATAGTAATGTTTCACAAAAAAGCAGCTCCGATTAATCTTCATAGTATTTGGGCCATGAAGAGTGTTATTTCAATACTGTCAGAGTTGCAGCACAAAACTAATTGAGTGATAAAGTATCCCCCTCCCACCCCTTTTTACCTAGTCTAAGCCACTTCCCCTCAGACGTGGAATCTGGTCTCTTAACCGGACAAATCAGAGCAATGGACAATCTTTTTACTGTGATCATAAGGAAAACCTCCCCCCCCTGACTAGTTTTTCCTTATGCTCACTGAAGATTGTCCCTCTCTGCGATCCATCTGGACAGTCTTGTTGTTCTGAGGTGAGCAGTGTTACATCAGTAAAGGGGGCGGGAGGGGGATACTTTATCATTCAATTACTTTTGAACTACAACTCTGACAGTACTGAAATAACACTCTCCGTGGCCTAAATACTATGAAGATTAATTGGAGCTGCTTTTATTGTGAAACATTACTATCCTTTTAAAGGTTAAGCTGGCTCATACACTCTGTCTGCTTCAGTTTGATAAAATGCACAACTGTCATGTCTGCCTCCATGGGCGTGCTGACAAGTTTGTTGCACCGCATATAAAAAGGACATTTATATATTAAAAACATGAACAAAGAAAATAATCAACAAGAACGCCAGTAACGGTCTTTCAATGTCTAAATTAGGTGTGAGCAGCCTGCAGCACCTTCAGCACCTTCAGCTGTTGTGGCATTATAGTTCCACATCAGGATGATGGGAGTTGAGGTCCAGCAGAGCTGGAAAGGCACAGATTGCTCGCCCCTAGTCCAAATGACGTAAAGTTTGTCCAGAACATGCACAAAAGTATAAATACAAAGCCTACCTTTTCCTCTATCCATGACTCAATGGAAGTTTTATTCCGTAGAATAACTCTTATCTTTAAATACATAAAAAACAACAAATTAGATCAAGTGTGTGGATACTGTGTAACAGTGCGATATGTAATAACGCAGAAGCATTTACAGTAGAATTTATGCTCTGATATTCCATCAGTCACTTGCCCATAGAATACACTGCAGGCTCTCATTTCCTGGTTATGAGAAAATGCCTCTTTGTGTAAGCTCCGTTCGCTGCTCCCAGCATGGAGTTGTTCTTTTATACCAGCAAAAAGAAAATCAATAGCTCTCTAATTCATTTTCAGATCATTTGAAAAGGCAGCTGCTTAGGAATATAGGTCCAGTGCAATAAGAGCTGTTGACCCATTAATTGTTTAGAACTGTGGTAGCTGTTTAACCACAAGACTGATTAAACCCTTTGATGGCATGAATCAGGACATAAATTAACCTATGCAAGGAGCTGGTCAGAGATGCTCAACTAGGCCTTGAATTGAGTAGTCTCTATAGGAGTGGTGTCCTACCCAGGGACTCTTTTAGCCCACTAGTGCCTTACACAGAAAGGAAATATCCTAAAGCACATCATACTGATCCTGCCATGGTGTCTGTCCAGACACAAAGTGCCAGGCAATTCCTCTCTGAACAAAGAGAAACAGCCAACCCCAGACGTACGTTTCGGCCTTGATGGGCCTCATCAGTGAGGTGTAGCTGACACCTGAGAGAGGAATTGCTTGGCAATTCGTGGCTGGACTGCCATTTTGGCAGGGTCAGTATGATGTGCTTTAGGATATTTCCTCTCTGTGTAAGGCACTAGTGGGCTAAAAGAGATTGCACCCTGGGTGGGATACCACTCCTATAGAGCCTCATCAATTCTATAGAAGGCCTAATTGAGCATCTCTCTGACCAGCTCCTTGCATAGTTTAATTTCTGTCCTGATTCATGCCACCAAAGGGTTTAATCATTCTTGTGGTTAAACAGCTACCACAGGATATTTCCTAAAAGAGACTGCACCCTGGGTAGAACACTTTTCCTATAAAGCCTGTTCAATTCTATAGCAGGTTCATTCCTTTCAAGTGTCTCTGACCAGATCGTTGCAGGAATGAATCTAGTCACCCTGATTAGCAACTGCATTCTGAATGGCACAAGTCAAACCCGCCATTATATATAAGTACCATATTAAAAAATAACGACTGTCATTGTTACGTCACAATAAACCCAACCTTTTTAAACCATGGAGTGTCAGAGGGGTGTCCAGTGCATTAATCTGAAATGAACTGGGCAGTCCTCCGGTATTTAAAAGGCTATCCTGTCACCCCATCTATAAACTGTCCTCGCCACCCCCTGTCTTTTTCCCTCAGTGTCATCATACCATGGCTCTCCATGTCTTTGGACTTCATCTGCTCCTGATAATGATGATATTGGGAATTACACTCTGACAGCTGGAGAACCACAGCTTGCCTGCTACTAGTAAGGAGGATAATGATCGATGAGACAACTGATTTTATTTTTAAGAAACTGCAAATATGGCAGCAAGCTCATATCAAAGTTTTTCTACTTTGAAATGGTGCAAGGTCTACCTCATAAAACAGACATATAAATCTCAGTATGTATTTTGTGGCAGAAAGGCACAAGAGTTCTGATAGGAGATTAAATATACATATATACTCTATGATAATAATAGTTGATGGCAATTAATGATGCAAGCACTCACACATCTTCTTAGAGATTAAAGGGATAGTAATACCTTGTTTTATCCTTATTTTATTTTGTAGGCATTAAAAAAACATGAAGAACGATATGTCTTATCTCTCAAACCTTTATGGTTAGAGAGATATTCACAAGCAAAGTTTCCCCCTCCCGCCCCTTTTACCTAGTGTAAGACATCTCTTCTCAGACGTGGAATCCGGTCCATAGACCAGACAGATAACAGCAGGGGACAATCTTCTTCCTATGAGAACAATGAAAGCCCTGCCCCCCTTGACAAGTTTTTCAGGTTTTTTTCCCTTATCTTAATTGAAGATTGTCCCTCTCTGCAGTCTACCTGGGCACCTCCCTTCTGCTCTGGCTGAGCAGTGTTACATCAGTAAAAGGGGCGGGAGGGGGATACTTTATCATTGAATTACTCTTGTACTACAACTCTGACAGAATTGAAATAACACTCTCCAAAGTCCAAATCTATGATGATTAATTAGAGCTGCTTTTATTATGAAACATTACTATCCCTTTAAACAAGTCCAGTATTTATTGATGACATTTTGACCCTTCCTTAGGCCTCTCTCTTGATAAAGGCCAAAACAATGACCAATTAATCCAGCACTTGTTTCATCACTAAGAAGACCTGTGAGCTCTTGCATTATTAATGGCCAGTGGCCATAATTACCACTATATATTACTTTTTTTTCTACAGCACCAAGGAAGTACAAATTATTTTGGAGTGCCCCCAGAGAACAACAATATAAATCTGGAGAGAAGCATTATTTCAGAAGATAGAGAAATACGAGAACAGAGGACATAATCTAAAGCCAGATGGTGGAATTCTCAGAGGTAATGTGTGTAAGTACTAGTTTACAGATAGGGTGGTTGTTTCATGAAATAGGCAATCAGCAGAAATGGTAGGGAAGAATACAGTGAGGCAACACAACAATGCCCAAAGCAGAAATGTTTATTATGAAGACTGAATAAAATTTTAGTTTCTAATAGACAGAAAATGGCCAGATTACATGGGCAAATAAATTCTCATCCAACCTCAAAATCTAGGTATCCTTTTGAAATGTCGTTTTAACTAATTCACCACGTCGCCATGATCAAAATGGCGACATGACAATCTCGCACTGCATGACAGAACAAGATTGTCATGTCACCTACTTAATGGTCGCATCAGCACATGGTGGCACTCCAGAAAAGGGTCTCTTACTTAAAATGTAGTAGCAGCTGGAGCACCTCCATGTGCTGCAGAGAATACTTTTCCTTTGATCGTGCTACTTGTCATGATGAATGGGATCCCCTCGATCTGAGGTTAATTGACAAAGTAGCAACCTGAGGACACATGAGTTACATGAGGACACAGGTCACTACTTTGTCAATTAACCGCAGATTGAGGGGATCTCATTCATCATGACAAGGAGCGCGATCAAAGGAAAAGTATTATCTGCAGCACATTGAGGTGCTCCAGCTGCTACTACATTTAAAGTAAGAGATACTTTTATCTGGAGTGCCTCCGTATGCTGATGCGACCATTAAGTAGACCAGGGCTCAAAATTTCCATGCTCCACTAGCCAATGGCGAGTGAAAATTTAGCCCTGGCGAGTAGAAATTCAGCCCTGGTGGGTATGCTATGGCTTGCAGTGGCGAGTAACTTTTTAGGTCTAGCTAGTAGTAAAGGACTTCACATTTTAAGCCCTGAAGTAGACGACATGACAATCTCGTGCTGTCACACAGTGCAAGATTGTCATGTTGCCATTTTGATCATGGCGACATGGTGAATTTGTTGACCTTTCAAAAGTGAGCCCGAAATCTAAGTGTCTGTCAATGTTTTTGATCACCACGCATGGCTTTCATCCTGCACTAGATAAGGTTATACAATGTGACTGAAATTAATAAAAATATATCTTTCCTGTCCCTGGAGTGAAATATCTGAATGCTATATATATGTATACTTCAGATATTAAAAAATACACACACATTTAGGAGACATCTTCTCACAGTTTGGGCTACTAATGACTATTCCCTAAATGTTGACCTTTCAAATATTCACTGACACTTTCCCACTCACCTGAATAAAAAAGAGCATTCCTACGGCAATAGTTGTACCCAGAGCTAACCCCAAGGCAAACAGGGTGACCGCAAATGCAGAGATTCCAAAGGGAACAATTGGAGCGGGTTCTCTTCGCACCATACTCATGTCAATTTTTACTGAATTCCACCCAAATGATACCTTCATAAAGAAGACCAAAACAAAAAAAAAACAGGTTAAAAAAAAACAAAAAAACAACCCAAAACGTATACCATAAAATCTCAGGTATAATACGCACCCTCGTATAATACACAGGTGTATTCCCTTGTTTTCCCGTTATACACATTAAAAAAAAAGGCACGTTTTTCTTCTTCCCTCCCTCCCCGCTTATCCATGGCCGCCTTTCCCCCTCCGAAGTTCAAATTCCGCCTCCTGACATGGTCCCAGAGGGCGGCATGCTTGCATCCTCCGCCCACTTCCAGCATGGCCCTATCAGGACCTTCTCTGCCCAGCCAATGGTAGTGTCTTGCGAGGGAGGGAGGAAAGAAGGGACACTTGACTTTTTTTGTGTAATAAAAAAAAAGTCTCGTGTATAATATGCACTCCACACTTCACATAAGGTGAAGAGGGGCAAAATTGTGCGTATTATACGCGAGATTTTACAGTAGTCAGGTTACCTCCCTGGAGACTAGTTTTAAGTTAAAAAACAAACAACCCAAAAATAAATAAGGCAAAACAAAAACTTATTACACAACCTTTATCTGCAGCAAAAAATCATTATATCTCAAAATTAGTTACAGAATACTATAAATCATAATCAGCTTTTAAACCAGGTTGATTACAGAAGCCTTAATGTAAAAGTGCCCAGTGTTTTACAGTTCACCAGCAGCTCATTCATTGTGACTGACCCACCTGTGCTTAATCAGGGAAATCCTTACATCCTGGTCTGCTGGTGGCCCTTGAGGACAGAACTTGGACAGCCCTGCATTAGAGTACTGATTCTCAATGCGAGTCCTCAGGACAAACCAACAGTTTATGTTTTCAGGATATCAAAGGTTGATCGCAGGTAGATAATCATTGGCTCTGTCATTCTGATTGATTTACCTGTACTGAATTAACCCTTTGTGTGCCAGAGATGTAGTTCAATGCATTCCAGCGCAATGCATTGTCTAAACTCTTTGGCACACAAAAGGTTGAGGATATCCTTAAACCAATGAGTGCCCCTTTCCTATTTGTCCGTTGTATCCTTTACAATTCCATAATCCCATTCAACTGATTATTGGAAAATAACACATAGACAAAGAAAAATATTATATAGCTGTGTGTACATAGTCATTACACCCCATCCTTACCCTGTTATACAGCTGTGTGTACATAGTCATTACACCCCCATCCTTAGCCTGTTATACAGCTGTGTGTACACAGTCACTACATCCCCATCCTTATCGTTATACAGCTGTGTGTACATAGTCATTACACCCCCATCCTTACCCTGTTATACAGCTGTGTGTACATAGTCATTACACCCCCATCCTTACCCTGTTATACAGCTGTGTGTACATAGTCATTACACCCTGTCCTTACCCTGTTATACAGCTGTGTGTACATAGTCACTACACCCCATCCTTACCCTGTTATACAGCTGTGTGTACATAGTCATTACACCCCATCCTTACCCTGTTATACAGCTGTGTGTACATAGTCATTACACCCCATCCTTACCCTGTTATACAGCTGTGTGTACATAGTCATTACACCCCATCCTTACCCTGTTATACAGCTGTGTGTACATAGTCATGATGAAGATGTAGGAGGCATGCATACACCCCAGAGGAGCCAGGAGCAGGAAGAGGGTGAAGGAGGAATGGTTCCGATGTCCACAGCAGTTATTTATCCAAGGGCAGTGGTGATCCATCTTCATCACACATCTAGGTAGAGAAATAAAGTATAATTTAAAGGAGAAATAATATATTCTGATAATAAATATATTACCCCATTTACGTTACTATGGCCAGAAAATCCTATGGCCCATGAATGTTTTTCATTTTGTCTTTGTTCAAGAGAAAACATCTTGAAACTGTCCTTGAGGTCACCTTCATGGAGGTGGACAAGACAGAACCTGAAATTCTGCCCACTGCACACTGTAATCTTTACCATTACACAGCTCTCTGGTCCTTAAACTGTTAAAGTTCAATGACATGTAAGGACCGTCACAAATGTCCATGCGTAAATGACCACAATGGTCTTGGTAGGTCAAGACTTATTTGATCATAGCTCTCCTGCAGGAGCGCTGGGATCACTATGGGAGTTTAAAATGGACTGTATGAACACCGGAGCATTCATTTTCTGGTTTTCGGTGAGACGGTAAGTGTGATCGCTCACATGCGCTGGCCCCCTGAATGTTGTTTATGAGGCCCTTTAGGGTAAAGGTACCCCAGGATCACCAGTCATTAAGGGGTTAAAGAGCTGGGTATGTCCATGGTTGCTTTTCATTCCAAGGACTCATCAAATAACAAGGGGCCAACCCTTATGAATAGAAGCAAGGAGGTTTAAACTTCAGCAGAGGAAAGGTTTTTCTTACAGAAAGGTCTGTAAGATTGTGGAATTCTTTGCCCAGGGGTGTGGTAATGGCAGACACAATGGATATATTTAAAGGGATAGTAATGTTTCATAATAAAAACAGCTCTAATTAATCATCATAGTATTTGGACTTTGGAGAATGTTATTTAAATTCTGTCAGAGTTGTAGTTCAAGAGTAATTCAATGACAAAGTATCCCCCTCCTGCCCCTTTTACTGATGTAACACTGCTCAGCCAGATCAGAAGGGAGGTGCCCAGGCAGACTGCAGAGAGGGACAATCTTCGATTAAGATAAGGGAAAAACCTGAAAAACTTGTCAAGGGGGGCAGGGCTTTCATTGTTCTCATAGGAAGAAGATTGTCCCCTTCTGTTATCTGTCTGGTCTATGGGCTGGATTCCACATCTGAGAAGAGATGGCTTACACTAGGTAAAAGGGGCGGGAGGGGGAAACTTTGCTTGTGAAGATCTCATAAACCATAAAGGTTTGAGAGATAAGACTTATATCGTTCTTCATGTTTTTTTAATGCCTACAAAATAAAATAAAGTTAAAACGAAGTATTACTATCCCTTTAAGAGAAAATTAGATATATTTCTAGCAGAAGGGAACATACAATGTTACACTGTGTATTACTAGGCAAAAGAGGAAAAAAAAAGAGGAAAAAAAAAGAAGAGGTGCCTCCTTATATGGTAATAAATATTCTTGTATAGGTGCATACTCACAAAACGATGGTTGTGGCTCTACATAATAGAACTTTATTGGAAATCTGACTGTCCCAAGTTCAGCCACTTTATAAATGCTCCAAACGGGCTGCTCCTGAGAAGACTCGCTCTCTCAAACAGGCAAACAATACAGGAATGTTGAAAAAATAAAAACACAGGACGCTAACAGTGTAAAAAAATGATAGGAAGAAATATATATAACAGATGGTATAGTACACACAAATATGTTGGTCAGAAGTAAATGTGACAAACCAGCAGATGGAGATAATAACCCATCTCCACGTGTGACATTGTGACCACAATCTCCTTTACGACACTCGTAGTAGGGTGAGTTCTTTAGTATGCTGTAATATTGGGGATTTAGAAAATAAAAGACTAAAAACAAAAATAGAATGAAAGCAAAATGACTGAAAAAGATGGCTCAGGATCAACACAGAACAACAGCTTTATTATAAAAGAAAAAAAAAAATTATATATATATTTTTTTAAATAAAGAGGTTGTTCTGTGTTGATCCAGAGCAATCTTTTTCAGTCCTTTTGTTCTGTTTTTCAAGTTTTTTTTTATTTTTGTTTTTAGTCTTTTATTTTCTAAATCCCTAATACTAAAGAATTCACCCTACTATGAGTGTTGTAAAGGAGATTTTGGTCACAATGTCACACGTGGAGCCGGATTATTATCTCCATCTGCTGAGTTGTCAGATTTACCTTTGACCACCATAATTGTGAGTACCATATTATTTGTTTATATATATTTTTCCTTCTATCAAGGTTTTATACTATTAGACACCCTGTGTTTCTATTGTTATTTTTTTTATATTCCTGTAAAGGCTGAACTTGATAGACCTGAATGTCCTCTATAATCCTGGATGTGCTGTTTATTAGCTGGCTGGGAAGACATTCTCCTTTGTTACTTCCTGGTCAGGAGACTGAGGAGCCCACTCACTCATCATGGCCCAGAGGCAGAAAGCACAATATCAAAAATTCTGGAGCTAACCAGGTGCACGGTACTCAGACATAAAATTCCTAAAATTCCTATTAAAGGGACAGTTATGTCTTTAAATCAACACAACTTTGATTAATCCTCCTATAAAGAGGATCATGTAATGCTCTATTTTTATATGCTCCGTGTTCTAGTTCTATAGAAATTTGCTAATAAAGGACCCCCCCTACTGCCCCTTTTACAGCTTGCAAGCCGCCTCCCCTTAGATGTGGAATCTGGTTGTGGGAATGGAGAGAGCGCGGCGACGGACAATCTTCGTTCACTGAGTATAAGGGAAAGCCTGCCCCCCTTGACAATGCATAGTGAAGACTGTCCATCTGTGTGCGTTGTCCGGCTGGCTGAAGGAGTAAGAGTGACGCAGGGGAAAGGGAGTGAGGGGAATCCTTTACTAGAGAATTTCTATTGAACTACAACACGTAACACATTAACCCCTTACACTCGGCCGGCACTTAAGAGCCATGGACCTTTTTTTTTTCCCCCAATTTCCAGTTCCGGACTCCCCAAACAGTGTGCAGCCGCAGGGAGAGCCTGGAATTCCATGACGGTCATAGCACATCATGGGTCATTAACTCAAAACAACCCATGACGTGCTATGACCCTCAAGGGTCGATAAGGGGTTAAAAAAAAAAGTATTACATTATCCTCTTTATAGTAGGATCAATTGGAGCTACGTTGGTTTAAAGGTATTACTATCCCTTTAATGGGCAAGGAGAACATAAAAACGGACCCCGTCACCTTTAACCCTTTCAGTGCAAGAGAGGTATCCAACGAAATGCATTGGATGCCTCACTGGCACTGAAAGGGGTAAATAAGTTTTGTTTCATTTTGAGAACTAGTCTTTTGTTATTGAGATTTATATATTACACTAGTTAAGGCATGAGATTGTATATCCAAAAGACGTGAATCTCACTGGGAAAGGACAAAAGTTTAATGGCTAATCCCTGCCCAAGAGCACCACGTGTTAGTTTTTTAGTAGCCTTTATAGAGAAGAAATTTAATGTATGTGTCAGACTAATCCCACCCAAAAGTGGTCCAGTTCCCAAAAAACAGGCCAGTCTTCGCTGCACAAGAGCACCAGCTAACTCAGATGTACGTTTATTGGGGCCTTTTTGGGGCCTCATCAGTAAGGTGCACCTGGATTGCCTAGGCACTGTAAGTGGTCAGCATCTGGATTATCATTCACCCTTAGAGGGGGAAAAAGGGATTTTCAAAATCAAGTCAAAAATTGTAATCAACCTGGTCATGACGTGGCTCCCTTGCTTTCAGAGCCAAGGGAAACCAGTTGAACCTCGATGACTTGGCCCCAAAAGGGTGAAACCTACATCTGGGTTTAGCCTGTCATAGTTGAACTGGACATCTTTCAACGGAGTTTAGCCTTACATGATGTTAAGGTGACGTGTTTCAACATTTCGCCAGAAACACAGAGCACCGGAATCGGGGGAAGTGTCCTCCGTACGGTCAGACCGTACTCTGGCATATCCTGGCCAGTGTCATTTCTATACCCACGGCAGACAACACAGTGCAGGTCTCTCTCTCTATTATACATACACTAGCATGTGGGATGGAATTGCCTGTCTCTTTGGGGTTTTTTTCAAGCAATTCTTAACCCTTTGAGTAGCAGAGGGTACTCAATGCATTCCAAAGCATTGTATACCCCTGTGGCACTCAAAGGGTTAATGTGAGCCTCAATGAGACAGGAGTATATAAATAAAGCATATTAATGTTGTACACTGTACACACAGCAGTCTAATGAGAATATATATTAATCTCCGGTCGCACTGATGCTCACATTAACACTTTGAGTACCAAAGGTGTATGCACTGCGTTGGAATGCGCTGCGTACCCCTCTGTCACTCAAAAAACAATAACCAAAGAGATGGGGAACGTTGTCCCAGAGAGTGAGAGAGATAGAGACAGAGAAAGACATACATACATATATATATATATATATATATATATATATATATATATATATATATATATATAGAGAGAGAGAGAGAGAGAGAGAGAGAGAGAGAGAGAGAGCAACAGAAAGGATTCAAGCACTCACAGGACTTTCTTAAGAAGCAACAATAAGTTTAATTACATGATGTGTCAGACACCTCATGTAATTAAACTTATTGTTTCTCCTTAGGAAAGTCCTGTGAGTGCTTGAATCCTTTCTGTTGCTACATTACTTGGCCATTTTACAGCACCCAGGCAGCAGACTCCTGAAGTGTGCGTGCATCTACCCAACAAAAGTCATATATATATATATACACACATATACACACACACACACAAACACATTATATATATTATATATATTTTTTTTTATTTACTTATTTTAAGAGTTTTCTGACCTTTTCAAAATAAGTGGTTAGCACGCTGCATACAATTCCTCCCAATGACAGTGACACATACCTGTTGCACTTTCGGCAGTGGTGAGAGCGCGGAGCTTTGTACCCGTCACATACTTTGCAGTATTGCAGAAATGCGCAGTCCTGAGATTTCTCCTTCGGGAAAACAGAGACGTCAATTAGACCGTCAGTGAACTCATAGCATAAACTAAATAGTATCACAACTAATGTACTAAGGCAGAGACGTGCCAAAGATCTGGATCGGATCAAATGTCGCACAGGTGACAAATAAAACTCCTCATCGATTTAAATGCATCTTTTAACTCCTTGTATGCTAAAGAGGTTTCCAACACATTGCAGAGACCTGTGTAGGAGACCTCTTTGACATTCATGGGGTTAAAATATATTTTTGAAATCAGTAGGAATATTGGAAATGATTATTACTCCCCTATGGCAAAGTTGGTTTGCCCCAGTTCTTCTTAATTCATCAGCCTTAACCCCTTGAGTGCCACAGGGGTACGTAAAGCATTGCAAAGCAATGCGTTGCGTACCCCTCTGGCACTCAAAGGGTTAATACGTCACAAAGCACCTAAGTAGTAATTCACACAGCAAACCAGACTTATTCTAGACTCAGTCAGCTGCACCATAGGGAACAAAACAAAAATCGCTGTTAAATTAACCCTTTGAGTGCCAGAGTGGTATGCAACACATTGCTTTGCAATGAGATGCTTACCTCTCTGGCACTCAAAGGGGTCAAATGTGTATTTAAAGGGACACTAATGTCCCATAACAAAATCTTCTAGTTTTGTACAGGTTAAAATAAACTAGGAGCCACAAATCTCCTCGCTCACACCTTTATGATTTGAGAGATATTTGTATGAAAAGTTCCCATGACGTCAGCGTTGTGCCGACACCAGGAGATCCCGGTCCGGGGACCAGCCGGCGGCTCTGCAGCAGAAGCAAAATCGCGTTATTTAAAAATAATTACTTCATTGGAAAGGTCTACAAAGTGTGCCTGGTTTGCAAGCACACTTTGTAGACCGTTCCAATGAAGTAGTTCTTTTGAAATAACGAGATTTCGGCTCTGCTGCAGAGCCTCCTTGAGTCACACGACTTGAATCTCTTGCTGTCAGCTTTACAACGGACGTCAGGAGAAGGGGAGGGAGGGGGGAACTTTGAATGCCTATATCTCTCAAACCATAGCGGTATGAGAGATAGGGTTTGTAGCACGCAGTTTATTATTTTAATCTCTACAAAACTAGAAAAAAAAATATTCTGGGACATTACTGTTCCTTTAAAGGGATAGTAATACTTAAAATGTAAAAAAAAAAATAATATGTTGCTGGGTTTATCCCCCTGAGTAAAACAAGGGTACTCCCACTGCTGAAAGGTGTTTCATTCAAAAGTTATTAATTTTCAAAGTTGAATTTTTTAGGTGCAATATCACAGTGGCCTGAAATTGTACAGTGGCGCTGTTGCTACACCATCCTATGGAGATTTATGGTCCCGGGACCAAAGCTGTCCATAGGATTGTGTAGCAACAGCTCCACTGTACAGTTTCAGGCCACTGTGATATTGCACCTAAAAAATTCAACTTTGAAAATTAATAACTTTTGAATGAAACACCTTTCAGCAGTGGGAGTACCCTTGTTTTACTCAGGGGGATAAACCCAACAACATATTTTTTTTTACATTTTAAGTATTACTATCCCTTTAACCCCTTGAATGATAGAGAGATCTCCAATGCATTGTGATTCAATGCAATGGAGAGCTCTTCAACATTCAAGAGGTTAAAAAGCTCTATTCAAGTCTAGGGGAATTTAGGAATGAGGATGATGGGAGCTGTATCTGTTGAGTACAACACGTTACCCACACACGTTACTGTCTTATCGCTGTTGCTTCCCAGTGCCATCAAAGGAGTTGATCATGCAATCCTTGTAACCATTGAGTGTCGGGGGGTATGCAACATTTTGCTTTGTAATGTGCTGAGGACCCATCTGGAGCTCAATTGGCTGAAGGTACAGCAAAATTTATTACAACTTTATTTTTCTTCAGGTGAGTGAAACAAGAGTAATTGCACTGCGCAGTGTGATTCTCCAGCCAAATGTTATTACAGGTCAAAATTAGCTTTTTTTTTTTTTTTTGAGGTTTTGAGAGCAACATTTGATATTGTTTTGTGTTATGGTAGTGTAGTCACTTGCAGTCTATGGGAAGCTTGAATAACTTTTCAATGAGGCATCACCAGCGGTGGGCGTACACCGCCTTACTTAGCTGGAAAACGACAATGACATATTTTCTTAGTAGGTGTTGCAATCCATTTGACATACTTGTTCTATGAGTGTTAGAAATTATAGTCCTACAGTAAGAACTGCAACAATGATATAAAAAAATCTAGGACATACATAATAGAGGTGCTAGGTTGATTAGCTTGGACGTTTATGGGAATACTAGGTAGTGAGAGGGTAAAATACTTGTAATATGGATTTAAGTAGCACACTGTTATGGGTAACGTGTACAGTCAGGTAACAAGCAGAAATAGAAGCCTTGTTCTACAGTACATGGTTCTCAGACTATTTGCTGCGGTGGAACCTTAAAAGGGATAGTAATACTTAAGTATTACTAATCCCTATAGTAAAGTCCTATTAAACATAAATGTATTGCCCCCAGTGTCATCTCTCAAACCTTTATGGTTTCAGAGATGATCGCTCCTAAAGTTGCCCTCTCCCTCCCCCTTCCCTGAAGTCAGCGTTGTAGCTGACTGAAGGGAAATCCAGTCATAGATCATCAGGCGGCTCTGCAGCAGAGCCGCGATCGCGTTAATAAAAAAAAATAAAAAAATCTTTCACTAAAACGGTCTTCTATGTGTGCTTACAAACCAAGCACACGTAGAAGACCATTTCAGTGAAAGTTTTCTTTTTTATTAACGAGATCTTGGCTGTACTGCAGAGCCGCCTGAAAGTCGTATGACTCTCTTCCCTGCAGTCAGTTAGATCACTGACTACAGGGAAGGGGGAGGGCAACTTTAGAAGCGTTCATCTCTCAAACCATAAAGGTTTGAGAGACGACACTTGGGGCAATACATTTATTTTAATAGGACTTTACTATAGGGATTAGTAATACTTAAGTATTAGTATCCCTTTAACTTTGCACTCTCTCTCTCTCTCTCTCTGTGAAACACTAACAATCAAGCTCTTTAAAGGGATAGTAATACTTAAATGTTACTAAGCTCCATCTTGTAGCCCTTAAAAAAAGAAATGAAATGTCCCCCGTGCCATCTCTCAAACCCTTATGGTTTGAGAGATAATGGCTTTCAAAGTTCCCCTCTCCCTGACGTCAGCGCTCTAGCTGACTGCAGGGGAATCCGGTCCCTGGACAAACGGAGGCTCTTCAGCAGAGCCCAGATCGTGTTATTGCAAACAAAATCCTTCACTGGAACCGTCTTGTACGTGTGCTTGGTTTGAGTGATATCCGCTTTCAAAGTTCCCCCTCCCTGATGTCAGTGCTCTAGCTGACTGCAGGGGCATCTGGTCTCGGGACCAGCGGAGGCTCTGCAGCAGAGCAGAGATCGCGTTATTGCAAAAGAAATCCTTTACTGGAACGGTCTTCTATGTGTGAAGGATTTATTTTGCAATAAAGCAATCTCGGCTCTGCTGAAAAGCCTCTGCCAGTCCCGGGACCAGATTCCCCTGCAGTCAGCTAAAGCGCTGACATCAGGGAGGGGGTAACTTTGAAAGTGATTATCCCTCAAACCATAAGGGTTTGAGAGATTGCACTAGGGGTATTTTATTTCTTTTTTTAAGGGCTACAAGATGGAACTTAGTAAAACATAAGTATTACTATCCCTTAAAAGCAGAACTATCAACATCATAACATTGTCCACAATCCATTACTAATATAGCGATAGGCAAAGGCATACTTCTATTATGTTGAATAAGTCCGACTTCTTCTGCAGGCATCCAGGGCACAGTGCCTACAAGAGAAGCTCTGTGCGCACCTGTGCAGGCAGCAACTTCCGTTACCTTAAGGTACTAATGAACGTCACCACCAATCCAGGAAGTGCATGGGACAGACAGCGCAGACTCAGAGGTACCTTTCCTCTAAGGTTCCTGCGCTGTTGTCTGCTGGTGGCTGCAGAAGAAGATGGTTTACTTCTATAACGCGGACTTAATGAGCATAATAGAAGTATGCCTTTTCCTATCGCTATATTAGTAACTAGCATAAAAGCCAGTGTACACGGGCCAAGGTCCGGGTGATGTTAAGAGGCCGGTCCTGCTCTGCGTACCCCTCTGGCACTCAAGGGTTAAATAGTTCAGAAGGCTCATGTACTCTGTCTGCTTCAGCAACTGTCATGTCCGACTCTATGGAGATGATATCTAGGACTGACTGAAGATGCTACCTCTTCAAAAAGGACACAAATATAAAATTCATGGGGGCCGTTAGTTTTGCCTGGTTGTACTAAGATTAGTAGGGGTAATTATTAGAAGGTGCCAGTCCTTACATAGAGAAAATAAAAGACAAGATTAGAATGAGTGAGAAGATGTCCACTCCTGGGCACACACTTACCGGTTTCCAGCCCAGCGGTACAAAGCCCGGGCCAATGAACATTGCATTGAAGTAGTTGTATAGAATCATAACAGTCCAGTTAATGAGTGTGAGGAAATTCAGACTTCCCCCCGGTGTGTCCAGTGGCCAGTACCAGAGGATGGAGTCCAGGATTGCCATAATGGAGCAGATTATAATAACCCCCAGGGCAATAATCGGTCCCCAGTGGAACAGTCTCTTTAATTCCCGCAGGTTTTCAGAACTGATGAAGACACCCATGTCTCCTGAGGTAGTGACCTTACTTTCAGAGCATGGAGTGATGAAGGTCTGGTTTAGGCACCTGGCTTGCTCTAGTTCCCATAACCTGTCAAATGAACATTCCTCTCCCAACACATAATTACAGACACTGGGAACTGACTAGACGTTAGTCATATTTCAGACCATAGCCTCTCATTGGTCAGAGCCTGCAGAAGAAAATGGAAATGTAACCAATAATTTTATTATGCACGAGTTTAACCCCCCACACACATAATTTGTAAATTAGAGGCCTAATATGGGCACAATTAATTGATTGCAGCAAGTGCCAAACTTTCATTGCATGTGCTCAAATATGGGAATTTTAAAGGGATAGTAATACTTAAAATGTAAAAAAAAATGTTGTACGGTTTATCCCCCTGAGTAAGACAGGGTACTCCCACTGCTGAAAGGTGTTTCATTCAAAAGTTATTAATTTTCAAAGTTGAATTTTTTAGGTGCAATATCACAGTGACCTGAAATAGTCCAGTGGCGCTGTTGCTACACGATCCTATGGACAGCTCTGGTCCCGGGACCATAAATCTCCATAGGATGGTGTAGCAACAGCGCCACTGGACTATTTCAGGCCACTGTGATATTGCACCTAAAAAATTCAACTTTGAAAATTAATAACTTTTGAATGAAGCACCTTTCAGCAGTGGGAGTACTCTTGTTTTACTCAGGGGGATAAACCCTACAACATATATTTTTTTTACATTTTAAGTATTACTATCCCTTTAAAGCACCATTTATTTACCTCTTTGAATGTAAGAGGAGTGTCCGGTGCATTGCTCACTCACTGCATTCACTCCATACAAGTGCCTCTGAAGAAACCACAAATATGCACATTACACAAACAGGTCTATCAATAACTATCTATCCACCCATTTATGGCATTCAGCTATATACAGGTTGTGCATCCCTTATCCGAAATATTCAAAATATTCCAAGAACCAAAATTTTTGTCCACATAGTGACACCTTTGCTTTCTGATGGTTCAATATACACAAACTTTGTTTCATACACAATATTATCAAAAATATTGTACAAAATTACCTTCAGGCTGTGTGTGTATAAGGTGTACATGAAACATAAATGAATTTTGTGTTTAGACTTGGGTCCCATCCCCAAGATACTGTATATTATGTATATGCAAATATTCCAAAATTCGACATCCGAAATTCTTCTGATCCCAAGCATTTCGGACAAGGAATGCTCAACCTGTACTTTGTCCACTCCTTTTAATTGCCTGCTATACTGCAGCCATATTCAGATAACATGTACGTAAATACACACACACACACATACACACAACACAGTTAATAGCACAAAAGTACTCTTAGGTCTTAAAAGTTGAAGAAAAAAAGTTTAATTTGATGTATAGATTTCAGTCACGGAATTAAACCTTCGTCAGAACAGGCTGATTGGTTAAAGTTACCCTCTCTGAATTTTACCTGTCATTTTAGATTATTTTTAGGGCATGAGTGAGAGTTTTAAAGGGATAGTAATACTTCGTTTTATCTTTATTTTATTTTGTAGCCATTAAAAAAACATGAAGAACGATATAAGTCTTTTCTCTCAAAACTTTATGGTTTGAGAGATATTCACAAGCAAAGTTTCCCCTCCCGCCCCTTTTACCTAGTGTAAGCCATCTCTTCTCAGATGTGGAATGCAGTCCATAGACCAGACAGATAACAGAAGGGGACAATCTTCTTCCTATGAGAACAATGAAAGCCCTACCCCCCTTGACAAGTTTTTCAGGTTTTTCCCTTATCTTAATTGAAGATTGTCCCTCTCTGCAGTCTACCTGGGCACCTCCCTTCTGCTCTGGCTGAGCAGTGTTACATCAGTAAAAGGGGCAGAAGGGGGATACTTTATCATTGAATTACTCTTGAACTACAACTCTGACAGCACTGAAATAACACTCTCCAAAGTCCAAATACTATGATGATTAATTAGAGCTGCTTTTATTATGAAACATCACTATCCCTTTAATAAACACCTGCTCTCCTTCGGTCCTTCGTAAAACAATATACCTAGACCTATAGGGGCTAATCATTAATATAGAAAATGCAAGATGCAAGCATTATCATACATTTATTTTGCCTTTCAATTACCACATAGTATTTTTAAATACATTTTTCTAGTTTGTTTTGTTCACTTGATGGCACTTCTCGCACAAGAGTTATGTTTTTATGTTGACAAATGCTTGATTCTATCTTTTTTTCCCTTTTTCTTTGCTCAGCCATGCTGAATTGCAGGCTTGATCAATGAATGATTTGGAGTCGATCTAATCCAAGTTTCAACAGCGCATACATAAATCTTGAAAATGGAAACATTTATTTTTTCTTCAGCTCATTAGCTGTGGAATGGGATCACCAATTAAAAAACAAATCAATAATAGGACTGTATCCTTAATGAGAGCTTCTTTGGTCCCAAATAAAAAAAAAGTGTATATATTTAGTTTTACTGTAGCACTCTAATTTTTTTTTACCATGGCAAAAATAAATTATAATAGCTAAAATTCTACTTTTTACCAAACCTCAATTTTTTTTTTGTTTTTTTACACTAAGCTGATTTGGATCATATATGCATGATTTGATGGACTTGACAAGTAGTGCTTAGTCACCAAATATCACCCTTACCTGTCAATCCTTTCAAAAGTTATAAGAATTAAACTAACATTGTTTAAAGGGATAGTAATACTTCGTTTTATCTTTATTTAATTTTGTAGGCATTAAAAAAACCATAAAGAACGATACAAGTCTTATCTCTCAAACCTTTATGGTTTGAGAGATATTCACAAGCAAAGTTCCCCCCTCCCGCCCCTTTTACCTAGTGTAACCCATCTCTTCTCAGATGTGGAATGCAGTCCATAGACCAGACAGATAACAGCAGGGGACAATCTTCTTCCTATGAGAACAACGAAAGCCCTGACCCCCTTGACAAGTTTTTCAGGTTTTTCCCTTATCTTAATTGAAGATTGTCCCTCTCTGCAATCTATCTGAGCACCTCCCTTCTGATCCGGCTGAGCAGTGTTACATCAGTAAAAGGGGCGGGAGGTGGATACTTTATCATTGAATTACTCTTGAACTACAGCTCTGACAGAATTGAAATAACACTCTCCAAAGTCCAAATACCATGATGATTAATTAGAGCTGTTTTTATTATGAAACATTACTATCCCTTTAACTTTGAAGGGCCATTCAAACTGTAACTAAAGATGCACTTCTGAGCAGCAGTGACACAGGGGTTGTAGAAAGCAAGGATTCTTGTAGCCAGGGCTCCTAAAATTTCACTGCAGCCTCCTAAATATTTGACAGATATTACATACACCTGTATACATGAACCCATCACTGAGAAGAACTGCTCAGAGATGCAATAAATGCCGATAAGGGCCAGGATGGCGATATGGTGGTAAATTCATGTCAATAGCACCTCGACAGTATGCACCAAGATTTTTCACCATCATATCCCTGTGAATCCACCGACATCAGCATGAATCCACCGTGCCTTTGACAGGTTTGCGATTTTGCTCAACAATTACTCATTTGCATATTGAAATGGTTACTAAGCCATTGTCATATTCACATGGGTGTGTTTAGATGTTAATGGGGCACATCTCCACATGCACTAAGCTCCAATAGCAGCCTTTCATGTCAGATGTCACAGTCCCATGTTCACATAGTGGGATCTCCCTATGGCTTCCTACAGAGCCAGAGGACAGTGTCGTCCTCTGGTAAAGAGCAGAGACAGCAGCTGCATTCCTTTATCCCTTTCAGTGCCATAGGGATCTAAACTGAAAACCCCTCTGGCACTCAAAAGTTTAAATGCCCACATTTCACAACGTTTATTTTGAACACTTTGAATTCCCAATAACTGCATATTCCCTTTTCACATCTCCTCCGCTTCATTAAGCACATTGTCTGATGAGAACAGAGGAGACGGGAAGAGGGAGCGGAATTCTCAATCAGACGTGGCCATAGCTGTGAAGCCGGTGATTGACCACAGTGACCAACACAGTGAATGTAGCAAATCACAAATTTATCAGATGTTCTAAGCCAACAAAAGGCATGGTATGAAAACATATAGAAAAGAGAAATATCTGCGCTCAAAATAAAATGTGTAAAATGGAGGGGTTTAACCTTATGCAATGCACATCCCTCTGGCACTGAAAGGGTTAAGGGAGTGATGCTGAAGTCTGAATAGATCCTGTCTGCTCACCCACTGGACAAGCGGGGACGTAGAGAGGATGAGCTCAGACTTCAGGGTTGTCAGACTGCTGGCGATGTGTATAGGAGGGCATCCCTCCCGCATCCCTTCCACATACCTCCCACATCCCTTCCACATACCTCCCACATCCCTTCCACATACCTCCCGCATCTCTCCCACATCCCTTCCACATACCTCCCACATCCCTTCCACATACCTCCCACATCCCTCCCACATACCTCCCACATCCCTTCCACATACCTCCCACATCCCTTCCACACACCTCCCACATACCTCCCACATCCCTTCAACATATCTCCCACATCCCTTCCACATACCTCCCGCATCCCTCCCACATCCCTTCCTCATACCTCCCACATCCCTCCCTCATACCTCCCGCATCCCTTCCACATACCTCCCACATACCTCCCGCATCCCTTCCACATACCTCCCACATCCCTCCCACATCCCTCCCGCATCCCTTCCACATACCTCCCGCATCCCTTCCACATACCTCCCGCATCCCTCCCACATCCCTTCAACATACCTCCCACATCCCTTCAACATATCTCCCACATCCCTTCAACATATCTCCCGAATCCCTCCCGCATCCCTTCCTCATTCCTCCCGCATCCCTTCCACATCCCTCCCTCATCCCTCCCGCATCCCTTCCTCATACCTCCCGCATCCCTTCCACATACCTCCCGCATCCCTTCCACATACCTCCCACATCCCTCCCGCATCCCTTCCACATACCTCCCACATCCCTCCCTCATACCTCCCGCATCCCTTCCACATACCTCCCACATACCTCTCGCATCCCTTCCACATACCTCCCGCATCCCTTCCACATACCTCCCACATCCCTCCCACATACCTCCCGCATCCCTTCCACATACCTCCCGCATCCCTTCCACATACCTCCCGCATCCCTCCCTCATACCTCCTGCATCCCTTCCACATACCTCCCACATCCCTCCCGCATCCCTCTCGAGTCCCTCCCTCATCCCTCTCACGTCCTTTCCACATAACTCCCGCGTCCTCCCTTCCACATAACTCCCGCGTCCCTTCCACATAACTCCCGCGTCCCTTCCACATAACTCCCGCGTCCCTTCCACATAACTCCCGCGCCCCTTCCACATAACTCCCGCGCCCCTTCTACATAACTCCCGCGCCCCTTCTACATAACTCCCGCGTCCTTCCCTCATACCTCCCACATCCCTTCCACATACCTCCTGCGTCCCTTCCGCATACCTCCCGCATACCTCCCGTATCCCTTCCTCATCCCATTTGCAGCCCTTCCACATCCCTCCCACATCCCTCCCGCATCCCTTCCACATACCTCCCGCATCCCATCAACATCCCATCCACATACGTCCCGCATCCCTCCCGGATCCCTCCCGCATCCCTTACACATACCTCCTGCATCCCTAACAGTTCCACATCCTAGCAGATGATAGGCTAATGATTACATTCTACCCCACCCTCCCCTTGCATACATAATTATTAGTGCATATGGATGAGTGTCTCCATCACCAAGGCGATGTACTCACCACACATCACCATGGCATTAACCCTTAGTGCCTCTCTTCCTTGGAGAGCTTCTGGGCTAAACCAAATTAACCTTAGGGGATAAATAAATATTACAACTGATTAAAAGGAGCTTTTAACCTATTGCGGAATAAAGAGGTCTTCAATGCATTGTGTTATCTGAAATATATATATATCTGTGTGTGTATGTAGAAATAAAGTGTCAGCACACTCATCAGGATGTGTAATCCACATTGAAATGTTGACAATACACCTGTTTTTTTCACTTTAAAAAAGACCCAAGTGTGCTGACTCTTTATTTCTATGTGTTAATGTTTATCCCGCACCCAGGCAGTGATCTCTGGATGGTCAGAGTGCTTCCCTTTTGGACTATATTATATATATATATATATATATATATATATATATATACACATACACACACACACACACTTCATAGATAATGCCCAGGTGCACAATCCCATTAAATAGTCAGCAGGATAAGCCTGTTTTTCCACAATAAACCTTTAGTATTCCTTTAACCAACACAGCTGTTCCTGCACAGGTACACAAACCAACACTTTTTTCAAATAAAAGTGATGTGTGTGTCAATGAAAATGTAATGTAACATAGTAATTTAGGTTGAAAAAAAAGACTTGCTTCCATCTAGTTGAACCCTTTTCCTATTACTGTTTACCATTGTTGATCCAAAAGAAGGCAAAAAACACCCTCAATATAGCGATTTCAAATTCTGCCTTGAATGGGGGGGGGGGGGTTTCCTCTTGATTCCAAATGGCAATCAGATTTCTCCTTGGATCAACAAGCCCTAAGTAAATATTAATCCCAAATACTAACGTACATAGCCCTCTGTGTTATGCTCTTTTAAATAAGTATCAAGGCCCTTTTTAAAGGCATCAATGTGACTCCATATATAAATGCAAAAGCTTAAAATGGACCTGCTGACTTAACCCAATGTGTTGGGTAACTCTCTGGAACTCAACGGGTTAAGACAAGCTGAATTTATTTTTATATATTGCACTGGTCATTTTTCTGTAAAATAACTCATTTTAGAGAATGTAACCTTTATGTTAATGATGGCACAGTGTGACATGCTGTGCTAATTCCCTGCACAAAATGCCAATTAGTGCCATTCCAGGTCAAACGTATTAAAGCCTGAGTCATTAGACCCCCCCCCCCCCCCCCCCAGAATGTGTACGCTGTTTAATTCATTCATAGACAAGAAGTCAGAGATGCTCAGCTCATGAGCTTGCAAGGGAATGCAAAAGCTCACTAGGACTGTATGCAAGACTCAGGGCACAATCTCTTTTAGCTCACAAATACCATACACAGAGAATAAATATTCTGAAGCCTATCATACAGGTCCTGCCAAAATGACAGCCCAGCCACAAAATGCCAGACAATTCCTCACTGAACAAGGGAAACAGCTAACCCCAGATGTACGTTCCGGCCTTATTGGGACTCGTTGGTGAAGTGCAGCTGATCCCTCTAGGCACTTGTTCAGAAAGGAATTAGCTGGTACTTCGTGGCTGGAGTGTCTTTTGGTAGGATCAGTATGATGTGCTTTAGGACATTTCCTCTCTGTGAAAAGCACTAGTGAGCTAAAAGAGATTGCATCCTGGGTAGGACACTTTTCCTATAGAGCCTACTCTGTTGTAGGGCAGGCTTATTCCTAGTTGAGCATCTCTGACCAGCTCATTGCATATGCAAATTAACCTTAGGATTGGTCACCCTAAGAGTAACAGGGGAATTCAGACATGGACCCCTTTCTCACTGTGCCTGCCCACAATCAGACCAGCTGCAAATTCTGGCTGGCTGGCTGGCTGGCTGGTAGGTTTTCTTGTTCAGAAAGGAACTGTCTAGCACTTTATAATTGAACTGTTTTCTGCTGGGATCAGTATCATGTGCTATTGGATGTTTCCCCTCTGTGAAAGGCACTAGTAAGTTAAAGGAGATTGCACTTTGGGTAAGATACTTATCCTATATAGAGCCTCCTCAATTGTAGGGCAGGCTTGCTCCTAGTTGAGCATCTCTTTGCATATGCAAATTACCATTAGGATTAGTCACCCTAAGGGTAACAGGGGGATCCAGATGTGCTCACAGTGCCTAGAGAGATCAGCTACATCTCACTGATGAGGCCCAGCAAGGCTGAAATATACGTCTGGGGTTGGCTGCCTCTCTTGTTCAGAGAGGAATTGCCTGGCACTTTGTGGCTGGACTGCCTTTTGGTAGGATTAGTATAATGTGCTTTAGGATATTTCCTCTCTGTGAATGGCTCTAGTGAGCTAAAAAGGATTGCACTCTGGGTAGGATACTTTTCCTATAGAACCTCCACAATTGTAGGGCAGGCTCATTCCTAGTTGAGTATCTCTGACCAGCACTTTGCATATGCAAATTACTCTTAGGATTGGTCACCCTAAGGGTAATAGGGAAATCCAGATGTGGACCACTTGCTCACAGTGCTTAGAAATAGATCAGCTGCCCATCACTGATGAGGACCAATACACCTCTGGGGTTGGCTGCTTCTCTTGTTCAGAGAGGAATTGTCTGGCACTTCGTGGCTGGACTGCCTTTTGATAGCATCAGTATAATGTGCTTTAGGATTTTTCCTCTCTGTGAAAGGCACTATTGAGCTAAAAGAGATTACACCCTGGGTAGGACACTTTTCCTATACAGCTTCCTCAATTGTAGGGCAGATTTGTTCCTGGAACTGACAGAGCAGGCGCACGGACATCACTATGGCAAGATGTCCGCACTCCATCCTGCCTGCCAGCCAGGAAAGAAAGGAGAAATCTATTTAATAAGGTAATAATTCTGGCGACTAGCGCTACTAAGCAGCTAGTCTGCAGATGGGGAGTTATTTAAGATAAACTTGTTATGCGGTGGTACTTACGCTTTAAGGGAAATAAATGGTAGGTTTTTTTTTCTTTGACATATAGAGCTGTTGCTTTTTCCAGAAATGTTCCATTTTAGAACAATGTTATTACTGGTGCCTTTGGCAGAGAATAAACAGGATAAACACAGTAAATTATAAAATATGTACTGACTACACCTTTAAGTGCTAGAAGGGTGTGCAATGCATTTCTCCATAATGCATTGCTAACCCCTCTGGCACCTTAAGGGTCAAACAGATTCTGATCTATTAATCTAATACCATAAGCAGAGACAGCACCTTTCTCAGCCTACATTTTCTGTTTACAGACAAAACATACGTATTACACACACACAAACATGCTGACTCCGGTGCCACCTAGAAACAACTGCCTCACAGCAAATCTAGACAGGACAGACACTGGGCATCGTGGAGCCACACTCTTAAAGGGATAGTAACAGTTAAAATGCCGAAAGGTGTTTTATTCAAAAATTATAGCTCAAACTTGATTTTTTTTTAGGTGCAATATCACAATGGACTAAAATGTTACAGTGGTGCTGTTGCTACACCATCCTATGGAGATTTATGGTAACTGACCACAGCTGTCCATAGGATTGTGTAGCAACAGCGCCACTGTACAATTTGAGACCACTGAGAAATTGCACCTAACAAAACTAAGTCTGAGCTGTAATAACTGTTGAATAGAACAACTTTGGACAGTAGGGATACTCTTGTTTTATTCAGGGAAATGAACCCTACAATATATATTTTTTCACATATTAAGTATTGCTATCCCTTTAAAATGTTGTTTCTGGTTCCTAAGTTTGGATAGAATTGTATATACATCTACGATATATGCATGCATCCATCCCCGCACGGAGGGTGAGGTAAGGCCTGCAGCAACTCTAGGGTAAAACTACACCATGACAACAAACATAAATTCCCAGCATTAACATTAAAATGTATATATATATATATATATATATATATATATATATATATATATATATATATATATATATGGGTTTAACCCATTGAATGCTAGGAAATAATCAAGAGCTTAAAAGCAACTTTTAAATCAATGTTGATTTCAGTTTTTCTTAGTACATCAGCCTCTATGGCCCATTTATAAAAGAAGAATGCTTACAGATGCCATACACAGAAATGAAATATTCTGAAGCACATCATATAGACCCTGCCAAATTCACAGTCGACCCACAAAATGCCAGACAATTCTTCCATGAACATGAGAAACAGCTAACATCAACCATACATTCCAGCCTCATCAGTTAATTGCAGCTGATCCCTCTAGGCACTTGTGAGCAAGGTGTCCCTGTCTGGTTTCCCCCATTACCCTTAGGGTGATCAACTCTAAGAGCAATTTGCATATACAGAGAAGAAGTAGAGCATCTCTGACCTTTCTTTTTACATATGCAAATTGCTCTTGGGGTTGGTCACCCTAAGAGTAATAGGGGGAATCCAGATGTAGTCCCCTTGCTAACAGCGCCTAGAGCAGTCTCTCACTTATGATACACGAGAAAGCCAAAGTGTAACTTACTATTGGTGAAGGAGTCATATTTGCAGCACATACCCCAGTATCACACAGTCATATTCCCAGCACATACCCCAGTGCCACGCAATCATATTCTCAGCACATACCCTAGTATCACACAGTAATATATGCAACACAGACCCCAGTATCACACAATCATATTCCCAGAACATACCCTAGTATCACACAGTAATATATGCAACACAGACCCCAGTATCACACAGTCATATTTGCAGCACATACCCCAGTGCCACACAATCATATTCCAAGCACATACCCCAGTATCACACAATCATATTCCCAGCACATACCCCAGTATCACACAGTTATATATGCAACACAGACCCCAATATTACACAGTCATATTTCCATCCAGGACACACCCCAGTACCAGACCTCAGGGTTAGTCACACACCAGTAACAAACTGTCGCCCAGCAAAGTCAGACACATCCAGCAGTAGGACACTGCCACACCCCAGGGTCACACACTGTAACACATAGGGTCAGGCACACCAGAAATGCACCCCCACCTCTCAGGGTCACAGATCTCCTGTCTCCTTCTCCCGATTCATTCAGCGAGACAGACACTAAGACTTCCGGGTGGTGCAGCACCCAATCCAGCTCCTCCAGAAACACGGGTTCTTTCTACTTAGCCCCGCCCCCATGTTCTGCAGAGAAGTTCCCGGCTGTGAGCCAGACATGACTGAAATACAGTCTCCCTGCAGGGGGAGGATACGGGGGACTGTGCACTTTCACCCAAATCACTTCATGTAAATTAATAGCCTATCTTCCTATATGTTTTAATTAGACAAGGCAAAGTCTGGCTCTTCAGCTGAGACTGGACTAAAACTCCCATCATCCTCAGCCGGCAGGCTATAAATGCTGGGAGCTGTAGTTCAGCCGCAGATTGAGAGTCACATTGTGCGTAGTGTGCAACAGGTACTCCTGCCCGTAGGAACAGAGCGGCTTCTGGTTACTAAGGAAGTGCCGGTTGCTAGGGGCGCCAGGTGCTGAGTAGGAAGGGACAGGCGGAAGTGGTTGGAAAGGCTACTTCCGGTTGTCACTGCTGTGGTGTTTAGGATAAACATGTCTGCCGAATTCGAGGGTTACGAGCAGGATTATGGTGTACTCACAGCGGAGATCACCGGCAGGATCGGGAAGATCCCCCGGCTGGTTGGAGGTAAGAGGAGGAAGGGGAGCCGGGAAGCCATGGGGGAGGACATGGAGCAGAGGTACTTGGGGAAGGAAGAGGAGCAAGGGAGACCAGGTTTAACTGTAACAGAGAGTCTAGAGGGATGGAAGAGGAGTAAGGAGAGTCTGAGAAAGAAAGAGAGGAGCAGGTAGATTTGGGGGATCCAAGAGGAGCAGAGAGACTAGGTGGAAGGTAGAGGAGCAAGTAGACGTGGTGGAGAAAGAAGAAAAGAGAGATATGAGGGCAGGGTAAGAGAGCAGGGAGACTAAATGGGGTTAAGAGGAGCAGGGAGACCTGGGGGAAGAAAGAGAAGCAAGGAAACCAGGTGGGAGGAAAAGGAAGACCTAGTGAAAGAAGAAGGAGCAGGGGGAATTAATGGGAGTAAGAGGCGCAGGGAGACCTGAGGGAAGGAAGAAGAGAGTGGATATCAGGTGGAAATAAGAAGAGCGAGGAGAAACCGGTGAAGGAAACCTAGTAAAAGAGAGATCTGAGAGTGGGATGAGGGAAAATTGGAGACCTAGAGGAAGCATGAGGAAGTACGGGAAACGGGTGAGAGTAAGAGGCGCAGGGAGACAAGGGGGTGCACAAGGGTCAGAGAGAGGTGTGAGGGAAGGGCAAGGAACCACAGGGACCAGGTGAGAGTAAGTGTAAAAAAACAAGGAGACATGGAGGAAAGAATAAGAACAGGGAGACCTGTGGGAAAGGAAGTGGGCCTGTAGAGACCTGAAGGAAAGTAGCGGGATCAGGGTATCTACAGAAATGAAGAGTTAGCCGGCAGACCTGAGAAAAAGGAAGCAGGAAGACTCCATGGGAAAGAAGATGGAACAGGGAGATTAGAGGAGGTGGTTGACACAGTTAAAGGGATAGTAATACTTTGTTTAAACTTTATTTTATTTTGTAGTCATTAAAAAAACATGAAGAGTGATATAAGTCTTATCTCTCAAACCTTTTATGGTTTGAGATATTCACAAGCAAAGTTTCCCCTCCTGTCCCTTTTACCTAGTGTAAGCCATTTCTTCTCAGATGTGGAATGCAGTCCATAGACCAGACAGATAACAGAAGGGGACAATCTTCTTCGTATGAGAACAATGAAAGCCCTGCCCCCCTTGACAAGTTTTTCAGGTTTTTCCCTTATCTTAATTGAAGATTGTCCCTCTCTGCAGTCTACCTGGGCAACTTCCTTCTGATCTGACTGAACAGTGTTACATCAGTAAAAGGGGCGGGAGGGGGATACTTTATCATTCAATTACTCTTGTACTACAACTCTGACAGAATTGAAATAACACTCTCCAAAGTCCAAATACTATGATGATTAATTAGAGCTGCTTTTATTATGAAACATTGCTATCCCTTTAAGAGAAGAGAAGTAGGAGGATCCAAGGAATGTAGTAGGGAACCTGAGAGAATGATGACAGAACAGGAAGACACAATTGAGAAGGTAGAAGAAAATTAGAGCAAGGCAAGTGGAGCAGGAAGAAAAGGGTGATGAGTAGTAGAAGATTCAAGGGATAGTGAAGTCCAAAAATAAATGTACATCCAATTGGTCAGTATATTTTTTAATGAATTGTATGTTGTGAAAATCCCTTACATTCATATTCGGATTGAAAATCCAATTAAAAGGCTCCACCCCTTTTTTGAAGATGTCATGCTGTCTTCCTACAGTTCCAAAAGCTGATCACTTGACCAGAGGATTAGTAGTGAGGGACAATATTGTGTCTGTCAGTGTAAGGGAAAAAAACCCTGCTCTCCCCTTTGAAGGAAGGCAGGATTTTCCTTATGTTGACACAATATTGTCTCTCCTCACAATTTGTCCGGACTGGCTTTCTGCACTGAGGGAAGTCAGCATGACTTTCTGAAAAGGGATGGGAGGGGGAAACTTTTAATTGGATTTTCAAGTCAAATATGAAGATAAGGGATTTTCAGAGCATACTATTTCTTATAAAAAATGATATTGAACAATCTGATGTACATTTATTTTTGGACATTACCATCTCTTTAAGAAGACCAAGAGATCTGTGAGGGGATAAGCAATATGAAGATGAAGAATGATCTCAAAATGAAAGGCAGGGGAAGATGAAGAGAGATTGCATGGGTGTGGGGGAAAGGAGTCAGCAGGATGGGAAGAGATGGAACGAGACCATAGTGAAATAAAGATGAAGGTGATTAGAAGGAAAGATTGAGGAAGAAGGAGACCAGAGGAACACTCCTGGCCTAGAGGAATGACAAAGAAGCAACAATCCTAATAGAGGGAAAGATACATATAGAGTACAGAGGAGGGATGAAGCAATGGAGCAGGAGGGAGCAAGAAGCTGGGAGACCAGACTGAGACAGAAAAATATGGCAGTGTTAGTTGGGAGCCCAGAGGATGTCCAGTGTAGGGAGCATGGAGTCCAGATGATGTTCAGTGTATGGAGCAAGGCATTCAGGGGATGTTCAGTGTGAGGAGCCGGGAGTCCAGGGGATGTTCAGTGTGAGGAGCCGGGAGTCCAGGGGATGTTCAGTGTGAGGAGCCGGGAGTCCAGGGGATGTTCAGTGTGAGGAGCCGGGAGTCCAGGGGATGTTCAGTGTGAGGAGCCGGGAGTCCAGGGGATGTTCAGTGTGAGGAGCCGGGAGTCCAGGGGATGTTCAGTGTGAGGAGCCGGGAGTCCAGGGGATGTTCAGTGTGAGGAGCCGGGAGTCCAGGGGATGTTCAGTGTGAGGAGCCGGGAGTCCAGGGGATGTTCAGTGTGAGGAGCCGGGAGTCCAGGGGATGTTCAGTGTGAGGAGCCGGGAGTCCAGGGGATGTTCAGTGTGAGGAGCCGGGAGTCCAGGGGATGTTCAGTGTGAGGAGCCGGGAGTCCAGGGGATGTTCAGTGTGAGGAGCCGGGAGTCCAGGGGATGTTCAGTGTGAGGAGCCGGGAGTCCAGGGGATGTTCAGTGTGAGGAGCCGGGAGTCCAGGGGATGTTCAGGGTGAGGAGCCGGGAGTCCAGGGGATGTTCAGGGTGAGGAAGTAGTTAGTCTGGAGGGTATTCAGTGTGAGAAGCAGACACTCCACAGGGTGTTTGGTGTGTGGAGCAGAGAGTCCGGAGGGTGTTTGGTTCAATTACAGAGGATAATATTCCATGTGAATATCGAACTAATCCTACTTAAAACGGTGTCCCATTTTCAAAATGACAGGCAGGTTCTCTTTGCATGGGAAAACCAACTAACCCTAAATGTAAATTTCAGCCTCTTTTTAGGGCAGAGCTTTCCAAACTTTTCATGTTGGTGACACACTTTTTAGACATGCATCATTTCGCTACACAGTAATTAATTTTTACTAGCAAACCGGAGGTTAAACTGACCCCTTATAAGAGATACGGACACATACATAATTTGTAATAACGAAATGTATGGGTACACAACATATCTCATGAAAACCTCTCATTTATATTTTTAAAAATATATGATTTGTAAGATAATAACATACATTTCCAAGTTTGTTGTCATTTATGAGTAAAAATATGTAAATATGTTCAAGAATTTAAAAAATTTGAATAATACCAATAACTACTTCTTGCCATTTTAATGAAATGTATGAAGTTGATGGGATGAACATAGCTTTTGAATATTTGGTGGAATATTATCTAAAGAAAATAACAGCACCAGCACTCTACTCCCACAGTGATAAAGTGAGAGAACAATCCCTCGCTTACCTACAGATAGTGCAGACTAGGCGGCTTTTCGCCGAGCAGCTGCGCATAACTTTTCATATTGAACAAATTTTGTCCAGCAGTGATCGAGCAGGTGTTCTATCAAAAAACTGGACCCATGGAATTTCTCGAATGCGTCATTTCAGGTACGGCCGCGTCATCGGACATGACGAGGAATCAGCTGTTTCTACCCGATTATGCATACTGTGCATGTGGAGTACCTATATGATCCCTAGACAGTGGTGTGCAGACATGGATACAACAGAAGGGGAATATACTAATGCACCATAGTAATCAGCATCTTTGCTGCATAAAAATGCATGCAAGTTCACATAGACTCAGATATTTCTCGTTACGTTCTCGCGACACATCTACACACTGCAGCTGACACACTAACGTGTCGTGACACACAGTTTTGAAAGCTCTGTTTTAGGGCTTCATCTGTGACATGCAGAGTTTTCCTGAGCACAGGAGGTCCACTTGTGCATTACCCTTCACCCTTAGGGAGACACCCTGAGAGTTTTCGAAATCATGCCATAGAACAAGCAATATCTGCATTTCCTTCAGTCTCAGTGAGCATCTCACTTATGTTGGATTAGATTGCCATTTAGTTTTAACACCTGTCAATAAATGTATATAATGTTTAATTTATTTCATGTGTAGATAAGTCTTATTTTGGTCATTCTCATCTCCTTTTTAACCCTTTGAGTGCCAGAGAGGTATGCAACGCATTGCAACGTACCTGTCTGGCTTTCGAGTTAATGTTTTATTTATTTTTCTCTTCCATCTGATTGGCTGATAGGCGCTTTTTTGGTGGCTTCACAAGGCAGCCCTACGCTTTTTACTTAGTCTGTCTCCATGGGGTTTTCTGTATCATGGGTTATGATGTAGTGAAATGTAAAATTTGGGTGTTCCACCGTGCTGTCTTTCTGGGTGCTGTTATGTTTTTCAGATCTATGTTTGTATAAGAGGCTGCCAGCAGCATGCTAATTAACCGTCTTGCACCTCTTATGTATGTTCTGGTGGAGGACTGCATTATGATTAGTGATTAAACATGTTGGGGGAATAGGATGTCACAGACTATACAAGCTGCTCTGCCCCTTTTTTGTTTTACTTCTCCCACGCCTTACACAAGGATCCTTTTATTCCCCATAGGGGGAAGAGAGGGAAAGTGGAGATTGAGCTGCAGTTTACCCCTTGATTTGTCTGCATTGATTGTGTATTACGTACACACTAAGAGTAAAGGTGCCAATGAAAACAATCCAGAGGGGTTGAAAAAGACCAGACCAGACCAGACCAGACCAGACTGGCTGGCTAGCCTGTGTATGGACCAGCTCAATTAGGTCAGACTGACAAAATGGGTCATTTTGGTTGGTCGGTCCGTTTAGACATTTTTATTGGCCTGCAGTTGGATCACTGTGTGTTTGTCTTTAACAAATCAGACCACAGTGATCTTGTCTGAGGCTTTGGGATCAGGTTGTTCCAATCTGATTTGCACAATCTCACACAGATAGATAAAACATTGATCTGGTGGTCCTTTCTAGCCAAAATCGACCTGTGTTTGAGCACCTTAAGTTCACAAGGGCAACTGTATCCCAGTGTTTTGAATGCATTACATATATTAGGTTGGTTATATTGTATCTAATGAGTAATTTCTCTTTAACGACTTAATGCACCTTGCTACAGCATTAGTGAAATAATGCATTTTAACCCTCATCATATTTGTAGAGTGGGCTACAACGGAATCACATTAATAATGTTTTAACCCTTTGAGTGACTGAGAAATATACCCCTCTGGTACTCAAAGGGTTAAGAGCACATTTTGGTCAGCTTTTTTATTGAGTGAAGGATGAGCAGAGAAAAAAATCAGAAAAAAAAGAAAGTCGGTTAGATTAACATAGCCTTATACTTGATTTCTGGAAGTTATTGGTCTTTAAATTAGTCATGTCTAAAGATCAAATTCTTCACTCCAGTAATTAATAAAATAACCTTTTAAACCCTTTGAGTGCCAGATGGATGAGCAGCACATCGCACACAATGTGTCTAATGGGCACACGCACATATCCTTTCTGGGTTTAACTTGTATTCCAAAATCATAATCCGATTGCCGTAGAAGGTGCTTAAGAGATTAGTAGTGATATTAACCCATTATTAGGACCAGAGGTGTGTGCAGCACAATGTTAACACTTTCAGTGCCTAAGGGGTGCGCAACGCATTGCTTGGCAATGCATTGTGTATCCCTCTGGCACTGAAAGGGTTAAGCAATGCATCATGCACCCTTTTGGTTCTTGAAAAAGTTAACAATATATTCAGCTCATGAATACAACAGAGAAACTATTACATCCAGAACTGATTATAAAGTATCAGAATCTTCTTTTACATTCCGGAGGGTCAGACGGTAATAATGGAATGAAATGGTCATCAGAAAAGCCACGGTAATAGTCTGCTCACTGCCTGCTCTCCATAAAGAACAATATTGTATTATTATTAGCTGGATGTTTTAGTTTGTTTCTGAAGATGGCATCATTAGTAAAGCTGACTAGAGGGACACAGGTTTAGGCGTAATTTAAGTAGGTTTTAATTCACTGAGAGGGTAGTAGATAAGTGGAATAGTCTACCAGCAGAAGTGGTAGAGGTTAATACAGTGATGGAATGTAAGCATTCATGGGATAGTTTGACCGGGGAGGCAATTCACCGCCCCAAGGCATGTTCTTTCCGGCGCTAGCCTGTGCGGAAGGATCGTGCTACACATACACACAGACTGACATTCACACACACACTGCAGAGCAAGCGCTGGTTGCAGCTCAGTTCTTCCTGTAGGGGGCAGCAGGATCTGAGTGCTCCTCCTCCTCTTGCGCACACACGAGCTGCACTGTGTATGTGTGTCTGTATCTCCACTTCCGCCTCTCTGCTGCCGCTGTGGCTCAATCTGAAGCAGAAGGTATGGGATAAACATGGTCACTTCGCTGTATGATGGACCTACCAACCAGCTGGATTTGCTTATCAGAGCTGGTAATACACATGCACTGCAAAAGGGGATCTCCCATTTTGCGAGTGGTGGGGGGCATGCACAGCTAGTGGGCCCGGCCATGTGAGAAGTAAACTAGCTTGGATTGGAGAGGGAGGTGGGATTCAGCTGTGCGCACATTTCACTCTCAGGGCGCTGCTTGGCAGTCTAGAAGTGAGGAACAGTTTTAATTATGAGATAACATGGGCGTGGTTTGGGAGGGCAGCATTTCATTGTTGGACCCAGGCAGCACAATGTCTTGGGCCGGCCCTGCGATAGGCATATGGCTGTCCTGAACATAAGACAAGACCAAGGACCAAATAAGATTTGAGGTTTTTACAGTAGGAGAATGGGCAGGTTAGATGGGCCGAATAGTTCTTATCTGCTGTCAGACTGGATGTTTCTGTGTTTCTGACTTTGGGCCTTATGCAGAAAGAAAAAGATGAGCAATTTTGGAGCATACCAACTGTACCATATGGTGCGTCTCAATGTGATGGACACCTCTCTATCTGTTCTTTATGGTGCAGTTATTATGCTGTAAATTTTTGCTTTCTGTGTAAGTCTCTTTGTATAGAAGTAAGTTAGCACTTAAAATGTGATTGATAACAATATAACCTTTCAGTGCTCTAAAACCTCACAACTGAAATGTAACAGCTAACACCTTTTAATCTTGTGTTTTTAGATGAAAAGAAGCAAATGGTTTTTAATGTAGAGAAACAATTAGAGGAAGCCAAAGAACTGGTACGTATTTATTTGTTTATCTGCATTTGTTGTTTTCTTATAATGTTCACTTGTCTTAACACTATCTTTTCATTGTTTTAGAAGCCTGAAATGGCTTCTGTACTTAAAGAAGCAGTAAACTTTTTTTCTTCATGAAATCCTATATGTTATAGAGCTTTTCCTACTGCTTAAAACAAGGGAACTCCCACTGCTATAAGTTGTTTTATTCAAAAGATATAACAGTTCAAATAATTAGGAAGCAAATTTACTGTGCGTTTACATTCTGACAGGAAGTGACTCCTCATTCTGTGGACAGTTGCTTGTCACTGACTTTCTTCTCAAATAGAATGTAGTAGAATAAGTAATTGGAATTTGACCACTAGAGGACACTGTTAAAGTAAAAAGAAAAAAAAAAGTTTAAACTGTAATAATTCTGGAAATATGTATCTCTCAGCAGTGAGAGTACCCTTGTTTTACTCTACAGGAAAAGCCCTACAATATATATTTTTCTTAATAAAAGTTTACAGCTCCTTTTTAAGTTTGCATGAAAGTTCTGTTTTATTTGACATATTTATTTTGGCCATAACTCCTGAATGTAGTTCTGACTGGTAGTCCATTCAAACCCTGCTAGTTTTATAAACATTACATATCTAGTGGCCCGAGTACCAAACTGCTTATAAAATACATTTTTACCATCTGGCACTATGAGAAACTAAGGTCAGATTTACAACTCAGTCTACCCTATATATTCTCTTAATTGGTGGGTAAAAGGGTGCTGGTGAGTACTGTGTGCTTATTGAAGAAAAAAAAAACAAAAAAAAACCAAGAGCATTTATTGTCATAGCATTATCTGTTCACGTGTTCAGTAGAGAGCATGCTATTTTAAATATAGGGTTATTTAGGTTATGGTAGGTTGACCTCTACTGAGAATTGATAGAATTGGCATCTGCTCCTCATTACTTTGCTATGTTTCCATATGCTCTTACAGATTCCGACATAAACTGCTGCCATTGCAGCCTCATTACTGTGCTGACTGGTAGTCATTGACCCCGACATGTAGAGAGAAGAAGTTAGAGATGCTGAACTAGGCTCATGATCTTTCAAGGGTATGCAAAAAGCTCACTAGAACTGTGTTCTATCCCCAGAGTGCAATCCCTTTTAGCTCACAAGTGCCATGCACTGATCAGAAATATTCTGAAGCTTTTCATATAGGTCCTGCCAAAATGACAGTCCAGCCACAAAATGCCAGAAAATTATTCTCTGAGCAAGAGAAACAGCTAACACTAGATGCGTGATTCGACCTTGCCGGTGAGGTGTGGCTGATCCCTTAAAGCACTTGTGAACAAGGGTTCCACGTCTGGATTCCCCAACTACCCTTAGAGTTACTAACCGGAAGAGCAATTTACATATAGGTAGAAGAAGTCAGAGATGCTCAGCTAGGCTCATGAGCTTGCAAGGTATGCAAAAGCTCACTAGGACTGTGTCCTGTGCCCAGAGTGCAATCTCTTTTAGCTCACAAATGCCATACACAGAGAAGAAATATTCTGAAGCTTTTCATAGAGGTCCTGCCAAAATGACAGTCCAGCCACAAAATTCTTCTCTGAACAAGATAACCCACTAATCCCAGCCTTAAGTTTCAGCTTTGTTGGGTCTCATCAGTGAGGTGAAGCTGGTTCCTTAAGGCATTTGTGAGCAAGGGGTCCATGTCTGGATTCCCCATTACCCTTAGGGTGACTAACCCTGAGAGCAATGTGTGTATAGAGAGAAGAAGTCAGAGATGTTCAACTAGGCTCATGATCTTGCAAGAGTATGCAAAGAGCTCACACCCAAGGGTGCAATCTCTTTTAGCTCACATGTACCATACACAGAGAAGAGATATTCTGAAGCATATCATATAGGTCCTGCCAAAATGACAGTCCAGCCACGAAATGCCAGACAATTCTTCCCCGAACAAGAGAAACACCTAACCACCGACGTATGTTTCTTCTTTGTTGAGCCTTGTCGGTGAGGTGTAAGTGATCTCACTAGGCACTTGTGATCAAGGGGTCCACATCTGGATTCCCCTATTACCTTTTGGGTGACCAACCCTAAGAGCAATTTGCATATAGAGAGAAGAAGTCAGAGATGCTCAACTAGGCTCATGAGCTTGCAGTAGTATGCAGCGAGCTCACTGGGACTGTGTCCCTTACCCAGAGTTCAATCTCTTTAACCTTAGAAGTGCCATGCGCAGAGTAGAAATATTCTGAAGCTTTTCATAGAGGTCCTGCCAAAATGACAGTCCAGGCACAAAGTGCCAGAAAAGTGTTCTGTGAACAAGATGTTATTGATGTAAGCCCGAGGTGCGTGCAGCCTGTTACTGTGCTTCACTTCTCGTGAGTCGTAGGTGCATTCTTCTGGGGCCGGGTCAGCCTTCAGCCCCCCTTCGCCCATGCTAGGGGGGGCCCTTTAGCTTCTCCTCCTCTCTCCGAAGAAGAGAGGAGGGCTTTCACCCTGGGGCCTTCTGCATCAGCGTCCCTGCCCCAGGGCTTCAATCTTCGGCTCCCTCCGGAGAGAGGAGCGTCAGCAAACTTTAAGGGGAGGCAGCATGCCAAACCACCTCCCCCACCAAGAGCGCAAAGTCCAAGGACCCGGCCCCACTGAGGCTAATTTTCAGTGAATAAGTGCTTCGTGTCGGTGGGTAAGTGCTTTCATAGTGCCCAAAAAAACCCAAAATTCTACTGTCCCAAACATGCCCAGTGAATAAAGGAAAAAAAATAAAATAAAGGCGTGCCTGTTAAGGCCCCAGCCTCCTGGCTGGAATTATAAAAATTCTTCACTGCCGGCCAGAAGATCAGGACAGAGGAAGTGAAAAGAATAGAAAGTCCAAGAGTGCGGTGCCAGTGCTCAACCCAAAACTCATGTTCTGTTATCACATGCTCGGTGAATCAAAGGCATCTTTTGCACCTCGGGCTTTTGTCTCACCCCCAACCCCAGGCCTCGATGAAGCGTAGCACCCCACCCCTGCCCAGGTATCTGCTACCTACCAGAGCAGATACTACACTTGATCTTAGCCAAAAGGCCAAGATAAACAGCTAACACTAGACATGCGTTTCAGCCTTGTCATTGAGGTGCAGCTGATCCCTCAAGGCACTTGAGAGCAAGGAGTCCATATCTGGATTCCCCCATTACCCTTAGGGTGACTAACCCCAAGAGCAATTTGCATATAGAGAGAAGAAGTCAGAGATGCTCGACTAGGCTCATGAGCTTGCAAAGAGATCACTAGGACTGTGTCCTGCACAAAGTATGCAATCTTTTAGCTCACAAATGCCATACACAGAGAAGACATATTCTGAAGCCTATCATACAGGTCCTGCCAAAAATGACAGTTCAGCCACAAAATGCCAGATAATTCTTCTCTGAACAAGAGCAACAGCTAACCCCAGATGGGTTTGAAAATAATCTTTATTTAGATATTCAAATCATATTACATACATTTCTTTGACAGATACAAATCACAGTACATACATCATATAACATATACTTCAACAACAGCTAACACTAGATGGTGTTGAACCAGCCCCATTAGCCTAAGGGAGACTAATCCTAAGAGCAATTTGCATATAGAGAGAAGTCAGAAATGCTCAGGTAGGCTCATGATCTTGCAATGCAATGAGATCACCAGGATTGTGTCCTGCACCCAGAGTACAGTCTCTTTTACTTCACAAATGTCATACACAGAGCAGAAATATTCTGAAGCATTTCATGCAGTTCCTGCTACAGTGACAGGCCAGACAATTCTTCTCTGAACAAAAGAAACAAATAACCACAGACATACATTTCATCCTTACTGGTGAGGTACAGTTGATATATCAAGACACTTGTGAGCAAGGGTTCCATGTCTACATTCCCCCATTACTCTTAGAGTGACTAACCCTAAGAGCAATTTACATATATAGAGAAGAAGTCAGAGATGCTCAGCTAGGCGCATGAGCTTGCAGGGATATGCAAAAGCTCACTGGGACTGTGTCATGTACCAAGAGTGCAACCTCTTCTAGCTCACAAGTACCATACACAGAGAAGAAATATTCTGAAGCAGATCATACAGGTCCTACCAAAATGACAGTCTAACCACGAAATGCCAGACAATTCTTCTCTGTGCAAGAGAAACAGCTAACCCCAGACGTACGTTTCGGCCTTATTGGGCCTCATCTGTGAGGGGCAGTTGATCCCTCAAGGCACTGTGAGCAAGGGGTCCATGTTTGGACTAACCCTAAGAGCAATTTGCATATAGCGAAAAGAAGTCAAAGATGCTGAAATCTATCTATATGCAAATTGCTCTTCAATTTAGTCACCCTAAGGTTAATGGGGGAATTCAGATGTGGACCCCCTGCTCACAAGTGCCTAAAGGGATCAGTTGGTCCTCACAGATGAGGCCAAACAAGGCTGAAACGTACATCTGGGGTTATGAGCAATGAGGCTTAAAATATCAAAGGGCAACAAACAACACCACACAACCCTGAAATGTCTGTGTATGGCATTTGTGAGCTAAAAGAGATTATGTTTTGGGTGCAGGACACAGTCCCAGTGAGCTCTTTGCATCCCCATATAAGCTCATGAGCCTAGTTGAGTATCTCTGACTTTTTCTATCTTTATACAAATTGCTCTTAGAGTTGGTCACACTAAGGGTAAAGGGGGGAATCCAGATGTGGACCCCGTGCTCACAAGTACCTAGAGGGATCAGCTGCACCTCACTGATGAGGCCCAGCAACGCCAAAACATACATCTGGGGTTACTTGTTTCTCTTGCACAGAGAAGAATTATTTGGCATTTTCTAGATGGACTATCATTTTGGCAGGACCTCTATGATCTGCTGCAGAATATTTCTTCTCTGTGTATGGAACTTGCAAGCTCATGCGCCTAGTTGAGTATCTCTTACTTTGTCTATCTATATTGACTCTGACAGGCACTATCCCACTATGAGACCCCTCTAGCATTCAGTAGGTTCAATTTACAATTTACAGCAGCATTACTTGATTGGATCCCTGTGGTTAATTTGGCTTGCTGCAGAATTCTGAATCAAACCAACTGCATAAATTTGAACATTTGAAAAACAAAAAATTAAATGGCAAAAAACCCTTTTTTAAAGCCACAGTTAAGTCAAACACGTAAAGTTTATTTTCTTGAAGCGTAACCCACATGTGTCCCCATGTTCTTTGCTTTTGACATCACAAATGATATGCTTGTGATGCCATTGATGGGATAATTTGTGATGTAATGTTTGATGTCAGAAACAAAGCACATGGGGATGTGGAGCCAAGTTGTAAGTATGAAACCTGAATTTCCTACTTTTTGAGTAAGACCTTAACTGTGGCTTTAACTAAAGTTTTATTATGCCATTGAATTGTAATGCATTTTGAGTATATTAGCACAGGCCTTGGAGGGATAGTCAGCCTGAAGCCTCCAGGCTAGTGGTGACCTGTAGTTGGGGTGGTCAGATCTCTCTGTCTGAGGGCAACGTTTAGAGTAAGAATTTGTGCAGGGGGGGCAAAGCATTTTTCTTTGCAGAAATTAAAAAAAGGCAAAATCTGTTCTTGGGAATTGAAGCTGGTGGCCAGCTGGCCAGCTTCCCATCGAGATCTTGGGTTGGTGAAACGAGATGATGTAGCCACATCACACTGACCCCGCCAAGGTCTTGATAGGCTACTAGAGAATAGAGAAGCTGTACTGGGGTGTAGGCATTACCACCAGTTTCAATTACAGTTGCCTACCCCTAGCCAGGAATATAATATATGTAATATGTTGAGTAGATAGGAAGAGAAGGATCTTTAGTTCTTTCAGTTCAGCAAAATTAATGCACACACCCGCAAAGTGTACCAGGAGTTAAAGTGTGACTATATGTATACGTCTAGTCCCTAACATAAGGAGATCCTGGGTACTTATTTCATCCTGTTATGCCTCTGTTAGAGATGGGTAATTCTTGAGAGCCATGACTCCTAAAAAATTTCACAGCTGGCATGTAATATAATACTTCTGTCTGAAAACAAATAAAGAGACATTTTATTATACAGTTAGGGAAAAAATTATTTGATCCCCTGCTGTTTTTGTACGTTTGCCCACTGACAAAGAAATGTTCAGTCTATAATTTTAATGGTAGGTTTATTTGACCAGTGAGAGACAGAATAACTACAAAAAAATCCAGAAAAACGCATTTCAAAAAAGTTAAAAATTGATTTGCATTTTACTGAGTGAAATAAGTATTTGAACCCCTATCGATCAGCAAGATTCCTGGCTCCCAGGTGTCTTTTATACAGGTAACAAGCTGAGATTAGGAGCCCTCTCTCAAAGGGAGTGCTTCTAATCTCAGCTTGTTACCTGTATAAAAGACACCTGTCCACAGAAGCAATCAATCAATCAGATCCCAAACTCTCCTCCATGGCCAAGACCAAAGAGCTGTCCAGGGATGTCAGGGACAAGATTGTAGACCTACACAAGGCTGGAATGGGCTACAAGACCATCTCCAAGCAGCTTGGTGAGAAGGTGACAATAGTTGGTGCTATTATTCACAAATGGAAGGAACACAAAATAACTGTTAATCTCCCTCGGTCTGGGGCTCCATGCAAGATCTCACCTTGTGGAGTTTCAGTGATCATGAGAACGGTGAGGAATCAGCCCAGAACTACACGGGAGGATCTTGTCAATGATCTCCAGCATGACAATGACCCAAAACACACGGCCAAGGCAACAAAGGAGTGGCTCAAGAAGAATCACATTAAGGTACTGGAGTGGCCTAGCTAGTCTCCAGGCCTTAATCCCATAGAAAATCTGTGGAGTGAGCTGAAGGTTTGAGTTGCCAAACGTCCGCCTCGAAACCTTAATGACTTGTAGAGTATATGCAAAGAGGAGTGGGATGAAATCCCTCCTGAGATGTGTGCAAACCTGGTGGCCAACTACAAGAAACGTCTGACCTCTGTGATTGCCAACAAGGGTTTTGCCACCAAGTACTAAGTCATGTTTTGCAAAGGGGTAAAATACTTATTTCACTCGGTAAAATGCAAATCAATTCATAACTTTTTTGAAATTTATTTTTCTGGATTTTTGTTGTTGTTGTTCTGTCTCTCACTTTAGAAATTATGAGAACGCTGCAGCCGTACTCCAAATGTGTCAAAGAATCAATGTAGACAAAACTCACCAGACAATATTCTTGGTGCAGGTCCGGAGCACTCCTTACAGCCCACGCCAAGGGCTCCGACAATACGAGACGACAACAGGAAAGGAGCGCTTACATGGACCCGCTCAGCATACAACAGCCCCGTGTAGTCTTTGGCTCAATAAAAAAATCTTTATTCTATAAGTTCTAAAAACATTACAAAACTCTTAAACAAAAAGTATTCATCGTAAGACACAGAGTCACCATTGTAAAAACGGAACACATCAGTCACCTAACGCGTTTCGCACAAAAAGGTACTTAATCATAGGAATTCCTATGATTAAGTACCTTTTTGTACGAAACGCGTTAGGTGAATGATGTGTTCCATTTTTACAATGGTGACTCTGTGTCTTACGATGAATACTCTTTGTTTAAGAGTTTTGTAATGTTTTTAGAACTTATAGAATAAAGATTTTTTATTGAGCCAAAGACTACACGGGGCTGTTGTATGCTGAGCGGGTCCGTGTAAGCGCTCCTTTCCTGTTGTCGTCTCGTTCTCTCTCACTGTTCAAATAAACCTACCATTAAAATTATAGACTGAACATTTCTTTGTCAGTGGGCAAACGTACAAAATCAGCAGGGGATCAAATATTTTTTTCCCTAACTGTAAAGCAGACTTATCAATCATCTCACCAGTGCAGAGACAGCCAGAACTTACACATCCTCTCTGTAGTACCACAGTTGTTAATCAGAAACACAATAAACAGCCAGATTAACAACTGTGGTACTACAAAGAGGATGTGTAAGTTCTGGCTGTACCGGTGAGATTATACTTGTGCTTTATTATAAATGTATCTTTATTCTTTTTCAGACAGATAGAAGTATTATATTACCCGCAGACTGTGAAGTTTTAGGAGTCATGGCTCCCAGGAATTTCCTAGCTCCAACTCATGTTTACAAAGATACATATATACCCACAACCCTTCATTGGCTAGTAAAACTTCTAGTTGCTGCCTAAAATGTTGTTTAGAGCCATAATTCTTTTTTTTGCCCAGCCTTTCTCTATTATGTTTCCTTCATATTGTACTATGGGGAGTATTTATCAATCCCAAAGTGGAGCCATTCTGGAGCAAAATAACTGCACCACATTTATTAAACAAAAACTCCCACTGAAGATGTTACTTGGGTACAAATTCATAAGAGCCATTATCAGTCTCTGGCCATAGCTAAATAAGGGTGTGTGTGTGTATGGGGGGTTATTAATAGGCTATGGTAGTTCTCCTGTAACTCCGAACCACTAGTCCAATATCAAAGAAATGTAACATAGGGGAACTCTGTCATAATTTCTAAATGTTTTCCAAAATGAAATCCAAAAACCAGATATTTCTTACAATTGATGTTGGCTGCTTTGTGTCTGCGTGAGTTCCCATCAAGTACTTAGATACCTGGACGGGGACAGGATTGGATTCAACTGACACTTTCAGACTGTTTGTATCAGACACAAACCAGTTCACATCAATTGTAAGTGGCATCCGTTTTCTTGCATATAATGTTGGAAAAGATTGTGACGTTGTGCAATAAGAGTTCCTCTGTGTTAGATGTTTTTGTTGCTGTTTCTTTCCTTCATTTTGAGGTATTGAATTTTCATCTGACTGTGGAGCAGCTGTGTTGATGCTAATATAGGTGTGGAGGCAGAATAATATTCTCCATGTGCGCTGTCGCTGCTGTTGAGTTTACTCCAGTTGCCACGTGAGTAAGAGTCCTGTAGTTAGGTTTGAATCTTTCCATAATCTGGACGTTATTAACCTATGAGGCTTTTTCCACTAGTCCAATATGTGCCTCTGTCTGATAGCCGTGTTACCAACTGAGTAGAAGTCTAGGAGGAGCCCATATTTCTCTTCCCCTTTGATAATTATTTTAGATGTACACTGAGCACTATCCTCTATTTATGTGTACTTTATAGACCTATTAATAGTAAAGGTAATGGTCTCTTAGTTGAGCACAATAGACCTGTTTCTGGAGCTGCGTCCATAGACTGACTGTGTTGTGCTTGGTAGTCTTTCCCTAGCATCTGTGGTGTTGCACGGACAGCCAAACTAGACTGATCTGTGAGACTTCATTCTTGCATTCAGTCTCTTCTCGTAGGGCCAATGAAGGGGCACCAGCAGACTCTTTCAGACCTACATGTTGCCTCCTTGTTGATCTGTTATTAATCAAATACAGCCCCAGCTTTATTGTCAGGTCTGCTGCCAGGGGACCATATCTACTGATATTACACTATCCGAGCGATAGTTGCCCTGAGTTCAAGAGCAGCGTGCAGTGTATTACAAAGGATTGCGTTGCATACACCTCCAGAACTCAAAGGGTTAGTTTGTCTCATGTGTTTGGGTCTAATAAGAAACTAGCATAGGGTGAAGATCCTGCCCTCCCGCTTCAGTGACTAATTTGTTCATTGTTTATAAAGACTTTTCCATGAGTGAGGCTTTCCGTATGAAAGCAAACAGTTCTGCTTGGCCTGTGAAGGAACTGCCATTACATACACTGTGTTAGTATCATAATATTCACACAAAGCCTTCATGTTGTAAATTCCTAACTCTGCGCTGTTACACTGAGGACCATATGCAGTAAGTAATGGAGAAAGTTATTAAAGCATAACTCACCTTTTCCTGTGGGTTGTTTTTTTTTTTTTTGTAAACACTTGTGCCAAAGGGGTACGCAACAAATTGCAGAGTAATGTGTTGCATACCCCTCTGGCACTCAAAGGGTTAAAAAATCATGTGACTTTTACCCGGTATCTTGTGATCAAACATAGGTGCCTGGTGAAGCTTTCTCTATGGTTCCGCACAGTCAGTGAAAGCAAGAGTCCATGGTCTCTTTTACAAAGTTGTAAACCCCGCCCCCTTCCTTTATCTCTCAGTGGTGTTGTACTGCTCTTTCAAACAGCAAATAAAAAAATGAAGAATGTACAAGTAATTATTCAATCCACATTCTTAACCCTTTGAGTGCCAATGGGGTATCCAACACCTTGCTGGAACTGGGTTTAAACAACAATATAATATTCCAAATATCAGAGGAAATGTCCATAATAGTAATTTTATCTCTATCCCTATCCCTTTCACTCTAACAGGTTAGTTTAAAAAAAAAACAAAAAAAAAAAGGGGGGTTAACATAGAAAAAGAACTGCATAAACTTATGGCACCATATAAATATATTCATTCATATAAAATTCATGTATATCAAGTCTCCATAAGTCATTGGTTTTGTTCAGACCCTCTAAGCCTAGACTTTTCCACCTGTATGTCCATTGGGTTTCCATTTTGGTACCATCTCCTTTGCATATCCCTCCTAACCGAGGTTACCTGCTCAGGTAGGTGGCAGATGCCTGAGCGGGGGTGGCATGCTACACTTGGTCGGACGCTGGAGGTCGGGGGCGAGGAGAAGCCCGGGGTTGCTAAATGCTGCTGTAAGACACTGGCACATGATGAAAGACACGAGTTTGGTGGAGCACGGCACATGCACCTGGAACTTCTTTTTATTTTTATTCACTTCTCTTGCCCCGGCCTTCTGGCTGAAGGGCAGCGAAGAATTTTTATAATCCCAGCCAGGCGGCTGGGGCCCTAACAGGCACTTTCTCTCTCTCTCTCACTATGCACGTTTTTTTGCACAAGTGAGTTTTTGAGTTTTGAGCACTTATGGACTATGCGTTTCACAAACACAAGCACTTATTCACTGGAAATGCCGCAGTGGGGCAGGGTTGGAAGACTCTGCTCTGGTGGTGGAGGTGAATGGCTGCCTCCCCTAAACTATGCTGAGGCTCCTCTCTCCGGAGAGAGCTGAAGATTGAAGCCCTGGGGTAGAGATGCTGACGCTGCGGCCGACGCCAAAGACCCCAGGGTGAACGCCCTCCTCTCCTCTTCGGAGAGAGGAGGAGAAGCTAAAGGGCCCCCCCTAGCATGGGCGAAGGGGGGCTGAAGGCTGACCCTGCCCCAGAAGATGCACGTCACTCACAAGAAGTCACGGGCACCACTGGAAGCAGGAAGAAGCACAGGAGGACAGTTTGAAGACTGCACGCACCCTGGGCTTAATTCAATACCATGTATCCCTCCTAACCAAGGTTATTCCATAGAGTTTGTTTCTAGTATACTGGCTCCCATGTAATACTGTAAAATGCTTAGATGAATTGCGACTTGCCAGACTTTCTGTTTATTGCCCATTTGCTCCAGTATACAGACCTTTAAAGGGATAGTAATACTTTGTTTTATCTTTATTTTATTTTGTAGGCATTAAAAAAACATGAAGTACGATATAAGTCTTATCTCCCAAACCTTTATGGTTTGAGAGATATTCGCAAGCAAAGTTTCCCCTCCCGCCCTTTTTACCTAGTGTAAGCCATCTCTTCTCAGATGTGGAATTCAGTCCATAGACCAGACAGATAACAGCAGGGGATAATCTTCTTCCTATGAGAACAATGAAAACCCTGCCCCCCTTGACAAGTTTTTCAGGTTTTTCCCTTATCTTAATTGAAGATTGTCCCTCTCTGTAGTCTACCTGGGCACCTCCCTTCTGATCTGGCTGAACAGTGTTACATCAGTAAAAGGGGCGGGAGGGGGATACTTTGTCATTCAGTTAGACTTGAACTACAACTCTGACAAAATTGAAATAACACTCTCCAAAGTCCAAATACTATGATGATTAATTAGAGCTGCTTTTATTATGAAACATTACTATCCCTTAAAAGCTGTGCCTGTTCTTCCTGCCTGACTGCTCTATCACATATGCTATGTATTTATATGATGGATAATCACAAAATTATATCTTGTTGTTGAAGTAAAATACCCAAATTTTCCTTAAATAATTTATTCTCAAATGTCTCTCAATGATTAAGAGGTCTTAATAAATCAATTGATTTATGAACTATTAATTGATAGTTTTTCCATAGACCTTTTATATATTTGTATATATTTTTCTACATGAACCCCTTTATTAATGTTAACACCTTAGAGTGAAAGGAATACGGATCTGAAATTGGATTATTATGGTAGCAATTTTTCTAGAGTTGGGATGGTTGGGGAAGTATATTGTTTAATTATGTAGAGAGAGACACAATGCCAGACAATTCTTCTCTGAAAGTGGGAAACCACTAACCCCAAACGTACATTTCGGCCTTGTTGAGCCTCATCAATGAGGTGCAACTGATCCCTAAAGGCACTTGTGAGCAAGGGGTCCACACCTGGATTCCCCGCCATTACCCTTAGGGTAATCAACACTAAGAGAAATTTACATATAGAGAGAAGAAGTCAGAGATGCTCAGCTCAGCTCATGATCTTTCAGGGGTATGCAAAAGCTCACTGAGACTATGTCCTGCACCCAGTGCTCAATCTCTTTTAGCTGACAAGTGCCATACACAGAGAGGAAATATTCTGAAGCCTATCATACAGGTCCTACCAAAATGACAGCCCAGCCACAAAATGCCAGACAATTCTTCTCTGAACAAGGGAAACCACTAACCTCAGCCATACATTTCGGCCTTATTGGGCCTGGTTAGTGAGGTGCAGCTGATCCCTGAAGGCACTTGCAAGCAAGAGGGTCCACGTCTGGATTCCCCCAGTACTTTTAGGGTGACTAACCCTAAGAGCCATTTGCATATAGAAAGAAGAAGTCAGAGATGCTCAGCTAGGTTCATGAGCTTGCACGGGTATGTAAAAGCTCACTGGGAACATGTCCTGTGCCAAGAGTGCAACCTCTTTTAGATCACAAATGCCATACACAGAGAAGACATATTCTGAAGCAGATCATACAGATCCTGCCAAAATGACAGCCCAGCCACAGCTGTCAAACGGTGTGCAACCACTCGGGGACCCTGAACTCCAGGATGTAGTACGTCATGGGTCCTTAAGGTGTGAAAGGGTTAACATGTTTCTTCATTTACCATATTAATTACCCTTTCAAGTCTCAGGTCTCAGTTTTTTTTTTTTTTCCTTTGAAAAAAATCACCATTCACTACAGGCCACCTGCACACATGGTGCAAACACACGTATTCCTGCCCTGCACTACAGCTGGCCACTGGACCACTAGTCTGGGTGAAGACTGAACAGATCTCACAAACCTTTCCTTTCATGGAAATCACTCAGCTCTTATCCTTTCAGTGCTTTCCTTCTTCAGTTCAGCATGGAAAGGGTAAAAAATGTGTGAGGCTGATATTTTCTTCAGTGAATATTAAAGTGCCAGAGGCTGGGCTCAGTAACCTCCATTGTACTGTGCACCTGTCGCTGTGTATTCTTCACTGCACAGTCTTTATCTGCTCACAGCTGTGCAAGGCAATCCTGCTTCACCCGTGTATTTCTGGAATAGTATACTTTGGCTTTTTCACAAATAGGTGCTTTTGAAAGAGATATTGAAATCTGTGTTTAGCCATTTTTTTAATTTAAGGCCATAGTTTGATATATTTAGCTATATTTGTCATTTTGTGCACATTAGATAGTACTTGGCCATCATGTATGACAGATATTAAAATTCCTCACTGCTTCCACTGCCACCTCCACTCCCTGCCAGCCAGACGCACACTGCTCTCCTTCCCCCTGCCACTACCTGCCAGCCAGGCACTATCATTCCGCAGTGCTCTCCTTTCCACCTGCCAGCCAGGCACTATCATTCCACACTGCTCTCCTTTCCACCTGCCAGCCAGGCACTATCATTCCACACTGCTCTCCTTTCCAACTGTCAGCCATACACTTATCATTCCACACTGCTCTCCTTTCCACCTGCCAGCCAGGCACTATCATTCCACACTGCTCTCCTTTCCACCTGCCAGCCAGGCACTATCATTCCACACTGCTCTCCTTTCCAACTGTCAGCCATACACTTATCATTCCACACTGCTCTCCTTTCCACCTGCCAGCCAGGCACTATCATTCCGCAGTGCTCTCCTTTCCACCTGCCAGCCAGGCACTATCATTCCGCAGTGCTCTCCTTTCCAACTGTCAGCCATACACTTATCATTCCACACTGCTCTCCTTTCCAACTGCCAGCCATACACTTATCATTCCACACTGCTCTCCTTTCCAACTGTCAGCCATACACTTATCATTCCACACTGCTCTCCTTTCCAACTGCCAGCCATACACTTATCATTCCACACTGCTCTCCTTTCTAACTGCCAGCCATACACTTATCATTCCACACTGCTCTCCTTTCCACCTGCCAGCCATACACTTATCATTCCACACTGCTCTCCTTTCTAACTGTCAGCCATACACTTATCATTCCACACTGCTCTCCTTTCCAACTGCCAGCCATACACTTATCATTCCACACTGCTCTCCTTTCCAACTGCCAGCCATACACTTATCATTCCACACTGCTCTCCTTTCCAACTGCCAGCCATACACTTATCATTCCACACTGCTCTCCTTTCCAACTGTCAGCCATACACTTATCATTCCACACTGCTCTCCTTTCCAACTGCCAGCCATACACTTATCATTCCACACTGCTCTCCTTTCCAACTGCCAGCCATACACTTATCATTCCACACTGCTCTCCTTTCCAACTGCCAGCCAGGCACTATCATTCCGCACTGCTCTCCTTTCCAACTGCCAGCCATACACTTATCATTCCACACTGCTCTCCTTTCCAACTGCCAGCCATACACTTATCATTCCACACTGCTCTCCTTTCCAACTGCCAGCCAGGCACTATCATTCCACAGTGCTCTCCTTTCCAACTGTCAGCCATACACTTATCATTCCACACTGCTCTCCTTTCTAACTGCCAGCCATACACTTATCATTCCACACTGCTCTCCTTTCCAACTGTCAGCCATACACTTATCATTCCACACTGCTCTCCTTTCCAACTGCCAGCCATACACTTATCATTCCACACTGCTCTCCTTTCCAACTGCCAGCCATACACTTATCATTCCACACTGCTCTCCTTTCCAACTGTCAGCCATACACTTATCATTCCACACTGCTCTTCTTTCCAACTGCCAGCCATACACTTATCATTCCACACTGCTCTCCTTTCCAACTGCCAGCCATACACTTATCATTCCACACTGCTCTCCTTTCCACCTGCCAGCCATACACTTATCATTCCACACTGCTCTCCTTTCTAACTGTCAGCCATACACTTATCATTCCACACTGCTCTCCTTTCCAACTGCCAGCCATACACTTATCATTCCACACTGCTCTCCTTTCCAACTGCCAGCCATACACTTATCATTCCACACTGCTCTCCTTTCCAACTGCCAGCCATACACTTATCATTCCACACTGCTCTCCTTTCCAACTGCCAGCCATACACTTATCATTCCACACTGCTCTCCTTTCCAACTGCCAGCCAGGCACTATCATTCCACACTGCTCTCCTTTCCAACTGCCAGCCATACACTTATCATTCCACACTGCTCTCCTTTCTAACTGTCAGCCATACACTTATCATTCCACACTGCTCTCCTTTCCAACTGCCAGCCATACACTTATCATTCCACACTGCTCTCCTTTCCAACTGCCAGCCATACACTTATCATTCCACACTGCTCTCCTTTCCAACTGCCAGCCAGGCACTATCATTCCACACTGCTCTCCTTTCCAACTGCCAGCCATACACTTATCATTCCACACTGCTCTCCTTTCTAACTGCCAGCCAGGCACTATCATTCCACACTGCTCTCCTTTCCACCTGCCAGCCATACACTTATCATTCCACACTGCTCTCCTTTCCAACTGCCAGCCATACACTTATCATTCCACACTGCTCTCCTTTCCAACTGCCAGCCATACACTTATCATTCCACACTGCTCTCCTTTCTAACTGCCAGCCATACACTTATCATTCCACACTGCTCTCCTTTCTAACTGCCAGCCATACACTTATCATTCCACACTGCTCTCCTTTCCAACTGCCAGCCATGCACTTATCATTCCGCACTGCTCTCCTTTCCAACTGCCAGCCATACACTTATCATTCCGCACTGCTCTCCTTTCCAACTGTCAGCCATACACTTATCATTCCACACTGCTCTCCTTTCCACCTGCCAGCCATACACTTATCATTCCACACTGCTCTCCTTTCCAACTGCCAGCCATACACTTATCATTCCACACTGCTCTCCTTTCCACCTGCCAGCCATACACTTATCATTCCACACTGCTCTCCTTTCCAACTGCCAGCCATACACTTATCATTCCGCACTGCTCTCCTTTCCAACTGCCAGCCATACACTTATCATTCCGCACTGCTCTCCTTTCCAACTGCCAGCCATACAGTTATCATTCCACACTGCTCTCCTTTCCACCTGCCAGCCATACACTTATCATTCCACACTGCTCTCCTTTCCAACTGTCAGCCATACACTTATCATTCCACACTGCTCTCCTTTCTAACTGCCAGCCAGGCACTATCATTCCACACTGCTCTCCTTTCCAACTGCCAGCCAGGCACTATCATTCCACACTGCTCTCCTTTCCAACTGCCAGCCATACACTTATCATTCCACACTGCTCTCCTTTCTAACTGCCAGCCAGGCACTATCATTCCACACTGCTCTCCTTTCCACCTGCCAGCCATACACTTATCATTCCACACTGCTCTCCTTTCCAACTGCCAGCCATACACTTATCATTCCACACTGCTCTCCTTTCCAACTGCCAGCCATACACTATCATTCCACACTGCTCTCCTTTCCAACTGCCAGCCATACACTTATCATTCCACACTGCTCTCCTTTCTAACTGCCAGCCATACACTTATCATTCCACACTGCTCTCCTTTCTAACTGCCAGCCATACACTTATCATTCCACACTGCTCTCCTTTCCAACTGTCAGCCATACACTTATCATTCCACACTGCTCTCCTTTCCAACTGTCAGCCATACACTTATCATTCCACACTGCTCTCCTTTCCAACTGCCAGCCAGGCACTATCATTCCACACTGCTCTCCTTTCTAACTGCCAGCCATACACTTATCATTCCACACTGCTCTCCTTTCCATCTGCCAGCCATACACTTATCATTCCACACTGCTCTCCTTTCCAACTGCCAGCCATACACTTATCATTCCACACTGCTCTCCTTTCTAACTGCCAGCCATACACTTATCATTCCACACTGCTCTCCTTTCCAACTGCCAGCCATACACTTATCATTCCACACTGCTCTCCTTTCCAACTGCCAGCCAGGCACTATCATTCCACACTGCTCTCCTTTCTAACTGCCAGCCATACACTTATCATTCCACACTGCTCTCCTTTCCAACTGCCAGCCATACACTTATCATTCCACACTGCTCTCCTTTCCAACTGTCAGCCATACACTTATCATTCCACACTGCTCTCCTTTCCAACTGCCAGCCATACACTTATCATTCCACACTGCTCTCCTTTCCAACTGCCAGCCATACACTTATCATTCCACACTGCTCTCCTTTCCAACTGCCAGCCATACACTTATCATTCCACACTGCTCTCCTTTCCAACTGCCAGCCATACACTTATCATTCCACACTGCTCTCCTTTCTAACTGCCAGCCATACACTTATCATTCCACACTGCTCTCCTTTCCAACTGCCAGCCATACACTTATCATTCCACACTGCTCTCCTTTCCAACTGCCAGCCATACACTTATCATTCCACACTGCTCTCCTTTCCAACTGCCAGCCATACACTTATCATTCCACACTGCTCTCCTTTCCAACTGCCAGCCATACACTTATCATTCCACACTGCTCTCCTTTCCAACTGCCAGCCATACACTTATCATTCCACACTGCTCTCCTTTCCAACTGCCAGCCATACACTTATCATTCCACACTGCTCTCCTTTCTAACTGTCAGCCATACACTTATCATTCCACACTGCTCTCCTTTCCAACTGCCAGCCATACACTTATCATTCCACACTGCTCTCCTTTCTAACTGCCAGCCATACACTTATCATTCCACACTGCTCTCCTTTCCAACTGCCAGCCATACACTTATCATTCCACACTGCTCTCCTTTCCAACTGTCAGCCATACACTTATCATTCCACACTGCTCTCCTTTCCAACTGCCAGCCATACACTTATCATTCCACACTGCTCTCCTTTCCAACTGCCAGCCATACACTTATCATTCCACACTGCTCTCCTTTCCACCTGCCAGCCATACACTTATCATTCCACACTGCTCTCCTTTCTAACTGCCAGCCATACACTTATCATTCCACACTGCTCTCCTTTCTAACTGCCAGCCATACACTTATCATTCCACACTGCTCTCCTTTCTAACTGCCAGCCATACACTTATCATTCCACACTGCTCTCCTTTCCAACTGCCAGCCATACACTTATCATTCCGCACTGCTCTCCTTTCCAACTGCCAGCCATACACTTATCATTCCGCACTGCTCTCCTTTCCAACTGTCAGCCATACACTTATCATTCCACACTGCTCTCCTTTCCAACTGTCAGCCATACACTTATCATTCCACACTGCTCTCCTTTCCAACTGCCAGCCAGGCACTATCATTCCACACTGCTCTCCTTTCCAACTGCCAGCCAGGCACTATCATTCCACACTGCTCTCCTTTCTAACTGCCAGCCATACACTTATCATTCCACACTGCTCTCCTTTCCATCTGCCAGCCATACACTTATCATTCCACACTGCTCTCCTTTCCAACTGCCAGCCATACACTTATCATTCCACACTGCTCTCCTTTCTAACTGCCAGCCATACACTTATCATTCCACACTGCTCTCCTTTCCAACTGCCAGCCATACATTTATCATTCCACACTGCTCTCCTTTCCAACTGCCAGCCAGGCACTATCATTCCACACTGCTCTCCTTTCTAACTGCCAGCCATACACTTATCATTCCACACTGCTCTCCTTTCCAACTGCCAGCCATACACTTATCATTCCACACTGCTCTCCTTTCCAACTGTCAGCCATACACTTATCATTCCACACTGCTCTCCTTTCCAACTGCCAGCCATACACTTATCATTCCACACTGCTCTCCTTTCCAACTGCCAGCCATACACTTATCATTCCACAATGCTCTCCTTTCCAACTGCCAGCCATACACTTATCATTCCACACTGCTCTCCTTTCCAACTGCCAGCCATACACTTATCATTCCACACTGCTCTCCTTTCTAACTGCCAGCCATACACTTATCATTCCACACTGCTCTCCTTTCCAACTGCCAGCCATACACTTATCATTCCACACTGCTCTCCTTTCCAACTGCCAGCCATACACTTATCATTCCACACTGCTCTCCTTTCCAACTGCCAGCCATACACTTATCATTCCACACTGCTCTCCTTTCCAACTGCCAGCCATACACTTATCATTCCACACTGCTCTCCTTTCCAACTGCCAGCCATACACTTATCATTCCACACTGCTCTCCTTTCCAACTGCCAGCCATACACTTATCATTCCACACTGCTCTCCTTTCTAACTGTCAGCCATACACTTATCATTCCACACTGCTCTCCTTTCCAACTGCCAGCCATACACTTATCATTCCACACTGCTCTCCTTTCTAACTGCCAGCCATACACTTATCATTCCACACTGCTCTCCTTTCCAACTGCCAGCCATACACTTATCATTCCACACTGCTCTCCTTTCCAACTGCCAGCCATACACTTATCATTCCACACTGCTCTCCTTTCCAACTGCCAGCCATACACTTATCATTCCACACTGCTCTCCTTTCCAACTGCCAGCCATACACTTATCATTCCACACTGCTCTCCTTTCTAACTGCCAGCCATACACTTATCATTCCACACTGCTCTCCTTTCCACCTGCCAGCCATACACTTATCATTCCACACTGCTCTCCTTTCCAACTGCCAGCCATACACTTATCATTCCACACTGCTCTCCTTTCCAACTGTCAGCCATACACTTATCATTCCACACTGCTCTCCTTTCTAACTGCCAGCCATACACTTATCATTCCACACTGCTCTCCTTTCCACCTGCCAGCCATACACTTATCATTCCACACTGCTCTCCTTTCCAACTGCCAGCCATACACTTATCATTCCACACTGCTCTCCTTTCCAACTGCCAGCCATACACTTATCATTCCACACTGCTCTCCTTTCTAACTGCCAGCCATACACTTATCATTCCACACTGCTCTCCTTTCCAACTGCCAGCCATACACTTATCATTCCACACTGCTCTCCTTTCTAACTGCCAGCCATACACTTATCATTCCACACTGCTCTCCTTTCCAACTGCCAGCCATACACTTATCATTCCACACTGCTCTCCTTTCTAACTGCCAGCCATACACTTATCATTCCACACTGCTCTCCTTTCCAACTGCCAGCCATACACTTATCATTCCACACTGCTCTCCTTTCCAACTGTCAGCCATACACTTATCATTCCACACTGCTCTCCTTTCTAACTGCCAGCCATACACTTATCATTCCACACTGCTCTCCTTTCCAACTGCCAGCCATACACTTATCATTCCACACTGCTCTCCTTTCCAACTGCCAGCCATACACTTATCATTCCACACTGCTCTCCTTTCCAACTGTCAGCCATACACTTATCATTCCACACTGCTCTCCTTTCTAACTGCCAGCCATACACTTATCATTCCACACTGCTCTCCTTTCCAACTGTCAGCCATACACTTATCATTCCACACTGCTCTCCTTTCCAACTGCCAGCCATACACTTATCATTCCACACTGCTCTCCTTTCCAACTGTCAGCCATACACTTATCATTCCACACTGCTCTCCTTTCCAACTGCCAGCCAGGCACTATCATTCCACACTGCTCTCCTTTCCAACTGTCAGCCATACACTTATCATTCCACACTGCTCTCCTTTCCAACTGCCAGCCATACTCTTATCATTCCACACTGCTCTCCTTTCCAACTGCCAGCCATACACTTATCATTCCACACTGCTCTCCTTTCTAACTGCCAGCCATACACTTATCATTCCACACTGCTCTCCTTTCTAACTGCCAGCCATACACTTATCATTCCACACTGCTCTCCTTTCCACCTGCCAGCCATACACTTATCATTCCACACTGCTCTCCTTTCCAACTGCCAGCCATACACTTATCATTCCACACTGCTCTCCTTTCCAACTGCCAGCCATACACTTATCATTCCACACTGCTCTCCTTTCCAACTGCCAGCCATACACTTATCAATCCACCCTGCTCTCCTCCCACCTGCCACTATGTTAGGCTGACCAGACCTCACCTTTAACCGGGGACACATAGGAAATAGGCATATTTCAGGAGTGCACCAAAATCAAAGCAGCCCTGCCGTATGTGTCCCCAGTTAAAGGTGAGGTCTGGTCAGCCTACACTATGTGCCAGCCAGTTACTAGCATTCCACACTGTTCCTCATCCCACCTGACACTCCCTTCCAACCAAATAATAACATTCCACTGATGTCTATCCCAACTGATACTTCCTGCCAGCCAGACACTAACGTTCCACACTGCTCTCCGTTCTACCTCCCACTGCCTTTCAGCCAGATACTAACAATGAACACTGCTCCCACTACTCCAACCTGACACTCCCTGCCATCCAGATACTAAAATTCCACAATGTTCCCTTTCCTGTCAACCATTCCTACCAGCCAGATACTAACACTTCACACTTCTCTCCATCCTCCCTGCCATTACCTGCCTGACAGCCAGATACTAACCTTCCACTCTGCTCTCCTCAACCCACCTACCAGCCAAATATTAACCCCTTAAGGACAAGTGGTGCCTGGAATTTACCTTCCCTTAAGGACCACTTTGATCTATTTTGGCGTGGTGGCATGTGTGACTGATTACGTTTACCTGCGTTCCGAACGGAGGTCTAAGAGAGACCGATCCGGTCTTGGAGCGGGCAATTTCAGACCAAGTATGTGATGTGCTAGGACCTTCACTGATCCTTAAGGGAAAAAAATATTGATGGTCCTGACATGTCACCTGTCATTAAGGGGTTAATATTAGACCCCCCCCCTCTCTCCCACCTGCCAGTCAGTTAATAACATTGTCCACTGCTCTCTATAACAACTGTCCTTTCTTACCAGCAGGTACTCATTTACAAAACAAAAAACTTCACAAATAAGTAAATATCATATAAAGTGTTGTTTGAAATATAAAATGGCTAGCCTAATGCTGTGTCAAAATCACATATTTGTTCCAAATTGCTCACACTCATACTCACACATATGCAGGTAATTTTTTTAGTTAATCTCTTCAGTAATAGACCGGTTTATCCATTGAAAACCAATGTACTGAGGAGTTCTTTACTGGGCCTCAGGCCTACTCTGATCTGCGGAAGTGTTAACCCTTTCCTTTCTTTTCAGTTGGAGCAGATGGATCTAGAAGTTCGGGAGATCCCAGCTCAGAGCCGCGCTATGTACAGCAGTCGGATGCGGAGTTATAAGCAAGAGATGAGCAAGCTGGAAACAGATTTTGTAAGTGTTTTATAGACAACTATTGTCTTTCATTTTTTGTTATCTATCACACTGATTTATGTGAAATCTAGTTGCACCAGAGCTAAGCACCCGACTGTAAGTCTTAATAACTCTGTTAGCCATAAACTAGAGCTGTGAGTTTTGTCTGTATGTGTGTGTGTGCTGAGCTAGCAAGCGTTTTTAACAGTTTGAGGACCAGAGGGGTACACACCTTTGGTCCTTATAAACATTTTTTATAGTCTCAAAAGCTCTAACAGGTGAATTATTCATGAGGAATAATGAAAAAATGAATTTTGTTACTGTGCGACTAATTGGTCGCCCTCTATCTATGAATAATAGGTAACTAATTATCCATACAGAAGTCTCTTAATTAGCCATTTATTATATGCTTTGATTAGGTAACAGATGCCTACTTTTAAATGAGCTGTACAATTGAATTATGGAAAGATTATATATATATATGTTTACACACACACCGCACACAACACACACACAACATCCACACACACACCACACCACATGTGAAAATGGAAATTGCAACACAATGAAGGCGTGTCTGCTTTTCACCAAATGTCTGAGCGCAATATCTGAAGAAATGGGCAAGTTGTAACTTAATTTTTAGTGGATGAGACATCTGGGTTCAGAAATGTATTTAATCCTAATGGAAGCTTTGTTTCAGTAATGGAATTTTTTGTGCCCAGAATATGGCAGTGAGGCAGACAAAGGCAGTGTTTCAACAGCTATCCGTATTTGAGAGAAGCCATATCACTGGCATGCGTGTCCATCCACCATACTGCAACGTGAACATAATGCTTACACTGTACAATGTGTGTGGCACCAGTGGGTAAGTGAACGGACATAGTTGCAGACCCAGAACATTGCCACCCAGATTGACTACAGGGAGGAAAGATCAACACGTACACCCAGTGGTGCTGACGGACAGCACAGCAACAACTCTGCAGATCTGTGTTGCATGGCATTACATGTCACAAGATCGACATTAGCCGTTGCCTGTGGGATTCTGACCTCCACTCCCATGTTCCAATGAAATGCATTGCACTGTTACCCCAGCACAGGCAGGAATGATCTGCCCAGCGCAGAGAATGACTACACTCAATAGCAGAGTGGGGATGATTAGCTACGGACAGAGTGAAAGGCATTGTCCACCAAAGACTTAGAGACAGGGGTCTTCCACAGATGACAGCCTAAAGGCATGCATCACCATGGTTCAGTATTATGGTTTGGAAAGCCGTATTGTAGAAAAGCAGATCACAGTTAGTGATCATTGCAGGAAACCTGACCTGTCAACAGTACATCCAGCAGATAATCAAACCCAATGCCATAGCCTTCATGAGTGCCATTGAAAATGGTGTTTTCCAGCATGATAATACATGATCATATACTGACTGCTGTTATAATGAGGGAACCCCTTTGAAGCATCACATCAACTGAATGGCCTGCAGATCCCCTGACCTCAGTCCAGTCAAAAACGTATGGGACATTGTTGGAAGACTCCTGGATTCTGCCCCTCCCCCTGCCACAAATATTGCTCAGCTAATTAAGAACATCGAACAGACATGGAATAACATCCTGCAGGAGTTCAGTCATGCCATGGTGCGCAATGTGGTCATATGACATACCCATTTTTTTTTTTCTCATAATATTGCCATCTAGTGGTTAATTGTGTACTTGCCAGCCTCAAAACGTCTGTATTCTTTAAAGCAGTGGTTCTCAATCTTTTTTTTTTTTATTAAAGGCACCCCTAACATGCAATGTGGAACTTTCAGGACCTCCCTAACATATTTAATGTAATTTATCACGGACATAATGAAGGGTACAATACATAAACATACAGTTATTATTAGGTCTCACAAGCATAATGAGAAAAACAAACATATTGTGCTTAACAATTTCCATAAATCTACATTTAAACATCAATATTCACTTTTTGTCATAGTCTTTATAGAAGACATGGGGCACCCTAAGATTGCTTCCTGGTTGAGAACCAGTGCTTTAACCCTTTGAATGCCAGGGAGACATTATAAAATCAATTCTGTACTAAATCAAGCACATAAAAAGATCTTGAGTCCCTACACCTTTCTAATGTCAGTGTACTTATCTATGTACCCCCAAATCTTCCCTTTAAAGTGATAGTAACGTTTCACAATAAAATCAGCTCCAATTAATCCTCATAGTATTTGGGCCTTTTATTTCAATACTGTCAGAGTTGTAGTTCAAGAGTAATTGAATGATAAGTATCCCTCTCCCGCCCCTTTTACTGATGTAACACTGCTCACCTAAGAGCAGCAAGACTGTCTGGATGGATCGCAGAGAGGGACAATATTCAGTGATCATAAGGAAAAACCTGTCAAGGGGGGCAGGGCTTCCTTATGATCACAGTAAGAAGATTGTCCCTTGCTGTGACCTGTCCGGTCAAGAGACCAGATTCCACATCTGAGGTGAGGCAGCTTACACTAGGTAAAAGGGGAGGGAGGGGGATACTTTATCATTCAATTACTCTTATACTACAACTCTGACAGAATTGAAATAACACTCTTCACAGCCCAAATACTATAAAGATTAATTGGAGCTGCTGTTTTTGTGAAACATTACTATCCCTTTAATGGTAACTGTGGTAAGAGAGCAGTGTGCGGGCATTTCAGGTGGTCCTTTGTTCTGCACCTTGTTTAGGACTGTATGCTAAGTGAGGTGTAGAGGATGTTGCATTGGTTTACTCCATTCTCCTCCGAATGCTCTAGGACTGGCGGTTCAGGGCTTGCTGGCATTACAGTGGTGCATGTAGGTAAGCACTACAGAGAGAATACCCTCTAGTGCAAGGCTGTCCAAGTTCATTCCTCAAGGGCCACTTCCTGGACTCCCCGAACGGCGTGCAGCTATGCGGGGAGCCCGGAATTCCATGACGGTCCAGGAACGTCATGGGTCCTTAAGGTGTTAAATATCACGTGTTTACAGTTAAGATGTGTACAAATTATTCATTTTAAGTTAGATAGTAAAATCTAACCTTAAACTTGTTTTTTAATGCTTGTGTAGACTGGCCTATTCAGAGAGTATTTGTTTTGCGCTGTTGGAATTGAGAGAAAAGAGAGAAGACAGTTCATTTATTGATATATTAGTACTCACTGCTTTTTGTTCATATAGACTGCTACATTATCTGAGGACGTTTACTCACAATAATGAATGCTATGTTACCTGTTAAGGTCCATGGGTGGGGCACTCTGGAGGACCAGGGCAATTTTTTTTCTTTTTCTTTTTTCACAGAAGTGAACTGTGATCACAGTGCGCCCTGCAGGCCCGGTGTGATCACAGACTTCCATGGCGTGCCAGGACCTTCGCCAGTCCTTAATGTCTGGCCAGCCGTGAAGATCCTGGCACATCATCAGGCCTTAAGGGGCTAGTGAAGTCAATGGCCCGTAGAAATGGCAAGTATTGCTGCCATCTACAGAATATGGAAGATTTTGTTTGGTGCTAGAATACAGTATGGGGTATTTATGTGTATTTCACCCCAGTTCACTTTTAGGTGTTCACCACCCCCACTTATTGTCTGCGGAGCTAATATGTAATTACAGCAATTATTCAACACAAATATTTCTCAAATACACCAAATGTGAAATCAGAGTCCTCTAGCTTGGTCCACTTGTCTTTGCTGCCAATTCTCCCACGAGCCGCTGGTCTCGGTTCCTCACCAATAGGTACAATGCAAAACAAAAAGAGAGAAGGAGCCCACAAGCTGAGTCTAGACTGCTTCAGATAGACAAAAATTAACCTCCACCGTGCCAGACAGACAACTGTCCCCTTCACCGTGTTCACAACACCTCTCGTTGTGGGCACTAATCCCACTCACCTTTTCTTGAGGCAATGTCCTGCCTCAAGGTGTTAGCGCCTCTACTGGATTACCTCCACTAACGGTACACTGAAACGACTTCACCTCCACTGATCTTCCTTCATCTTCAACTGTCCTGCTTTTCCCTCCTGGATCCACAATGGACTCCCTCTATCTAGGGACTACAAGACACCTTATAGAGACCAACTAAAAGTGGAGGGTCTCTGGATAAGCAGTACCAGACTATGGGGTCAGTTGCAAATATTGATTATAAAATATATTTACTAGTTGAAGAGCCCGTGTACACGGCCACAGTGCCAGGCAGCAATGGCCACGGTGCAGTCATGCACAGTAGAGACTGCCCACGCCGCGGCTACAGTCTGAATTCGTAGTGCCCCGCTCCGTTATCAGCAGCGGCGCAGGCAGTCTGTACTGCGCATGATTGCAGCGCGTGCAGCCATCTGTGCTGCGCATGACGGCTTCTGACAAACATACATTAGAGAATTATTATATAGGATATACGATTCACAGTTATGTTAAAACCAAAAATAATAAAAAACATACAGACAATATAATTATTTGGGTACTTTCTCTATCTGTCCAACGTGTTTCCCAGCCAAAACAAGCTGCTTCATCCCAGGTGAGTGGGATTATTTCCCACTACGAGAGGTGTTGTGAACCCGGTGAAGGGGACAGTTGTGTGTCTGGCATGGTGGAGATTCATTTTTGTCCATCTGTAGCAGTCTACACTCAGATTGTGCGCACCTTCTCTCTTTTTATTTTGCACTTCTAAGTGTTACTGTTTTGTTTTTGTTTTGTTTTTTTTGTTTTGTTTTGTTAACCCTTGGAGGGACCGTTGGCTACTCCTCTGGCACTCAGAGGGTTAAAGGTTAACCATACCATGGAATAACATATCTAAATGTATAAAGTGGAGTGACACCAAAAAGTTTCTCCAAGATATACTAAAAGAGAGCACCACTAAGAGCCCAGACACCAAAATGGATAATGTAAAAGAAAAGGATAAATATATCCAAACAATAAACCGTACCTATATGATACGACAACAAGATTAAAACACCAAACACTGGTCACATAAAAAATTAGGCAAACAATTCAATTACTACAAACCAGAACCATGCATAAAAAGCCTAGATGATTTCTTCGCAGCTTTAGAATAGGGTAGGGACTCCCCAAAAGTAGACTCTGTATAGAAAAAAACAAAAGCGCAGAAGTCTCTCTAAGCGTAGTATTTGGTAAATCCGTAAATGCCTTCACCAACACCCTGTGCTCATGGAACAAGCAGCTCTAAATTTGTTTAAAAGAAGGCATTGCCTTGGTGCATGTTCGTTATACAGCACTGAGAAGTCCCTCTGTGACTTATACTGCTTTATCGCTGTTCTAGACTAGGCGTGTCAGCAAGCTGGGTTGGAGGTGGGTCCTTAAACCCCTTAAAGGACCAGGGATCTGTGCAGCGAATTGCAAATCGATATATTGCACATATCTCTGGCCATTACGGAATGTTTGACACTCCTTCTGTTGTGGCCTGTAGATCCCATCATCCCAAATCAGCTGTTCCCTGACTAGAGATACTGTAGAATTGTAGTCCTCAACAATTAAAGAGACAAATGATGTCTACCCCTTAGGTAACCTGTTTTGGAGTGCTTACCATTGGCTTTCTTATGTAGCATTAGAATTGAAGAGCCACAGAAAGGCAATTGAGTCTGTTACCTGAACCACTATGACAGTGCTAGCGTGGTAAAAAAACTTAATCCCCCTCTGATTGATACAGAGGCCTGAATACAGTTAGGTCGGGCGGTGTTAAAATATGGATACTTTGAATTGTTAATTCCTATGTGCCTGATCTGTAAATGACATGACAACTTTCCAGAGTAAAGGTGCCATGAACGGTTATCATCTACTGCTCCAAGAGAATGTCCTCATGTGTGCGGTGTACAAGTTTATCTCCAGTCACCTGTAAATTGCAGCTGATCTTTTACGTGAAACATTGTCAGCAAACAAGACCAGTGAACCTGGTTATGGAACCAAGTCAGTCCTGAAGAAAGTACGTGTAAAGCCTTGAAACGCGTGGAGGTGAGGTTGGTTCCACTGGATTGCTGATACTTCCACCTAGAAATGATATATATTTTTCCACGTGGTTTTACACCCGACTGGCATGAGATGCCAGGAATGATGATCTACAATATTACGAATCCTAAGGTTATGTGTGTGGATATATGCATAAAATTATTAAAACTGTTACAATTTGGTGTGTGCTGCGTTTTATTTATTTTCTGCTTGTGGTCTACAATCACGAATTGACAAGCGTTCTTCTTAGTTGAGACCCGGCATGTTTAGCTCCAGTGATGGATTAATCCCTTAAGGACCCTTGACGTACCAGGACCGTCACGGTCCTTAAACTACTCAAGGACCGATGACGGTCATGGTACGTCACGTACTTTTTACTTACAGCGCTCTACCGGGAGCACTGTAAGTAAAAATAGGGCCTGAAATTGACCGCTCCAAGATCGGAGCGATCTCTATCAGGCCCCATAATGACGCGCCGATACACGCGACAGGTCATGTGTACCGGCGCGTCCAAGTGCGCCTATGCGGTCATTATGGGACGGAAATGTCCCAGGACCGCCAGTCCTTAAGGGGTTAAAGTACTGGGTGTTTGGAGCAGTCTGGAAGTTGTACCTTACTACCAGATGTCAAGGACCATGTAGATGATGATGATGTTGATAATGGCTGAATTAGATCAGCGGTGAGCACTTTGAATTGAGGGCCACATATTAGTAAAAAAAGACGATTAAAATTTACAGAAACGTAGTAATCTTCAAACAGGTACAGAACAAAGCTTGCAGTGAGGCTGATGTTGTAAGTACTGAATTTCTACTGCAGCTCACCATGTGCAAACAATCATTCCCACTGATTTAATTATGACTTTTAAATGGATAGTAATACTTCATTTTATCTTTATTTTGTAGGCATTAAAAAACATGAAGAATGATATAAGTATTGTCTCTCAAACCTTTATGGTTTGAGAGATATTCACAAGCAAAGTTTCCCCTCCCGCCCCTTTTACCTAGTGTAAGCCATCTCTTCTCAGATGTGGAATCCAGTCCATAGACCAGACAGATAACAGAAGGGGACAATCTTCTTCCTATGAGAACAATGAAAGCCGTGCCCCCCTTGACAAGTTTTTCAGGTTTTTCCCTTATCTTAATTGAAGATTGTCCCTCTCTGCAGTCTACCTGGGCACCTCCCTTCTGATCTGGCTGAGCAGTGTTACATCAGTAAAAGGGGCGGGAGGGGGATACATTGTCATTGAATTACTCTTGTACTACAACTCTGACAGTATTGATATAACACTCTCCAAAGTCCAAATACTATGATGATTAATTAGAGACCATTTTATTATGAAACATTACTATCCCTTAAGCCATTGAATGCACTGTGAAGCATTGGAGACCTCTCTTTAGCATTTAGGATGTTAATCCTTTGAGTGCCAGAGGGGTACGCAACGCATTGCTTTGCAATGCCTTGCATACCTCTCTGACACTCAAAGGGTTAAAATACATTATTGAAATAAGTGGGAATGTTTATTAATACTCTGTGGTGCAGTTGGATTGCCTCATAATTATCCAGTTCTCCTTAATTCAGGATTATCACTATATGTGTACTTTACATTGTAATTGCTATCAGCTGCTACCTGCCCCTCTGGCAGTAGTGAGTGAGTGAGAAGTGTCTGTACCCAGAACTTGTTGGCTCCTGAAGGAACATGTGATGGAAGACAGCATGTTTGTTTTGTCCAGGTGCTAGAAAAAGATGATTGTGGAAGCTATCAATGATTGCCTGATGTTTCCAAAATTGAATTTTGAATGCCTAATTCTCCCCCGGACCAGATGGTCTTCATTGACAGTAGAAAGGCAAAATGTTATAAGGTGCTGTATTGGATTTCTTACATACGTTTTGGGATGAACATCACAATACTCTATACAATTTCATATTGCTTCAAAATACAGTCAGGTCAAGACTTGAAAGGGAATTATATCATTTTAGCGCTATAGGCATATTTAAAAAAAATAGCTCTGAAAGAGAGGGGGGTGTCCAGTTCATTGGAAGTCACTCAGAGAATTCAAACTGTTCAAACCGACTAAAAGTCCACAATGTATCTGTGTCCAATAGTCTGTTACCTTTTCATTATTCTCAGTATTGCATACATTAATATTTTAATGTATAACCATTATGATTCCCCTTGCTAATGCCGTGGTTGTTAGATAGGGACCCTACTACTTGTGAACAGTGGACCTCTTTCAATCCTTCACCAAACCTTCATGTCCCCCTCACTTTTATTGAAATAACTGTAACCCTTTCCACACATTTATTATTCACTTACATTTTACTTATTTGGTGATCTGTTTTGAAGAAAACAGGCTCATTGTATAGCCATTTATTTACTGAAGACATTTCTCCAACCAATAAATATAGGCTCCTGGCCATACGTATGGACATCAGGATTACAAAAATGGCTGACTGTACTGTCTACAGCTTTTCTCTGAACTTTCAATAATATGGATACTGTTATATTGCAATGCGGGCAGTTGTTGCTGAAACAAAGCCTCTTACACCTGTGAACCCCCCCCCCTTTGTATGGAGGGAAAAAAGTGAGAACCTGAACACAACATACCAGTGGAACCTCTAGTACTGAGTGAATAGGAGAGGGATAGTGACCAGAACACACTAGTGGAACATCTAGTACTGAGTGAATAGGAGAGGACTCCTGAACATAACACACCAGTAGAACATCTAGTATTGAGTGAATAGGAGAGGGATAGTGACCAGAACACACTAGTGGAACATCTAGTACTGAGTGAATAGGAGAGGACTCCTGAACATAACACACCAGTAGAACATCTAGTATTGAGTGAATAGGAGAGGACTCCTAAACATAACATACCAGTAGAACATCTAGTACTGAGTGAATAGGAGAGGGGTAGTGAACACAACACACTAGTGGAACATCTAGTATTCAGTGAATAGGAGAGGGATAGTGAACATAACACACCAGTAGAACATCTAGTATTGAGTGAATAGGAGACGACTCCTAAACATAACATACCAGTAGAACATCTAGTACTGAGTGAATAGGAGAGGGGTAGTGAACACAACACACTAGTGGAACATCTAGTACTGAATGAATAGGAGAGTACACCTGAACATAACACACTAGTGGAACATCTAGTACTGAGTGAATAAGAGATGGGTAGTGAACACAACACACTAGTGGAACATCTAGTACTGAGTGAATAGGAAAGGGATAGTGAACACAACACACCAGTGGAACATCTAGTACTGAGTGAATAGGAGAGGGATAGTGAACACAACACACCAGTGGAACATCTAGTTTTGAGTGAATAGGAGATGGGTAGTGAACACAACACACTAGTGGAACATCTAGTACTGAGTGAATAGGAAAGGGATAGTGAACACAACACACCAGTGGAACATCTAGTACTGAGTGAATAGGAGAGGGATAGTGAACATAACACACTAGTGGAACATCTAGTACTGAGTGAATAGTAGATGGGATAGTGAACACAGCACACTAGTAGAACATCTAGTACTGAGTGAATAGGAGAGGGATAGTGAACACAACACACCAGTGGAACATCTAGCACTGAGTGAATAGGAGAGGGATAGTGAACACAACACACCAGTGGAACATCTAGTACTGAGTGAATAGGAGAGGGATAGTGAACATAACACACCAGTGGAACATCTAGTACTGAGTGAATAGGAGAGGGATAGTGAACACAACACACTAGTGGAACATCTAGTACTTAGTGGATAGGAGAGGGATAGAGAACACAACACACCAGTGGAACATCTAGTACTGAGTGAATAGGAGAGGGATAGTGAACATAACACACTAGTGGAACATCTAGTACTGAGTGAATAGGAGAGGGATAGTGAACACAACACACCAGTGGAACATCTAGTACTGAATGAATAGGAGAGGGATAGTGAACACAACACACTAGTGGAACATCTAGTACTGAGTGAATAGTAGATGGGATAGTGAACACAATACGCTAGTGGAACATCTAGTATTGAGTGAATAGGAGAGGGATAGTGAACACAACACACCAGTGGAACATCTAGTATTGAGTAAATAGGAGATGGGATAGTGAACACAACACACTAGTGGAACATCTAGTATTGAGTGAATAGGAGAGGGATAGTGAACACAACACACCAGTGGAACATCTAGTATTGAGTGAATAGGAGATGGGTAGTGAACACAACACACCAGTGGAACATCTAGTATTGAGTGAATAGGAGATGGGTAGTGAACACAACACACTAGTAGAACATCTAGTACTGAGTGAATAGGAGAGGGGTAGTGAACACAACACACTAGTAGAACATCTAGTATTGAGTGAATAGGAGATGGGATAGTGACCACAACACACTAGTGTAACATCTAGTACTGAGTGAATAGGAGATGGGTAGTGAACACAACACACTAGTGGAACATCTAGTACTGAGTGAATAGGAGATGGGTAGTGAACACAACACGCTAGTGGAACATCTAGTATTGAGTGAATAGGAGATGGGTAGTGAACACAACACGCTAGTGGAACATCTAGTATTGAGTGAATAGGAGATGGGATAGTGAACACAACACACCAGTGGAACCTCTAGTATTGAGTGAATAGGAGATAGGTAGTGAACACAACACACTAGTAGAACATCTAGTACTGAGTGAATAGGAAATGGGTAGTGAACACAACACGCTAGTGGAACATCTAGAATTGAGTGAATAGGAGATGGGATAGTGAACACAACACACCAGTGGAACCTCTAGTATTGAGTGAATAGGAGATAGGTAGTGAACACAACACACTAGTAGAACATCTAGTACTGAGTGAATAGGAAATGGGTAGTGAACACAACACGCTAGTGGAACATCTAGTATTGAGTGAATAGGAGATGGGATAGTGAACACAACACACCAGTGGAACCTCTAGTATTGAGTGAATAGGAGATAGGTAGTGAACACAACACACTAGTGGAACATCTAGTACTGAGTGAATAGTAGATGGGATAGTGACCACAACACACTAGTGGAACATCTAGTACTGAGTGAATAGGAGAGGGATAGTGACCAGAACACACTAGTGGAACATCTAGTACTGAGTGAATAGTAGATGGGATAGTGAACACAACACACTAGTGGAACATCTAGTACTGAGTGAATAGTAGATGGGATAGTGAACACAACACACTAGTGGAACATCTAGTATTGAGTGAATAGGAGAGGGATAGAGAACACAACACACCAGTGGAAGATCTAGTATTGAGTGAATAGTAGATGGGATAGTGAACACAACACACCAGTGGAACCTCTAGTATTGAGTGAATAAGAGATGGGTAGTGAACACAACACACCAGTGGAACCTCTAGTATTGAGTGAATAGGAGATAGGTAGTGAACACAACACACTAGTGCAACATCTAGTACTGAGTGAATAGTAGATGGGATAGTGACCACAACACACTAGTGGAACATCTAGTACTGAGTGAATAGGAGAGGAATAGTGACCAGAACACACTAGTGGAACATCTAGTACTGAGTGAATAGTAGATGGGATAGTGAACACAACACACTAGTGGAACATCTAGTACTGAGTGAATAGTAGATGGGATAGTGAACACAACACACTAGTGGAACATCTAGTATTGAGTGAATAGGAGAGGGATAGAGAACACAACACACCAGTGGAAGATCTAGTATTGAGTGAATAGTAGATGGGATAGTGAACACAACACACCAGTGGAACCTCTAGTATTGAGTGAATAAGAGATGGGTAGTGAACACAACACACCAGTGGAACCTCTAGTATTGAGTGAATAAGAGATGGGTAGTGAACACAGCACACCAGTGGAAACTGAGTGACAGGGAGAAGGCTACTGACTAGGCCACAGAAGTGGAATCTCTAGCGCTGAGGGACAGGAAGATGGTTCTTTAAGACACAAAGGGACATTTTTGATAAGCTAAATAAATGCAATTCTGTAGCAAACCAACATACTATATGGGACAAATAAAAATAATCAAAATGTATTATAGATTTTAGCCCCTTGATTGTTACAGGGGTCTCTAGAGGTGTCTAGAAGACAATGCATTGGAGACATATCTTGCAGCCAAGTGGATAATAGCCCCATTGGACTCATTGTACACTTTCATTTATCCCCTAAAATGCACTTGGTTTGCTACAGAATTGCACCACCTTTACCTTATTGAATAGGGACTAAAGCTGTCACTCATTTACCTTTCTCTACTGTGTTTCTTATCAGGTTCATTGGAAACCAACCTGTCAGCCTTGTTGTTGTGCACTGTTTAGACTCCAAACAGGCAAACTGATACATTTAGGAATTTAAAGGAAACCTATATTTGTAAGAGTGCCCAGTTAGCATATCTGTTCTTCTGGGAGCCGTGACTGCATTGTGAGCCCCATTAGACTAATGAGTGAGTACAATTGGGTCCAGAAAGAGACTACTGGTCCAGTGTGAAGAGACTTAAGTCTCGCAGTTCAGTTCCCTGTCCTGTGCAATGCAGAGCCCCAGAGACCCTCTGTATCAGGCTGGGATTCCAGACACACAGGGTCTGTGGAGGCTGCATCCCCGGAGTTTGTGTCTCAGAGCTATATACTTCCAAGTTGGGGTCTCCCTAAGAGTGAAGGGTAATCCAGACGTGGACTCCTTGGTCTCAGTGCCTAGACAATGCAGCTACTAGGCCGAAACGTACATCTGAGTTTAACTGGTGTTCTTATGCAGAAGGGACTTGCCTGTCATTCTGGCACTGGACTGCCCTTTTGGGTGAGATTATTCTAATATGAATGTGGAAATTTCTCCTCTGTAATGGAGCTAGAGCGCTAAAACGTGATGCTTCTGAGCGGTGACTAGCCGTAGAACAGGCCATTGTGCTGTTTTGTTCGTCCTCCGAAGCCTCTCACATTTTGTATGTGAGTTCTGGCCAAAAGGGACAGTTTTGTTGAGGGGGGGGGGAATCATTGTTAAAGTGTTAGTAATGTCCAACAAAAAGTTTTTTGCATTTACAAGATCTTAAAAAGCTGAGCTAAATGCAAAAAAACGTATCTCTCAAACCGCTATGGTTTAAGAGATACAGGCGTTTAAATTTCAATCTCTCCTACTGACAGCTGTAAAGCTGTCAGCAGGAGATCTGTGTCGGTCGACACGGAGGCGCTTGAGAAGTGCCGCGATCTCGTTACTTACAAGGAATCCCTTCACTGGAATGGTCTAAAATGTGTGCTTGAAATCCAGGAACAAATAGATAATTGCTACACACGCCAGGACACCGTCCGGCAAACAAAGGAAAAAAAAAACAAAAACAAAAACAGAAAATGTGAGGCTCACCAGCATCACTTATTAATAGCCAAACAGTTGTGCTGCCGCGGGTCTCCTCATCCCGCATGCATAGATCCATAGAATATCAAAATGATTGCAGCTACTAAAAGGCATAACCAAAATCTTCTTATTTCATAAAAAATATACTTTATTGATGCAAATAAAAACACATGATGAGATGGACTACAGAGCACGGTGATCCAAACCAGCAAACCACATCAAGACATCATCTACCGCGTTTCACGCCACATCGGCGCTTAATCATAGACTGATGTCTTGATGTGGTTTGCTGGTTTGGATCACCGTGCTCAGTAACGCATCTCATCATGTGTTTTTATTTGCATCAATAAAGTATATTTTTTAAGGAATAAGAAGATTTTGGTTATGCCTATTAGTAGCTGCAATCACTTTGATATTCCTTGAAATCCAGGCACACGTTTTAGACCATTGCAATGAAGGGATTACGTGTAAGTAACGAGATCTCTGCACTTCTCAAGCGCCTCCGTGTCGACCGACACAGATCTTCTGCTGACAGCTTTGCAGCTGTCAGTAGGAGACAGCGAACTTTAGACGCCTGTATCTCTTAAACCATAGAGGTTTGAGAGATACATTTTTTTTTGCATGTAGCTCAGCTTTTTAAAGGGATAGTAATACTTAAAATGTAAAAAAAAATATGTTGTAGGGTTTATCCCCCTGAGTAAAACAAGAGCACTCCCACTGCTGAAAGGTGTTTCATTCAAAAGTTATTAATTTTCAAAGATTAATTTTTTAGGTGCAATATCACAGTGGCCTGAAATTGTACAGTGGCGCTGTTGCTACACCATCCTATGGGGATTTATGGTCCTGGGACCAGAGCTGTCCATAGGATCGTGTAGCAACAGCGCCACTGTACAATTTCAGGCCACTGTGATATTGCACCTAAAAAATTAATCTTTGAAAATTAATAACTTTTGGATGAAACACCTTTCAGCAGTGGGAGTACCCTTGTTTTACTCAGGGAGATAAACCTTACAACATATTTTTTTTTACATTTTAAGTATTACTATCCCTTTAAGCTCTTCTATATGCAAAAAAAACTTTTCGTTGGACATTACTAACACTTTAAGAGCTGTTTAGGGCTTTTTGCTAATTCTGTGACCTTAGAAACAGGAATAGAAAAATGTGACAATTGCCCTTTAAAATATCACTATAAGATTTTCAAGCCCTACTTATGCTTATCTTGTGAGAACTGTCCAAATCTGGCAGTACATGTGTTCGGACTGTAGGTGGCACTGTTGTTGTTCTTTTTCTAAACTGGAATAAATATTATTTGGCTGTGACTAAATATTACTGTCTGATGAATTATATATTTCTGGTGGGATTTGCATTCATATATTGGCTGAAGACATGGTGTTGAATGTTTTATTAACCATCCCACTGAAACTGTCAGCCTATTAAAGAGATCCAGTGGACCCTGTGTATATAAACCACAATAAATCCATTTCGGCAAATTGTGTTCCCGGCTGTTTATTTTCTTTCCTTTTTTTGATGTTGGATTTTATTTTAAGTTAAATCCGCAGCGATTTAAAAATTATCAGTTTAGAATTTGGTGTTTCAGACATTAAAAAAGAAAATTAGCGTTTTACTGGGTTTGCTTTTTTAACCACCTTTAGTGTCCAACTCAGTGTAAAGAAATGCGTTAAAGACGTGTCTAGCATTTAAGGGGTTACAGGGTGAAGAAGTCATCCCCTCATTTTGAATGTTATGGCGCTGCACTCCATTGATAGCAGTAATCTTTTCATTATAAATGAAATACAGTAGTCTAACACTTGTCATGATCAAGGCTGTGGTCCTGTTTGTGCTGAAAACGTAAGGGTTAAATTCTGTTTGGCCACAATTTACATTTTAATGCAATCTTGTTCAGTAAAAAAAAGTTATACAAGTCATTACACAGAAAGGGACTCTGCGACCCAAACTGAAAGGCTTCATATACATTTAAAGTGACCCTGTCACTTCCAGACAAGTTTACTTTGTTTTTTAAAGAAAATTATATTCTGCTTGTATTTCATACTAGGATTTTTCCATAAATTTAATTGTTTTTGAGAAATTAACCTTGTGTGTTTTGGGGACTCTGTGTGACTCTTTATGCTAATTTCCCTCACCGCACGCTAATTAATTATGTTTGAGATCAAATTTATCTCCCCCTGTGCTATTAGAAATGTGCATGGGCTCTATCTAGATTCATTCATTGCCAAGCACAGATACTAATTAAGATAAAGTGCCACCAGCGAATAAAGGTTAAGTTATCAAAAACAATTTATATTGTGAACAGATTGCTAGGACACATATGGACAGTGTATATTTCTCTTAAAGTGATAGTAATGTTTCACAAAAACAGCAGCTCCAATTAATCATCATAGTATTTGAGCCATGGAGATTGTTATTTCAATACTGTCAGAGTTGTAGTTCAAGAGTAATTGAATTATAAAGTATCACCCTCCCTCCCCTTTTACCTAGTGTAAGCTGCCTCCCCTCAGATGTGGAATCTGGTCCATAGACCAGACAGATAACAGCAGGGGACAATCTTCTTCCTATGAGAACAATGAAAGCCCTGCCCCCCTTGACAAGTTTTTCAGCTTTTTCCCTTATCTTAATTGAAGATTGTCCCTCTCTGCAGTCTACCTGGGCACCTCCCTTCTGATCTGGCTGAAAAGTGTTACATCAGTAAAAGGGGTGGGAGGGGGATACTTTATCTTTCAGTTACTCTTGAACTACAACTCTGAAAATATTGAAATAACACTTTCTATGGCCCAGATACTATGAAGATTAATTAGAGCTGCTTTTATTATGAAACATTACTATCCCTTTACACCCTTTAAGGAGCAGAGGGGTCTAGAACACATTGCTTTGCAATGCGTTCCAGACCTCTCTCCTCCTTAAAGGGTAAGAATAACCAAACGTATTAGTATTACAGATCCACTTTCTATTTTTTAGTAAAAACAATATTCTGTAAAGCTGTCAGCAGGAGATCCGTGTCGGCCGACACTGAGGCGCATGAGAAGTGCCGGGATCTCGTTATTTACCAGAAAATCCCTTCATTGGAATGGTCTAAAACTAGTGCTTGAACACCAGGCACACGTTTTAGACCATTCCAGTGAAGGGATTTGTGGTAAATAACGAGATCGCGGCACTTCTCAAGCGCCTCTGTGTTGGCCGACATGAATCTCAGCAGGAAACAGCGAACGTTTAACGCCTGTATGTCTTAAACCATAGCGGTTTGAGAGATAAATTTTTTTGCATTTAGCTCAGCTTTTTAAGCTCTTCTAAATGCAAAAAACGTTTTTGTGGACATTACTAACACTTTAAATGTTCTATTTATAAAATAAATCTGCTAAGTTTAAACCATAAATAATGGGAATGTGATTGTTGTGGAGCCATGTAATACACTTATGCATAAAAAAGTGGGAAAATAGGGCGGGAAAAAGGGATTTTCACCCAGGGGGGACAGTGCCCACTTAAAACTGCCCATTTTGTAGGCATGACTGACCGGATATACCTTTCATGCAATCTCCATACAAATGTAACCCATTGCGCCCAAATGAAAACCAGAGAAAAAATAAAAATGGTGTTTTTTTTTTACTTTTTTTTTTTTTTTTTTACAGTTTTCTATAATTTTAATAAAATAAATGGTGGGTTATCCATATAAGTGTGGTATCAAAAGAAACCCTAATTGCATGTGAAAAAATGGTATATAATTTATGGGGATGAAATAAAAGACTTAGAGGGAAAACACTGTTGAACAAAGACATAGTCAAAAAAGTCAGAATTGCTCCGGTCCTTAAGTGCAGTCCACCCTAGATTTTCCCAGTCCTTAAGGGGTTAATAAATATTGTTACATCTGTCTGTTCGTCACATCATCAAAGTGGTTCCAGTGATCGGTTTGAATACCTGATCAGGTGCAGGTTATCCGTTGTTGCCTTTTAGTGGTTGCTGTTCTGCCCAGCCGGTTGATGTACTATGAGTTAGGTTTAACCTTTTGAGTTCCAGAGGGTTATGAAACACATTGCTTTGCGTACCCCTCTGGCAGAGCAGCAGGGGGTGTCCAGGTAGATTGCAGAGAGGAACAATCTTCAACTAAGATAAGGGAAAAAGCTGAAAAACCTGTCAATGGGGGCAGGGTTTTCATTGTTCTCACAGTAAGAAGATTGTCCATTGCTGTGATCTATCCGGTCAAGTGACCAGATTCCACATCTGAGGGGAGGCGGTTTACACTAGGTAAAAGGGGCGGGAGGGGGATACTTTATCATTCAATTACTCTTGTACTACAACTCTGACAGAATTGAGATAACACTCTCTAAGGCCCAAATACTATGAAAATTAATTGGAGCTGCTTTTATTGTGAAACATTACTATCCCTTTAAAGAAGAAGTCATGCATGTTACTATTAACCCCCACTTGCCTTACTATGACCAGAAATTCCTAATGGCCCATATGAACATTGTTCTTTGCACCTTAACCCTTTGAATGCCAAAAGGGTACGCAACGCATTGCTTTGCAATGCGTTGCGTACCCCTCTGGCACTCAGAGGGTTAAATCAGTCAGTCCTCCATGGACATGACATGGCTGAGTGAAGATCTTATCTTTTGAACAAAAGGCAGAATTTATAGGCGCATTAAAATTTTTTGGTCCGCAGTAAGTTAAGCAGGACATTAGCATGAGGCTGTGCTACTTCTCCTTTAAGGAGTTAAAAATGAGAGAGACGGAGGCTATCGGTTGGCATGCGACTCAAACGGCTGTAAATTCTCTAAACCTGGAACACCTGACATTGATCCGCAAAGAAATTGTGTCTAAACCAGGGCTGACAGACATAAACCAATAAAGACAATTTGATTCGGTAAGCGAAAAGTTTTCCTGACACATCGAGTGTCCCTGTTTAGTCTATCAGTCGCCGGTGTGACATCTGATTGCCAGCTTTTTCTATTAAACCGAGCTCATAAATGAAACATGCTGTTCTTCCGCCTGATGAAAGGTGTTAACATCCACTGACAGGCCGTATGCCAAAGAATGTGTAGGTGACAATGTCGAATATAGTTTTGTACACGGATTTATAAAAAGTGACAGAGCAAATCAGAGTGTCAATCTCGAGGTCCGATGTCCAAAGCAAACACACACCTGCAACTTTTTACATTTAGATTTTTATGCAAAAAGCAGGAGAAATGAGACTTGCGGTATTCGGTGATATGTTGTGAGGTTTGAAGGGATGCTAACCTTTCCTAGTAACAACCCCCTCACTTTTCTTAACCCTTTTGAGGGTTAAACCCTCCGCTGCTAAAGACCTCACCAATGCATTGCTTCTCAACATGTTGAAGAAGCCTTTAGCGTACAGCAGGTTAATCTGGGGCAGATAATCGTATTGACTACTACAAATCATTTCCCTAGTATTAGTTCCCCAAAATTAATCTTTAACCCTTTGAGGATCAGAGGGGGAGCAATGTGTTGAAGAAGCCTTTAGCGTACAACAGGTTAATCTGGGGCAGATAATCGTAATGACTACTACAAATCATTTCCCTAGTATTAGTTCCCCAAAATTAATCTTTAACCCTTTGAGGATCAGAGGGGGAGCAATGTGTTGAAGAAGCCTTTAGCGTACAACAGGTTAATCTGGGGCAGATAATCATAATGGCTACTACAAATAATTTCCCTAGTATTGGTTCCCCAAAATTAATCTTTAACCCTTTGAGGATCAGAGGGGGAACAATGTGTTGCCCCCCCCAGTCTGGCCCTCAAGGGTTAAATGAACAGCTAGACTCATGTACTATGAAGAACTGTAGTAATTTTGCTGCAAAACAACAGCACTAGAATGTACAAATTAAAAATCCCCAAATTTCCATTAATTTAACCCTTTGAGTGCCAGAGTGGCACGGAATGCACTGCTCTGCAATGCGTTGCGAACACCTCTGGCACTCAAAGGGTAAAAGGGATAGTAACACTTAATATGCAAATAAATATATATTGTAGATTTTCTAACCGTGAGTCAAACAAGGGCTCTTCTACTGCTGAGAAGTGTTTTATTCAAAAGTTATTGCAGAAGAAACTAAATTTTTTTTTTTAAATCTCCATAGAATGGTGTAGCAACAGGGCAAATGTACAATTTCAGGCCATTGAGAGACATCACCTAAAAAATAGTAATAGAGAAGTATAGGTTTAGATTATTTTTGGATTGATTCTCCTGTTTTGCACTTTATGATATGCACGGCTTTTTGCATTATTTGCAGTAATATAGTTATTTTTGATACTTGTTTATATGCTTATCACTTGTTCTTAAGCTTTGTAGTTTTTGGGGGTCCAGGTAATTTGAAAATAACTTTGCCACTACTCTTTTATTGTATGTAATTGTATTTATTGATTCATTGATTTGAAATGTGAGTTTCATTAATGTGATTATAGTCTCATTGGGTCTCCCTGTCTATTTTTAAGTCTGTTTTAAATGTGTGTTGATGATTTGTTGAAGTATTTGTGGTTGAGTGCCTCATTAAGGGTTTTCCTTTAAAGGGATAGTAATACTTAAAATTAAAAAAAAAATATGTTGTAGGGTTTTTCCCCCTGAGTAAAACAAGGGTACTCCCACTGCTGAGAGATATTTTATTAAAACATTATAACAGCTCAAACTTGAATTTTTTTAGATGCAATATATCACAGTGGCCTGAAAATTTACAGTGGTGCTATTACTACACCATCCTATGGACTGCTCTGGTCCGTAGACCATAAATCTCCATAGGATGGTGTAGCAACAGCGCCACTGTAAATTTTCAGGCCACTGTGATATTGCACCTAAAAAATTCAAGTTTGAACTATTATCATTTTTTAATAAAATATCTCTCAGCAGTGGGAGTATCCTTGTTTTATTCAGGGACATAAACCCAACAATATAAATGTTTTTACATCTTAAGTGTTACTATCCCTTTAATAGGGTGTCTTTCTATTCCCTATTTGTGTTTCAGTTCCTTTTACTAATGTAACACTGCTCACCTCAGAGCAGCAAGACTGTCCGGGTGGATCACAGAGAGGCACAATCTTCAGCGAGCATGAGGGAAAACCTGTCAGGGGGGCAGGGTTTTACTTATGATCACAGTAAGAAGATTGTCCCTTGTTGTGGTCTGTCCGGTCAAGAGACCAGATTCCACATCTGAGGGGAGGTGGCTTACACTAGGTAAAAGGGGCGGGAAGGGGATACTTTATCATTCAATTACTCTTGAACTACAACTCTGAGAGTATTGAAATAACATTCTCCATGGACCAAATACTATGAAGATTAATCGGAGCTGCTGTTTGTGTGAAACATTGCTCTCCCTTTAAAGGGATAGTAATACTTCATTTTATCTTTATTTTATTTTGTAGGCATTAAAAAAAACATGAAGAATGATATGTCTTATCTCTCAAACCTTTATGGTTTGAGCGATATTCACAAGCAAAGTTTCCTCTCCCGCCCCTTTTACCCAGTGTAAGACATCTCTTCTCAGATGTGGAATCCAGTCCATAGACCAGACAGATAACAGAAGGGGACAATCTTCTTCCTATGAGAACAATGAAAGCCCTGCCCCCCTTGACAAGTTTTTCAGGTTTTTCCCTTATCTTAACTGAAGATTGTCCCTCTCTGCAGTCTACCTGGGCACCTCCCTTCTGATCTGGCTGAGCAGTGTTACATCAGTAAAAGGGGCGGGAGGGGGATACTTTGTCATTGAATTACTCTTGAACTACAACTCTGACAGAATTGAAATAACACTCTCCAAGGTCCAAATACTATGATGATTAAATAAAGCTGCTTTTATTATGAAACATTACTATCCCTTTAATTGGAGCTGCTTTTTTGTGAAACATTACTATATCTTTAAATCTTTACTGTAAGTCTTGTGAATGGCTTCCCTATAACAAGCACACTGAAACTATGTAAAAGGATAGTAATGTTTTACAAAAAAGCAGCTCCTGTTAAAGGGATAGCAATATTTCACACAAACAGCAGCTCCAATTAATCTTCATAGTATTTGGCCATGGAGAGTATTTCATTTTTGTCAGAGTTGTTGTTTAAGAGTAACTGAATGATAAAGTATCCCTCTCCCGCCCCTTTTACCTAGTGTAAGCCGCCTCCCTTCAGGTGGAATCTGGTCTCTTGACCGGACAGGTCACAGCAAGGGACAATCTTCTTACTGTGATCATAAGGAAAACCCTGCCTCCTTGACAGGTTTTTCAGGTTTTCCTTATGCTCACTGGCACTCCTCTGGCACTCAGAGGGTTAAGCTTGGCGCGGTGACATACTCCTATCATGAACCACTGCTCTAGATGATACATTGAAAGTAAAAATCCCCCCCCTCCATCCATGACATTTACATATTAGTTCTTGATTTGCAAACACCTTCTCGCCTGGTCGTCGTTATCTCACCAGCACAAAACAGATAACCAGACAAGCACTAGATATGACAAGGAATATGGCATTTCATTTCTACACCTCCCCTAAACGCGGTCCCTCATAAATAGCTGGTACCTGCTCTCCGAAATGTTCCAGCACAAAAAAATATCCAGCTAATGACCCAAATCCAGCATGTTTTGTTGTGCACAAGTTATATTAAAATAATGCGCTGTGTGCGCATTGTCATTAATGATAAGCTCATTTCGGTAATGGGACTTCAGCCTCTGAGTGTGATGTCCTTTTGGGAGATGCAGCAATTTTTTTTTTAAACTAAGTATTGTTCTGGCTTCTCTCCTTGATTGGCCCAGAAATAGCAATCAGCTGGGGAGCAAGATGACATGCCTCTTAGCGATCTCTTTTATCTTTGAGATGAGTATCAACATTGTATGCTTCCTAATGGAAGTGTAATTTAATGAAATCTATTGGGTAAACATACTTCAGATGTTCAAAGGAGGTGACAAAATTTTTGCTGGCAGCCAGGACCTGGCTGGTTTCCAGCTTGCCTCTAGCTGTATGCATATAACATTGAGAAAGGCACTTTAAATGGGAACACAGAGTGTTGTTTTCTTCCCCCTGAATTTTAGATTTTCTACAGTATTGGCGTCTCTTGTCCTCTGACATCTAACCTTCCCTGGCAAAGTGGAATCTCAAATCCTTTTCCCCCCTGCTCTTGCTCGCTAAGCAGTGCTTACACCGGCGAGGCTGAGTCTGATAAACAGGACTGGCGCAAACCAACTTCCCAACCAGAGGACAAATAATTCCCCAGATCCTCAGTGATTTAAATGCGGGCTTTGAACCTCTGGGGTGCTATAGAGATCTCCCAAATGTATTAGTTGCTTTGCAAGGGCTAAAATTGTCATTTAACTCTTTGAATGCTAAAGATGTATCCTTTAAATGCTAAAGACTTACCTGAAGACGTACCCAATGCGTTGCTTTTCCTCATTAAATAGATTAAATCAATGGCAATTTGTGATTTTTTTTTTAACCCTTAGAGTGCCAGAGAGGCACGCAAAGGGTTAAACCCTAAGATGCACCTGCTTTGTCCCAGAACTCCTTCACCTTCCTTTTGACATTAATGTCCAGTGCTTTGCAATTTATTGGAGAACTTTAGCATTGAAAGGGTTAAAAGCCCCATTTAATTCATGATGCAATTGGTTTATTCCAGTCCTGCAAGAATGTGTGCATCCTAAGGGACAAATAAAAATGTCCTCTGGTTTAAATTGATATTTTAACCCCCTTGAATGATAAAGCGGTCTCTAGCTTGTTACGAAGTATTTAACCACTTGAGTGCCAGAGCAATGCATTCCATACCACTCTGGCAGTCACAGGGTTAAGGGGTTAAAATCCCCATTTAAATCAGTTTGGTTTTAGGACATTTTTCTTTGTGCCCTGTGGTGCAATTGGTTTGCTTCAGAATTGCACCAGTTCACATAACTTAAAACTCTGCTCTTTCCTATCGTTTCACCCTGCAGATCTCAGTGAGCTGCAGGGCTGGTTGATGCCAGAGGTTCACTAAGTGCTATTGGGAGCGGAAGCAGCATCACGGTCACCTCCTTTGAAGCCCAGTGTCGATGAATTCCCCAACAATGAGCTTCAGTGGAAAGGATAGAATTCTCCCAGAGGCACAGAGTGAAGCACTGGTGTCACCCAGAGATCTCCAGGGCAAATGGAGAGTGTGTGGCAGAGTTTTAAGTTATGGGAACTCTATTCTGCTGTTATAAAGCCCTGCCCTGACCATTTAACCATTTGCATGTTTTATGTTATTTGTATTGCTGCAGACAGCTTTTATATATATATACTAGTATGAAAGCCTGTGTACAAGGGCTAAAGTGCCACCCAGGGGCCCCGGCTGCTGCCCTGGAGCCCCCCGCTCCGGAACAGCGCGTTCGGCCAGTCTCTACTGCGCATAACTGCATCGTTCCGGCCGTATCTACTGACATGTGCTGTTATGCACACAGGGAGCTTCTCAGGCTAGACATTTATATTATACATACATATATATACTCCCTGAAAAATATGTGCTTATCACAAATAAGAACTCGACAGATTGAGCTGTTTGCAACCGTTCTTTGCGTTGCGTACCCCTCTGGGACTCAAAGGGTTAACATCACCCGGACCTTGGCCAGTGCACACGGGCTTTTACACTAGTCAGGTTATAATAGCGTAGGAATAGTAGCAGTATATAAATGGAAGCTTGTTGAGCAATCATTAGTGAAGCCAGTAAGAAAGCAAGCTGAATGAGTGCAGGCATACGATCAGAGGCGTAACTAGAACTGTCCGGGCCCTGGTGCAGGAAGTGCAATGGGCCCCCCCAACCCCCGAACACATTGGCCCCCGGGCCCTCCACAATGCCTCCATTTCCTACCTCCCAGTCCCTGGTGGTCCAGTGGAGTGGCAGGAGAGGCGGGCTGGTGCGACGTTTGCAGAGCGCTGGGAGATGACATCATTACTAGAGCGCGGGAGGGAGCTTGAGGCGCCAGGAGGAGGGGGTCACACGGGGCAGCCGGGCCCCAGGAGTGACGGGCCAGGTCTCGGTTGACACCCTTGCGACCCCTATAGTTACGCCACTGCATACGATCACATTTTGATTGACTTTATACCTTTTTCAGTGGATCTTTTGGTAATAGGGTGTAATATGTTTGAAGGAATACTTAGCACTGATGGCCTTGCACAGTGTGTCTGGCGCTGTTATGTTTCACAAGGGGCATCAGCTATAGCCAATCCTAATGCACCTGCCACCACAGAGCTATTTACAGTTGATAGCACGCAGTGCATCTCTTATAGTGTCTTTGATTTGTGTTAACCTGCTTATTTGGCCCTTTTATTAGCAGAGTGGATTGCCACCCTGCTCTACAAAATACAAAAGTCAAGTTCTCTTCATTGTATTACATCACACAGCGCATTCAGTGCTGCAGGGAGACTGTAACGTTGTATTACATCACACAGAGCATTCAGTGCTGCAGGGAGAGTGTAACATTGTATTACATCACACAGAGCATTCAGTGCTGCAGGGATAGTGTAACATTGTATTACATCACACAGAGCATTCAGTCCTGCAGGGAGACTGTAAAGTTGTATTACATCACACAGAGCATTCAGTGCTGCAGGGAGAGTGTAACACTGTATTACATCACACAGAGCATTCAGTGCTGCAGGGAAAGTGCAACATTGTATTACATCACACAGAGCATTCAGTGCTACAGGGAGAGTGTAACATTGTATTACATCACACAGAGCATTCAGTGCAGCAGGGAGAGTGTAACATTGTATTACATCACACAGAGCATTCAGTGCTACAGGGAGAGTGCAACATTGTATTACATCACACAGAGCATTCAGTGCTGCAGGGAGAGTGTAACATTGTATTACATCACACAGAGCATTCAGTGCTGCAGGGAGACTGTAACGTTGTATTACATCACACAGAGCATTCAGTGCTGCAGGGAGACTGTAACGTTGTATTACATCACACAGAGCATTCAGTGCTGCAGGGAGACTGTAACGTTGTATTACATCACACAGAGCATTCAGTGCTGCAGGGAGAGTGTAACATTGTATTACATCACACAGAGCATTCAGTGCTGCAGGGATAGTGTAACATTGTATTACATCACACAGAGCATTCAGTCCTGCAGGGAGACTGTAAAGTTGTATTACATCACACAGAGCATTCAGTGCTGCAGGGAGAGTGTAACACTGTATTACATCACACAGAGCATTCAGTGCTGCAGGGAAAGTGCAACATTGTATTACATCACACAGAGCATTCAGTGCTACAGGGAGAGTGTAACATTGTATTACATCACACAGAGCATTCAGTGCAGCAGGGAGAGTGTAACATTGTATTACATCACACAGAGCATTCAGTGCTACAGGGAGAGTGCAACATTGTATTACATCACACAGAGCATTCAGTGCTGCAGGGAGAGTGTAACATTGTATTACATCACACAGAGCATTCAGTGCTGCAGGGAGACTGTAACGTTGTATTACATCACACAGAGCATTCAGTGCTGCAGGGAGACTGTAACGTTGTATTACATCACACAGAGCATTCAGTGCTGCAGGGAGACTGTAACGTTGTATTACATCACACAGAGCATTCAGTGCTGCAGGGAGAGTGTAACATTGTATTACATCACACAGAGCATTCAGTGCTGCAGGGATAGTGTAACATTGTATTACATCACACAGAGCATTCAGTCCTGCAGGGAGACTGTAAAGTTGTATTACATCACACAGAGCATTTAGTGCTGCAGGGAGAGTGCAACATTGTATTACATCACACAGAGCATTCATGGCTGCAGGGAAAGTGTAACATTGTATTACATCACACAGAGCATTCAGTGCTGCAGGGATAGTGTAACATTGTATTACATCACACAGAGCATTCAGTGCTGCAGGGATAGTGTAACAGTGTATTACATCACACAGAGCATTCAGTGCTGCAGGGAGAGTGCAACATTGTATTACATCACACAGATCATTCAGTGCTACAGGGATAGTGTAACATTGTATTACATCACACAGCATTCAGAGAGACTAAAGTTATATTACATCATACAGAGCATTCAGAGAGACTGTAACGTTGTATTACATCACACAGAGCATTCAGTGCTGCAGGGATAGTGTAACATTGTATTACATCACACAGAGCATTCAGTGCTGCAGGGATAGTGTAACATTGTATTACATCACACAAAGCATTCAGTGCTGCAGGGAGAAGGTAATAATAATAATACTCCTTTATTTATATAGCGCACATAACATTATATTACATCACACAGAGCATTCAGTACTGCGGGGATAGTGTAACATTGTATTACATCACACAGCATTCAGAGAGACTAAAGTTATATTACATCATACAGAGCATTCAGAGAGACTGTAACGTTGTATTACATCACACAGAGCATTCAGTGCTGCAGGGATAGTGTAACATTGTATTACATCACACAGAGCATTCAGTGCTGCAGGGAGAGTGTAACATTGTATTACATCACACAGAGCATTCAGTGCTGCAGGGAGAAGGTAATAATAATAATACTCCTTTATTTATATAGCAGACATAACATTATATTACATCACACAGAGCATTCAGTACTGCGGGGATAGTGTAACATTGTATTACATCACACAGAACATTCAGTACTACAGGGAGATTGCAACAATGTATTACATCACACAGAGCATTCAGTGCTGCAGGGAGACTGTAACATTGTATTACATCACACAGAGCATTCAGTTCTTCAGGGAGACTGTAACATTGTATTACATCACACAGAGTATTCAGTTCTGCAGGGATAGTGTAATATTGTATTACATCACACAGAGCATTCAGTGCTGCAGGGAGACTGTAACATTGTATTACATCACACAGAGCATTCAGTGCCACAGGGAAATTGTAACATTGTTATAGGTGTTTTCCTGTTGAGTAAAACAAAAGGACTCTAAGTTGAATAAAGACTCCTTAGAGACCATGGCAGGTTCCCTATTTACTTCACCCCTCCCACAAACCATTAGGCACCTTTGTATGCAATGGTTTAAATATATTAAAATGTTCCTCATATCTTACAATTCAAATGGTTCTACACAAGGGATTTCAGACTTTTCAACTGAAATGGGCTTCAAAATTATTCCACAGAGCTTACAATTGAAATGGAATTTCAAAATGATACCACAGAGCTTACAATTGAAATGGAGTTACATAAGTGCCCACATACACTCTTTCCCCCCCCAGCCTGGTTCCACTGGTAGTCACACCCCCAGCTACATGTCCTGCCCCCCAACCTGGTTCCACTGGTAGTCACACCCTCACCTACATTGCCTTCCCCCCCAACCTGGTTCCACTGGTAGTCACACCCCCCACCTATATTTCCTGCCCCCCCCAGCCTGGTTCCACTGGTAGTCACACCCCCACCTACATTTCCTGCCCCCCAGCCTGGTTCCACTGGTAGTCACACCCCCACCTACATTTCCTGCCCCCCAGCCTGGTTCCACTGGTAGTCACACCCCCACCTACATTGCCTTCCCCCCCAACCTGGTTCCACTGGTAGTCACACCCCCACCTACATTTCCTGCCCCCCAGCCTGGTTCCACTGGTAGTCACACCCTCACATACATTGCCTTCCCCCCCAGCCTGGTTCCACTGGTAGTCACACCCCCACCTACATTTCCTGCCCCCCAGCCTGGTTCCACTGGTAGTCACACCCTCACATACATTGCCTTCCCCCCCAGCCTGGTTCCACTGGTAGTCACACCCCCACCTACATTTCCTGCCCCCCCAGCCTGGTTCCACTGGTAGTCACACCCCCACCTACATTTCCTGCCCCCCAGCCTGGTTCCACTGGTAGTCACACCCTCACATACATTGCCTTCCCCCCCAGCCTGGTTCCACTGGTAGTCACACCCCCACCTACATTTCCTGCCCCCCCAGCCTGGTTCCACTGGTAGTCACACCCTCACCTACATTTCCTGCCCCCCCAGCCTGGTTCCACTGGTAGTCACACCCTCACCTACATTTCCTGCCCCCAGCCTGGTTCCACTGGTAGTCACACCCTCACCTACATTTCCTGCCCCCCCCAGCCTGGTTCCACTGGTAGTCACACCCCCCACCTACATTTCCTGCCCCCCCAGCCTGGTTCCACTGGTAGTCACACCCCCACCTACATTGCCTTCCCCCCCAGCCTGGTTCCACTGGTAGTCACACCCTCACCTACATTTCCTGCCCCCCCAACTTGGTTCCACTGGTAGTCACACCCCCTACCTACATTTCCTGCCCCCAGCCTGGTTCCACTGGTAGTCACACCCTCACCTACATTTCCTGCCCCCCCACCCTGGTTCCACTGGTAGTCACACCCCCACCTACATTTCCTGCCCCCCAACCTGGTTCCACTGGTAGTCACACCCCCACCTACATTTCCTGCCCCCCAGCCTGGTTCCACTGGTAGTCACACCCTCACCTACATTTCCTGCCCCCCAGCCTGGTTCCACTGGTAGTCACACCCTCACCTACATTTCCTGCCCCCCAACCTGGTTCCACTGGTAGTCACACCCTCACCTACATTTCCTGCCCCCCAGCCTGGTTCCACTGGTAGTCACACCCTCACCTACATTGCCTTCCCCCCCAACCTGGTTCCACTGGTAGTCACACCCCCACCTACATTTCCTGCCCCCCCAGCCTGGTTCCACTGGTAGTCACACCCCCACCTACATTTCCTGCCCCCCAGCCTGGTTCCACTGGTAGTCACACCCCCACCTACATTTCCTGCCCCCCAGCCTGGTTCCACTGGTAGTCACACCCCCACCTACATTTCCTGCCCCCCAGCCTGGTTCCACTGGTAGTCACACCCCCCACCTATATTTCCTGCCCCCCCCCAGCCTGGTTCCACTGGTAGTCACACCCCCACCTACATTTCCTGCCCCCCAGCCTGGTTCCACTGGTAGTCACACCCCCACATACATTTCCTGCCCCCCCAACTTGGTTCCACTGGTAGTCACACCCCCACCTACATTTCCTGCCCCCCAGCCTGGTTCCACTGGTAGTCACACCCCCACCTACATTTCCTGCCCCCCAGCCTGGTTCCACTGGTAGTCACACCCCCCACCTATATTTCCTGCCCCCCCCCAGCCTGGTTCCACTGGTAGTCACACCCCCACCTACATTTCCTGCCCCCCAGCCTGGTTCCACTGGTAGTCACACCCCCACATACATTTCCTGCCCCCCCAACTTGGTTCCACTGGTAGTCACACCCCCACCTACATTTCCTGCCCCCCAGCCTGGTTCCACTGGTAGTCACACCCCCCACCTATATTTCCTGCCCCCCCCCAGCCTGGTTCCACTGGTAGTCACACCCCCACCTACATTTCCTGCCCCCCCAGCCTGGTTCCACTGGTAGTCACACCCTCACCTACATTTCCTGCCCCCCCAACTTGGTTCCACTGGTAGTCACACCCCCCACCTATATTTCCTGCCCCCCCCCAGCCTGGTTCCACTGGTAGTCACACCCTCACCTACATTTCCTGCCCCCCAGCCTGGTTCCACTGGTAGTCACACCCCCACCTACATTTCCTGCCCCCCCCCCAGCCTGGTTCCACTGGTAGTCACACCCCCCACCTACATTGCCTGACCCCCCTGTACCTTTGGGAGTGTAGAACCTGAACACACTGCTGCTGTGTTGTCATCTGCTGAATTTCCTACAACTTGAGCTTCATGGTGGAGGAGCTATTTCCTGGGCTCCCACTTACCCCATTCTTCCAGTCTGAGGTAACCTCAGTGCAGCCTAGAAGAATGGGGTAGGAGGGAGCCCGGGGAACTGCCCCTCCACTATGATGCCCACACAACAGGTAATGGAGCAGAGGACAGCACAGCAGCAGTGTGCCCAAGTTCCCTTCTCCCTCCAGGAGCTTTTAAGGGGTCCGGGACATGGATGAGTCCTGGATGACCTGGCCCCTCACATTACCACTGGCCCTAGGCACTCACCTAGATTACCTTGTGGATAATCCGGCTCTGATTACCACTGCTGTCAGCTGTTTTATTAAAACGTTAGACCATCTCAACATGGTTATAGTCTCTGGAGACAGAGATCAAGGGTGTTTACTTCCTGTAAGTTCAAACTGACAGGAAGTGACTCCGACATTGCTATCATGTTCTATGGAGAAATTGTCAGTGACTCACCTCTCCCACAGAGTGCAACAGAATACCTATCTGAAATCTGTCCCCTAGAGGGCAGTGTCCTTGTCAAAGGAACAACAGTTCAAACTGTAAGAATTCTGAAAAGACTCCTCTCCCAGACATGAGATGACCCTTGTTTTACTCAACAGTGTGTGTGTGTGTGTGTGTGTATGTATGTATATGTGTATAATATATTCATAAAAAATGTACTGCTCCTTTAAGGCCCACTGGGCCTTATACATAAAAGTGGAGTACTGCAGTTCTGGAGTAAACCAGTGGAACCATTGGGGAGACACAAAAATTCCCTAGATTGACACTGAGTCAGATGAGGATTTTAAACTCCTTGAATGCTAACGATGTCTCCAACATATTGCAAAGCAATTTGTTGGAGACCTCTCCAGCAATCAATGGGATAAACGTTCCAGTTTAGTAACTTAGAATTTTTGTTTGTCCCTTATGGTGAAGTTGGTTTGCCCCAGAATTTCTCCACGTTTATACATACAGCCCGCTGTGTGTAACATCTGCATGATTTTTGCTGATTATAACCACAAGAATACATTTGTCTCCCGATGAGATGTTCAAACTTAATGTGAATAAATTGGCTTTGCACACTAAATAAATCATGCGCTGTATCCAAAGGCTGCACCGGTGAGAGGTCAGCGTCAACCGTAAGCAGGCGAATGCCAGAACGACCAAGAAACAATCTCATTCCGTATCCATCAAGCAATTACTCCATCTCCTCCTGCAAAGTTCAGTGGAATTTATCTGCATACTAACGGCATCATTTGTGGAACATATTTAACATGCTTGTTGCTGAAGAGGACCTGAAACGCAAGAATTTTAATTCAGCATGTCTCCCTCGGGCACAGGAGAGGTTAAGCGGCAATAAAAATGCAACTGTAACAGATTGATATGATCTAGTTAAAAGAACAAGTCAAATGGAAGACACCTTCGCAGGTTGTAAGAAAAACCGTACTGCGCTGTTTGGTGATCCGAGGTCCATATCTAATGAACTGTAGGCTTGTATTTCAGGACTTGATACATACATGAAGATACGCTTGGCTTTTTTTTTGGGTGGGAGGTTTAACAACGTTTTGCATATTTATTATCTCCCGAAATATAATTCTGTCTTTCTGTTTGACTTTAAAGGGGAAATAACACCTCTTTACAGTAAATCCCCACTTACCTTGCTAGTCCGGAAACCTCTATACATTTTTCCCTCGGGCCTTTGTTCTAGATATATCATCTTCAATCAATCCTGGATTTCATATCCACGGAGGCAGACATGACAGGTGCTAGCACCTCTCTGGACCTTAACTGTTTGAGCCGCAATGGCTTACACTTATGTCCTCAGAAAAGTTTAAGGCTGAGCATGTATAATGCATGTCTACTTGGCATACTTTTTTCTCCCCTGTCTGATCATGTACTCTGCCTGCTTCAGTATGAAAAGAATGCCAGTGACTGTCATGTCCGCCTCAGTATATAAAATATAAGTAAAAATGTATTAATGTACTTCTGGGGATGTGGTCCCCAAAGCTGTACACAGTACTTCTGGTGAGACCTTACCAGTGATCTATAAAGTGGCATTTGTGTCTGTCTTTCTCTTCCTGGTGCTAATTTCTCTTTCCATACAACTCCATGTCCTGTTAGCTTTTCCCACTGCTTCATTGCATTGCTCACCTCCCTTCAATCAATCTGAAATAACTCCCTCCCACATCTCTTTCTTCTAACATTTTTGTCAGCAAAGTGCCATTAAGCCTCTATCTTACCTCCAGGTTTCTAAATTTACTTTGCAGTATTAAACTTCCTTCCAAGTTTCCCAAATCCATACATATTTGTACTGCAAAAGCAAACAGATCGAGGAGGCATTTTCATTTTTTTGTGTTTTTTTTTTCTGTAGTATAAATCATCCCCATTTCACATAATATTTTACAGTACTTACTTTCTATTAGGACAGCGAGAGGTAATTAAGAACTGCTTACTTTCTACTAGCACAGCGAGAGGTAAGTAAGGACTTCTTACTTTCTACTAGGACAGTGAGAGGTAAGTAAGGACTACTTACTTTCTACTAGCACAGCGAGAGGTAAGTAAGGACTTCTTACTTTTTACTAGGACAGAGAGAGGTAAGTAAGGACTACTTACTTTTTACTAGGACAGAGAGAGGTAAGTAAGGACTACTTACTTTCTATTAGGACAGCGAGAGGGCAGCCTCCAGTGAATGGCCAACCCACTTTGACCCGAGCTAGTAATATTGTCTGGCTCTCACCTGGGCCATCCTGAAGACACTCCCTCTTGTGTTCCTGATTGGCTGTGGAATGCAGGAGAGAAAACTACTCAGGTGACGGAACAGCTGCAGTGGGATACTACAGTTCTGTCATCCCAAGAGTCCTTAGGGTGACAGCCCACCTTAAGGTCATTGAGACTTTCTTCATATATTTTCTTATTTACCCAGTGCACCATTTCAGTTTACCATCTTGGAACAGGTGCTAATTTATTGATTTCTTTCTGACGATCAGGAGGTTTTTACACAAAATAAAAGAGGGGCAAACCAACTGCACCACATGTGACATAAATTTCCCAAAATGCCCTTTGTTTTAAATTGAGTAATTAACCTCTTGAATGCTTTAGCATCAAGGGGTTAAATTAAAAGCCTTAATGACTGGCCAACGCAGCACGAGGACGGCCATTTAGGACCACAGGTCATATTTTATTTTCTATTTTTTTGTCTCAATGGATTGCGGAATCCCATGACGTGCCAGGACCGTCACCTGTTCTTAAGTGCCGGAAACAGAGTGATGAATCCTGGCACGTCCAGGGTCATTAAGGGGTGAAAGCAGTGGAAATGTCTGTGTCTGGTATGTTGCAGTTGACTTGACCCAGAATTGCTCCTCTTTATCTTTTTGCATAAAGACAAAGATCTCCAGAACGGTGCACAGCATATTACTGAGGGCAATAACCTGACTGGCCATTGAAGCAGGCCAATCAGAAGATCTGTGCACAGTATATTATAAAGACAATAACCTGAATGGCTAGTGAAGTGGGCCAATCAGAAGAACTGTACACAGTTTATTATAAGGAAATTAACCTGAATGGCTAGTTAAGTGGGCCAGTCAGAAGAACTGTACACAGTGTATTATAAAGACAATAACCTGAATGGCTAGTGAAGTGGGCCAATCAGAAGAACTGTACACAGTATATTATAAAGACAATAACCTGAATGGCTAGTGAAGTGGGCCAATCAGAAGAACTGTACACAGTGTATTATAAAGACAATAACACGATAGGCTAATGAAGAGGGCTAATCAGAAGAACTGTAGATACAGTATACATATATATATACCGGTACTCTAGGTGAGGTCATTGTGGATTGTGGCTATTGGGACTAGTAATAAATGGGCCATCACAGCCTTATAAGTGTCTTTTGGATTTGTCCCTCTGATTTATCCGTAGTTTTATAAAATATATTTGTGCTTCTTTTCAGTGTACTGCAGTGCAGTCTGTTTCATGCCTCTCTGTTCCTCAAAGGTTATGAAAAATGTTTTCTCTGTCGTCCAATACAGGTTACTGGTAACTCTGGGTAGGCGATCCGCCCCTTTAAGTAGGCAGGAACAATTCTAGAATTGATCGCAGGGGGTGGAGCCTACCTTTCCTCCTTGGCTGCAGCTAGCCAACCAGCTCCAGTAAGATTTGTTCCTTGGTGAAGACACAGGCAAGAGAACAGTTCTGCTATAGTTTAGAAATGTTTTTATTTTTCTGTTAGAAATGGAATACCACCATTAGGTGCATTACCATAACTGACAATGCCCTTAGATGTGGCTAGCTCAGTGACCAGGTGCTTTTTGTGGACCTTAAGCCCTGAGGGGAAAATCTTGGGTACAAGTCCTTTCCTCAGGAGCTGCCCACCGAGACTTCTTCTTAATACATGGTAGTCTGAAGACAGAAGATCTGCAGGAAAGGTGAGCAACCCTTTGAGTGCTGCAGGTCCACATGTCCCACAGTGCCCCTCCGCACAGGGGTTTTCCTTTGGAGTTCTTATTGCACACTCCTGCACTCACTGGGTCTATCTGTATGTCTGTTGGGTGTTTTGGAGCAGGTTTATGTGGCAACCTAACCCTTTAGCTGCTGGTTTTGCATCTTTGGGGGGTTATTGACACTTTCCCTACTGGGTTCAGTGTTTTCTGGGTCTCCTATCATGTTCTAGTGATGTTTCCTGTACTTTTATTTTTTACTTTTCAACTTTGCAAAATTTAAGTCTTTACCACATCTGTTTGGTGGCTAGGGTTTCCACCATATCTGTGGTTGCCAGACGAGCTCTTCGGCTCAAGATCTGGTCTGCTGACTTTGCTTCTAAGAAAGCCTTGCTCTCCTTGCCTTTTCAAGGCACGTCATTGTTTGGGCCAAATCTTAAGGATCTGATTTGTGAGGCCACAGAGGGTAAAAGCACACTTCTGCCTTTGGTCCCCAGGAAGAAAACGTCTCTCAAGCATAATCGTTTTTTTTTTTTGTTCCTTTCAGACTGACACACCTCCAGCGAACCAGACGGTTCCCTCAGCTCCGCGTGCCTCCTCCAAGCCCAAACAGCAATGGAAGCCGAAGGTCTCCTCAATGCCTAATGCTTCCAAGCCTTCTTCGGCATGACTCACCGAACCCAGGTCCCCACTCTGCTTTGGGTGGTTGTCTGCATTATGGCCACAGCATCTGGGAGGATTCAGTGGCGGACCCATGGGTTTTACAGGTGGTGGCAGAAGGATACAGGATCCCTTTCGTGTCTCTTCCTCCTTTACGCTTTTTTCCTTCTCATACGCCCCGTCTGTTCAATGGCACTATCCAGGCTCTTCTGGACAAGGATGTTCTAGAGCCGGTTCCAGTTCAGGACAGAGGTATGGGTTTTTACTCAAACCTCTTTGTGGTCTCAAAGAAGGACGGCAGTTGTCTTCCCATTTTGGATTTTAAGGCTCTCAATTGCTTTGTGATCAGGACTCATTATCACCTGGAGTCCCTAAGGACGGTGATTGCTGCTATGTCCCCGGGGGAATTCCTTGCCTCTCTGGATCTTCAGGATGCGTATCTACACATCGCCATTCATCCTGAGAGCCGTCAGTATCTTAGATTTGCCTGAGACCAAGGGCACTTTTAGTTTTCAGCTCTTCCCTTTGGTCTGAACTACAGCTCCTCAAGTATTCAGCCGTGTCCTTGGAGCCTTTGTGTCCGTCCTCCATCGGAACAGCATCAGAGTCACTCCATACATGAACGACCTGCTTCTGAAGGCACCTTCTTCGTAACTTCTTCATCAGCAGGTTCAGGACTGCATTCATGTGCTCACCCATCACGGGTGGATCATCAACATGGACAAGTCGGATCTTGTCCCATCCCAGCGTCTGTTCTTCCTGGGCCTTCTTTTCGACACTCAGCAGAGCATGGTGTTTCTCACGGACGAGGTTGCTCACCATATCGCACACAGGGTTTCTGTTGTTCTGGCTCACGATCCAGTTCCATCCAAGAAGCTCTCCTCTCTGGTAGGGTAATTCATCTCCACCGTAGAAGCGGTCCCATTTGCCATGGATCTCACCAAGAAACTCCAGAGGTTTGTGATCCAGGTGTGCAGGGGTCAGCCGGACCTTCTGGAGACGTCAGTATCCCTTCCTCTTCACGTGGAACTGAGTTTGTCATGGTGGCTCAACCTCTCCAACTTGCTGAAGGGCAAGTCCTTCCTGGTATCCTTCAGGACCACGGTGACGATGGATGCCAGCATCTCCGGCTGGGGAGCGGTCCTCGGTCGTCTGAGTACTCCGGGTCGGTGGTCTCCGGAAGAATCTTTCCTTCCCATCAATGTGTTGGAGCTTCGGGCGATATTTCATGCCCTTCGTCATTGGAAACCCCAGCTGGAAGACTGCCCAGTCCGGGTACAGTCCGACAACGCCATGGCCGTGGCTTACATCAACAAGCATTGCTGAACAAGAAGTCTTTCCGCTTGGTTAGAGGTCAAGGCTATTTTGTCCTGGACAGAAGAACACGTTCCTGCCATATCCGCAGTGCACATTCCTGGCATAGACAATGTCATGGTGGACTTCCTCAGTCGACACAGAGTGGACAATGGTGAGTGGGAACTGCACCCAGAGGTGTTCAAACTCATCATTTAGAATTGGGGTCTTCCTTGTATCGACCTGATGGCGACAAGACACAACCGGAAGGTTCCGAGGTTCTGCGGTCACTGGTGGGATCCTCTAGCTCTAGAGGTGGATGCCATGTCCATTCCTTGTTTATTTCCTCTGGCTTACATCTTTCCTCCCCTCCCCATGTTGCACAGGGTGTTGCGGAAATTGAGACCGGAACGCTGTCCAGTCATTCTGATTGCTCCGTACTGGCCTCGACAGGCTTCTGGATCTGTCAGTGGCGGGGCCATTCCGTCTGTCCAGATCTTCTTCTACAGGGTCACCTGTGGAAGGAGGATGTTCATTGTCTAGCTTTGATGGCTTGGAAATTGAATCCCCAATACTGAAGAAGAAAGGTTTTTCTTCTGGTGTTGTGGCTACTATGCTTAGTGCCCGAAATCTGTTTCTTCTAAGGCTGACCATCGTATCTGGTCGACTTTTCTATCTTGGTGTGCTGACAGGGACCTGTCTCAGGAATTTGATCTGCCTACGGTCCTGGCCTTTTTGCAGGACGGTGTGGTTAAGGGCCTCAGTTTGAGTTCTCTTAAGGTTCAGACTTCTGTTCTCCCTGTTTTCTTTCAGAGGCACATTGCTATTTTTCCCGATGTCAAGGTTTTCTTCCAGGGCGTTGCTCATACTCGTCCTGTCTTTAAGAATCCCGCTCCTCCGTGGGATCTTAACTTGGTTTTGGGTGTTCTTCAGCGCCCTCCCTTTGAGTCTTTGGCTATCATTTCTCTACGCATGTTAATGTGGAAAATGGCCTTTCTCCTGGCGATCGTCTCCGTTCGCTGTGTCGCGGAGTTACATGCTGTGTCCTGTAAACCATCCTTTTTGGTGTTTCACAAGGACAAGGCAGTTCTTCACTTCTCAGGAGTTTCTCCCAAAGGTGGTTTCGGAGTTCCACATCAATCAGGAGATAGTGGTGCCTTCTTTCTGTTCTGACCCCACCTCTGACAAGGAGAGGGATCTCCACTTGTTAGATGTGGTGTGTTGTCTCAAGTTTTATGTACATTGCATTGAGTCTATCGGGCAATCTGACACGCTGTTCATCATTCCTGAGGGTCCAAGGGCAGGAAGATCTGCATCCAAGGTGACTATTGTGTCCTGGATCAAATCCACTATTCATAAGGCTTACGAGCTCAGGAAGAAGCCTGTTCCCTTTCGGGTCACGGCTCATTCTACTAGATCTATTGGGGCTTCTTGGGCTTTCAAGAATCAGGCCTCCCCTGATCACTTGTGCAAGGCTGCCACTTGGTCGTCTGTGCCCACCTTTTCGAAGCACTACCGTGTTGATGTGCTGGCATTGGCCGATGCCAGCTTTGGGAGGAAGATCCCGGAGGCAGTCTTACCTGTCTAGGATTTTCTTTGGTACTTGGTGCTTCCTTCACTTTTGAGCCCCGTTGGCTCTAGTTCAGTGTGCTGTGGAACAGTTGGGGTGTTGTACCCCTGTTTAGTGTCCGTTGATGCTCCCTTGTTGTTGGGCTATCTCTGATCTGATGGTTCATATCTGCTCTGGTAACTTTGAGGGCCTTGCGCCTGGTGCTTGCCTTACTTCCCGCCTATGGGAAACTCAGTGGTTGGACATACCAGAATTACCAGTAACCTGTATTGGTCAACAGGGAAAAAGAAGATTTTAGTCTTACCTGTTAAATCCTTTTCACTTAGTCCATACAGGTTACTGGTCTCCCACCCTGTCAAGGGACCATGCTTGGCTCTCCTGTGGCAGACCATGGAGGTCCTTTGGAGTCATGCTCACAGGAGTCTTCTTTCCCTTCTAATATCTAGTCAATAGTTAGTGTCTCAAATCTTACTGGAGCTGGTTGGCTAGCTGCAGCCAAGGAGGGAAGGTAAGCTCCACCCCCTGCATAAATTCTAGAATTGTTCCTGCCTAATTAAAGGGGCAGATCGCCTAACCAGAGTTACCAGTAACCTGTATGGACTAAGAGAAACGGATTTAACAGGTAAGACTAAAATCCTCTTTTATTTGGGCTCAGATGCATGTAAAATTTAGTATTGATATATAATACTAATTGTATTCTTATTCACTAGATAAACATCAAAAGGCAAAACACTCTTTTTTGCAAAATATTATCAAATGTAAGGGTGCATTATACTATAGTACAGCTAGGTGGCAGCAAAACTCTGCTGAACAATTAATTGCAGCCTCTGACACTAAACTTTGCATAAGGCAATGTTCACATTTTAAACATGAATTTGTGATGGACATTCACATGTGTACTTGTATGTTGATGGAGAAATGCATGTGTCCCAATTCCCTCCACAATTAGAAAGGATTTTGTGTTTAAAGCATTACTTTTTCTGTACTTTGTAGTATTTTTTTAATAAAATTAATTCAGAAGTTTCATTGAGGGTTTTTGAAATTATACAGAACACAGCTGTAGGTTTATTTCTGTCACTGTCTGATTTCTGAATTAGATATCATTTACCCCTTGAGATCCAGAGAGCTGTGCATTGAGTTATTTATGTATCCAGTATAGATTGTCAGATCTAGAGCAGGGACCCCTTTGCCATTATTTCCCTCTATAAGTCATTTGTATAAGTCTGTGCTGTCTGAATCCGCTGCCCACTTTCACTCTGGTGACACAGTGCTGCTGCATTGGTGATGTCACCCTCTGCTGGGCTGTGGTACCTTTCACATGATAGATAGATAGATAGATACATAGATAGATATGAGATATAGATAGACAGATGATGGACAGATAGATGATGGCTATATAGATAGATTGATATGAGATATAGATCGATACATAGATAGATATGAGATATAGATAGATACATAGATAGATATGAGATATAGATAGACAGATGATGGACAGATAGATGATGGATATATAGATAGATTTATATGATATATATAGATATGATGTAGATAGATATATATGAGATAAATATAAGATATAGATCGATACATACATAGATATGAGATATAGATAGATATACTGTATAGATAGATAGATATGAGGTACATAGATAGACATGACATAGATATGACATAGATATATGGGTAAGTAGACAGATAGATAGATATGAGATAGATGTATGGATAAGAAGACAGATAGATATGAGATAGATAGCTATGAGATATATAGATATGATATAGATATGAGATATATTGATAGATATGAGATATATAGATAGATATGATATAGATATGAGATAGATAGATATGAGATATATAGATCGATATGACATAGATATATGGGTAAGTAGACAGATAGATATGAGATAGATGTATGTATAAGTAGACAGATAGATATGAGATAGATAGCTATGAGATATACAGATAGATATGATATAGATATGAGATATATAGATATATATAAGATAGATATGAGATAGATATATACATAGATATGAGATATATAGATAGATAGATAGATAGATATGAGATATATAGATAGATATGAGATATATAGATAGATATGATATAGATATGAGATAGATAGATAGATGGATAGAGAGATAGATATGAGATGGATAGAGAGATAGATATGAGATGGATAGAGAGATAGATATGAGATAGATGGATATGAGATGGATATAGAGATATATAGATATGAGATAGATAAGAGATAGGTAGATAGATATGAGATAGATAGATAGGTGGATAGGTAGATAAATAGATTCGATAGATAGATATGAGATAGATAGATAGAAACATCAATATCTATGAGACAGATGACTGAATTAGTGCAAAAGTGCAGATTTGTTTGTGTGCATGAATGCGTTTCATGTCCTAACTTCAGAACTACAACAAGGGAAAAGTGTTCGTATTGCCAGAATCCAAAAACTGTATATATTGCGACATATAATTATTCATACCTAACTTTGTCTTCAGTTATCTCTCAAACCATAAAGGTTTGAGAAATGAACCTAGGGGCTATTACATTAATTTACAAATATGTACAATATGAGAGATAGTAATAATAAAGTATTACTATCCCTTTAAATAAGCAGTAAATAGATGTAAATAATATAGTAGGAAACATTGGACTCTCTCATCCTGAGACTTTGTCCCTTTACCCTTAGACCCTGAAATACAATACGTTGGTGACATCTCTAGAATTCTAGGGGTTAAAAGCCTCATTTAACGGGATAGTAATGTTTCATAATAAAAGCAGCTCTAATTAATCATCATAGTATTTGGGCCACGGAGAGTGTTATTTCAATACTGTCAGAGCTGTAGTACAAGAGTAATTGAATGATAAAGTATCCCCCTCCCGCCCCTTTTACTGATGTAACACTGCTCAGCTCAGAACAGAAAGGTGATCCAGGTGGATTGCTGAGAGGGACAATCTTCAATTAGCATAAGGGAAAAACCTGTCAAGGGGGGGGGAGCAGGGCTTTCATTGTTCTCACAGTAAGAAGATTGTCCCTTGCTGTGAGCTGTCTGGTTTGTGGACCAGATTCCATATCTGAGGGGAGTCGGCTTACACTAGGTAAAAGGGGAGGGAGGGGGATACTTTATCATTCAATTACTCTTGAACTACAACTCTGACAGTACTGAAATAACACTCTCCACGGCCCAAATACTATGAAGATTAATTGGAGCTGCTGCTTTTGTGAAACAGTACTATCCCTTTAAATGAACGTAATTTGTGGTATTATTATTTGCCTCTTGCGGTGCAATTGGTTTCATGTAGAATTGTTCCCCATTTCCTTTCTGCATAAGGCCAGTAACGTTATTGTATCGGTAGTATCAGGGAACTCGAGCTGTTTCTGTAACACCAGTGACTGCAAGAATGGGCAGATTCATGGAGGTGAATTAAAAATATATGACAGGCAATGAGACTTCAAAAGATGCCAGTAATGTGTGTATGAAAAGTGTTTAGTGTCCACAGTATGATAATGCAGACAGAGACCCGGGGAGTGTGCTGATGTGTGGGTTTGAAGACACGTCCCTGGAACAGGGAAATTCTTGTGAAGAATGCCTAATTATTCTCATTTACCTAAACGAGGGGCAGATCACAGGAATGATCTTTCAGAATTAAGTCATTAAGTCGCTCCATTATTTGTAAGAAAACTAGAACATACAGATTGCTCAGCAGGAGGCTGAATTTTCCTTTTTCCTCTTGGTGCAAATGGGATCATTCTGTGTTGTGCATTGCTCATTTATATAGTGGTTCTCTGCACACCTTGTGGTGTTTATACCTTCATGTCCCCTTACTATAAATACGTATGTTCTCTTAAAGCAAAACTTACACCTGCATGACATATAGCGTCAAATGATAATTACATCAGCGATATGCAAGCACTTAGTTTTATTTTCAAGTGTAATTGCTGCATTATGAAGAATATAACCTTTTATGCAGGCAGGCACGGCTGGGATCTTACTGTAGGCGCTCTCTGCGCTGACAGTCTCTTCCGGTGCCTTTCGGCACAAAGGAATTCAACCCACCAATCGTGGAGTTGAAGGAGACGGACAGCGCAGATGCAGGGATACCGGCTCTGCAAGATATCTGTGCTGTTCCCTGCTGCATTCCTGCATAAAAGGTTATATTTTTCATTAAAGGGATAGTAATAGTTCGTTTTAACTTTATTTTTGTGTAGGCATTAAAAAAACATGAAAAACGATATAAGTCTTATCTCTCAAACCTTTATGGTTTGAGAGATATTCACAAGTAAAGTCTCACCTCCCGCCCCTTTTACCTAGTGTAAGCCATCTCTTCTCAGATGTGGAATGCAGTCCATAGACCAGACAGATAACAGAAGGGGACAATCTTCTTCCTATGAGAAAAATGAAAGCCCTGCCCCCCTTGACAAGCTTTTCAGGTTTTTCCCTTATCTTAATTGAAGATTGTCCCTCTCTGCAGTCTACCTGGGCACCTCCCTTCTGATCTGGCTGAGCAGTGTTACATCAGTAAAAGGGGTGGGAGGGGGATACTTTATCATTGAATTACTTTAGAACTACAACTGTGACAGAATTGAAATAACACTCTCCAAAGTCCAAATACTATGATGATTAATTAGAGCTGTTTTTATTATGAAACATTACTATCCCTTTAAAGGGATAGTAATACTTAATATGTAAAAATAAATAAATAAATAAGTATAAATATATATATATATATAGTAGTGTTTAACCCCCTTGAGTAAAAGAAGGGAACTCTCACTGCTGAAAGGTGTTTTATTCAAAACTTATTACAGCTCAAAGTTGAATTTTGTAGGTTCATTATCACAGTGGCCTGAAACTGTACAGTGGCGCTGTTGTTACACCATCCTATGGACTGCTCTGGTCTGCAGACCATAAATCTCCATAGGATGGTGTAACAATAGCGCCACTGTACAGTTTCAGGCCACTGTGATACTGCACCTAAAAAAATTCAGCTTTGAGCCGTACTAACTTTTGAATAAAACACCTTTCAGCAGTGGGAGCACTCTTGTTTTACTCAGGGGGATAAACCCTACAACATATTTCTTTTTTACATTTTAAGTGTTACTGTCCCTGTAATGCAGCAGTGATCATTTAAAATAAAACTAAGTGTTTGCCTATCGCTAATGTAATTATAATTTGATGCACTATGTAAAGTTCCGCTTTAACATATACTAAACATAGATCCATAGGGCCTTATTCATAGCGTGCGCTATTCTGGGACGAACCAACTGCACTACTATAAATAAAAATTCCTTGAATCCCCTTTCAGTTAAATGTTTGGAGACCCTTCTATCATTCAAGGGGTTAAGGGGATAGTAATGTCAGAAAAAAAATCTTAACTATATGGTAGATACAATTAAAAGAGAGTACTTGCACTTATGTGTATCTCTCAAACCTTTATGGTGTGAGAGATATAGGAAAATAAAGTTCTCTGGTCCCTCCCCTTTCTGCTTGACGAGCTATAAAGCTGTCAGAAGCTGATTCTGGTTCCTGGATCAGACGGTGGCTCTTCAGCAGCGCCAATATCTAGAGATAAATACTTCATCGAAATGGTCTACAATGTGTGCTTGCAAACCAGGCACACATTGTGGACCTTTCCGATGAAGTATTTATTTATAGGTATCGCTATGTCGGCACTGCTGAAGAGCCGCCATCTCATCCAGGAACCAGAATCTGCTTCTGACAGCTTTACAGCTCATGAAGCAGAAAGTGGAGGGACCAGAGAACTTTATTTTTCCTAAATCTCTCAAACCATAACGGGTTGAGAGATACACATAAGTGCAAGTACTCTCTTTTAATTGTATCTACCATATAGTTAATACTTTTTTCTGACATTACTATCCCTTTAAAATTGCCATTTTTCATCAATTTACCTTCCTACTAGATCACACTAAAAAAAAAAAAGTTAGGCGTGTAAGCAATGATTTTGACATTTTTTGTCATCCCGTGGAAATAGTTTTTTATTTTTTTGGTGCTATAAAAATGTGTCACTTCATTTTTATTCAGTGATTTCCATTTTAAGATTTTTGCCATGCGTAGAAAGCAGTTTTAACCCTTTGAGTGTGCGAGGGGTGCACAACCCATGCAACGTATTGCAAAGCAATGCGTTGTGTACCCCTCTGGCACTCAGAGGGTTAACCCTTTGAACGCCAGAGGTATATCCAGTGCATTGCAAAGCAATGAGTTGCACGCCATTCTGTCATGCAAATGTTCAACCCTTTGAGTGCCAGAGGTGTATGCAATTCATTGTTTTGGAATGCTTTTGCTTACACCGCTGGCACTTGAAGGGTTAAAAACCCTTTAGCCCCCCCCCCCCCATGGCAGAATTGCGAATTGAAGCTCCCAAATAAAGTTAAACATGTAGGATCATCTTTAACCCATTGAGTGCCAGAGAGGTATCCAACACATTGCAACACTATCCGTTGAAGATCCCTCTGGCACTCAAAGGTTTAAAACGTTGAAGACCCCTCTGGCACTCAAAGGGTTTATCTTAAATAACTCCCCATCTAGCGACTAGATGCTCAGTAGTGCTAGTCACCAGAATTATTACCTTATTAAACAGAATTCTCCTTTTTTCCCGGGCTGACAGGCAGGACGGAGCGCGGACCTTCGCTGTCAGTCCCAGACGGCTGTAGGATGCGTTGCTAGGAGCCATTCGGCTTCGGCTGGGACTGACAGCGCAGGCGCACGGACGTCACAATGGCAAGATGTCCGCGCTCCGTCCTGCCTGTCACCATGGAAGAGAGGAGAAATCTATTAAATAAGGTAATAATTCTGGTGACTAGCGCTACTGAGCAGCTAGTCGCCAGATGGGGAATTATTGAAGATAAACTTGTTATGCGGTGGTGGTTCCGCTTTAATTGCAGTCTGAGTTTGTGCTTTTACACCTTGGAAGCTTCATAGGCCACCAGTGCGTTGTGGAGCAATACAATGGAGATCTGCCTAACGTTCAAGGGATTAACCCCATTTACATCTACAGGAAGATTTATTTCTCCCCTGTTGTGATATAGTTGGTTTGTCCAAGATTGCTCCTCTTTTTCAGTGTATATATGGCCCAGGGTGTTAGGGTGATATTGTAAAGAATGCCACTTTATGTCACTCACTGGCAGAGAGGGCACAGAGTGTGGGTGAATATCATCACTTGGTTGTCTCCACGTGAGATTTTCTCCCTGGCTCATACACTGGCCTCTGATCTACAATAATTCTTATGCATCTGGAATACAGTAATTTGTTGCTGTCAGCAGAGAAGCGTGCTTGTTGTTTCAAATGGCTGCCCTTTTGTTTATGTTGGCGCGCTCCCCAATACACACCGAGCAGCTGACAAGAACCAAATCTGTGCATCTGCCAGCTCTGTCTGGGTAGAGCGCTTTCAGTTGTGTAATAGCTGGGACTGGTACACTGAGAAGCTTAGCAGGTTTTATGGCTCGTTTCTCTGGACTTGCGCAAATCAAACAAAACATGTGTAAAAGTTTCTTCACTATAATCAGGGCAACATGAGCCCCTCCAGCTGTCCAGGAGTCCAATTCCCTTCCAGCTGGGGAGGATGGGAGTTGTAGACCTGAGTAGCTGGAGGGCCCCAGGTTGCCAGTCCCTGGTAGCGACTAGTGGTGTGGCACCTAACAGAGCACGTCTTTAGGATTTCCCTGGTTGTGGGCAATATCATAAACTATATATCCAAAATATTTAAGTTAATTGTGAACATTTCATTTATGTTTAAAAGTCCTGAATCCTTTGACAGCAAATATATTTAATATGTATAGTTTTACCTACACGCAGGGACTGCACAGACCCCTAATTAATAAGAGCAAAAAATATTATTTTCAACTTTGTGAACTAAAATCCACATCACTTCAAAAATACTAAAACTTTTAGTTTATTCAGTACTGACAACCAGCACGAGAAAAATGGTACCCCATTGGTATGGGTTGTCATACCATAGTGGTTGCCAGGAGCATTGCTAACAGCTGGGGAACAGGCAGTATATGTATTATTTCACATCTACCTGTAGAACAAGACTGGGGAACAGGCAGTGATTTCACATCTACCGGTGGAACAAAGCTGGGGAACAGGCAGTATATGTATGATTTCACATCTACCGGTGGAACAAGGTTAGGGAACAGGCAGTATATGTATGATTTCACATCTACCGGTGGAACAAGGTTAGGGAACAGGCAGTATATGTATGATTTCACATCTACCGGTGGAACAAGGCTAGGGAACAAGACGTATGTGTATGATTTCACATATACCGCTGGAGCAAAGCTGGGAAACAGGCAGTATGCATATGATTTCACATCTACCAGTGGAACAAGGCTGGGGAACAGGCAGTATATGTATGATTTCACATCTACCGGTGGAACAAGGTTTGGGAACAGGCAGTATATGTATGATTTCACATCTACCGGTGGAACAAGGCTGGGGAACAGGCAGTATATGTATGATTTCACATCTTCCTGTAGAACAAAGCTGGGGAACAGGAAGTATATGTATGATTTCGCATCTACCGTTGGAACAAGGCTGAGGAACAGGCAGTATGTGTATGATTTCACATCTACCGTTGGAACAAGGCTGAGGAACAGGCAGTATGTGTATGATTTCACATCTACCGTTGGAACAAGGCTGAGGAACAGGCAGTATGTGTATGATTTCACATCTACCGTTGGAACAAGGCTGAGGAACAGGCAGTATGTGTATGATTTCACATCTACCGTTGGAACAAGGCTGAGGAACAGGCAGTATATGTATGATTTCACATTTATCAGTGGAACAGACAGTATATGTATGATTTCACATCTACCGGTGGAACAAAGCTGGGGAACAGGCAGTATGTGTATTACTTCACTTCTACCAGTGGAACAAGGCTGGGGAACAGACAGTATATGTATGATTTCATATCTACCGGTGGAACAAGGCTGGGGAACAGACAGTATATGTATGATTTCATATCTACCGGTGGAACAACGCTGAGGAACAGGCAGTATATGTATGATTTCATATCTACCAGTGGAACAAGGCTGGGGAACAGACAGTATATGTATGATTTCATATCTACCGGTGGAACAACGCTGAGGAACAGGCAGTATATGTATGATTTCACATCTACCGGTGGAACAAGGTTAGGGAACAGGCAGTATATGTATGATTTCACATCTACCGGTGGAACAAGGCTGAGGAACAGGCAGTATGTGTATGACCACATCTTCCAGTGGAACAAGGTTGGGGAACAGACAGTATATGCAATGCTTTGCAAACCCCTCTGGCATTCAAAGGGTTAATTGTTAGCGTCCTTTTAACCTTTGAGTGCCAGATGGGTGTCCAGCACATTGCTTTTTCAATACTTTGGACACTTCCAGGGTTAAAGGAAGCAGACTTAATAACTAGCTAAAACCTAATATATTGTGGAGAGCACATACATATAATTATCACTACACTAGGTCATAACCACATGAAAATACATGTAGGGTGCCCTACGTCCATAATAGATTACAGTATACAAAATAAAGAAAAAAGAAAGATGGACTCCAAACAGGCACTCAGACCCAAATAGTATTTAACCATGTATAATTGATAACTAATTCAAACAATCAAAATACCAATAAAAGTCCAAAATATTGTTTATTGAATAGCAAATGAGCAGCATAGCACAAAAACCACATAGCTCCCCCCCTCCATACACCCAAACCAAAGGTCAACAAAGCGACCAGGATATGCCAGTCATTGCCTATGTGGATGAAACAGAACCCCTGCCCAACACCAAGGGCAAAAATAAAGGTGCCGAATCATCCACACAGGCAAAAAACTACAAATAGAACTCAAGAACACCTCAACCAAATATCTACAGAATATTGATCCAATCTCATCTAGATGTTGAAAAAGAACCATGCATGGTATAAAAATAATGCACTGTAGTGATACTACAATCAGAAAAAAAAGTTCCTGAAGGTGTACTTGTTGAATAATATAATGAGGTCAAATAGTTCGTATGGCAAGGCAGGAGAAAATGAACCAGTACATAGGTGCCTATATAAATGTTCAACAATAGAATCCTTCTGGATATCCAGTCATAACAACGAAGAGAGTTTGCAAATAGCCAAAATCTTAATTGCACATAGGGGGGTAGGCAAGCAACTTATAGGCAGTGGTCACAATAAATCAAATCTTGAAATGGCCGATACTTCTCACCAGATGAAATATCTCCAAATCCTCTGGAAATCTCTGTATCGCCTTAAATCTTCAGACCATCTTCTCCTGAAAACATCTTGCCATTCGATTTACTCCCCCACAGCTTTCTAGTCGCGTCTCTCCAAATCAAGATTCTTGAATTCCTTACACCAGGTACTGGTCTCCCGAACATCATACGATGTTACGCCATACGCCATTATTCATGAACTCGGTACATATAGTGTAGGCATCCCGGTCGTCCAACGCCAATACTCCACACTCCACACTCCAATATTCTGTAGATATTTGGTTGAGGTGTTCTTGAGTTCTATTTGTAGTTTTTTGCCTGTGTGGATGATTCGGCACCTTTATTTTTGCCCTTGGTGTTGGGCAGGGGTTCTGTTTCATCCACATAGGCAATGACTGGCATATCCTGGTTGCTTTGTTGACCTTTGGTTTGGGTGTATGGAGGGGGGGAGCTATGTGGTTTTTGTGCTATGCTGCTCATTTGCTATTCAATAAACAATATTTTGGACTTTTATTGGTATTTTGATTGTTTGAATTAGTTATCAATTATACATGGTTAAATACTATTTGGGTCTGAGTGCCTGTTTAGAGTCCATCTTTCTTTTTTCTTTATTTTGTAGACTTAATAACTAGCCTGAAACTTCCTTGTGTAGCCTCCAAATGTATATTTATTTTAAAAAATGTTTTTACCAGGAGGAATACACTGAGATTTCTCTTGTTTTCAGTTGGATGGCTTCTGCATCGAATGGTTCCTGACAGCCATTTGTAGGTCCAATAAACTGCCCCTTTTGGCTGCAGGCGTACTGAAATGCAACCTAGCAATTTGCGGCTCTCGGCCTCAAACTTTACACATTTTGCCACAATAGGAATCTGGCCCCTACTCACACTCCTACAATATTCTTCCCTTGCGATATTCACCGCTCGTTGCTCGACTCTTTCATACCTGGTCCAGAAAGCAGACAGCTGTAGCATTTCAGAACTCTTTTGCCTTGTTTATCTGTAAAGTGCTTTGTTTGGACACAGATGAGATAAACGACAGCTTTGCACGGCTCACAGCTAACGGTTGCTGTTGGATTGAGTCGAGGGGACATTGGCTAGGTTGCCTGTTTCCTAGGCGTGTGGAATTATGATAAAGAATGGTAATTAAATGTGAACAAGAGATAGCATTTTATAACAAATACCACCGTGTTTATGGCAGATTCTTGATAAATGTTTTCTGCATCTATGTATATGTTCTGTTCATTCGGGACTAAATATGCAAACTTGTAGTCACTGTAATTTACTTGTGGCTCTGCCTTTTTATTTGTGATATGTCTGTTAAGGTTGTAATTTAGCATATCCTGCCTGCCAGGTGTTGGGTCTTTTCCTTGCATTATAATATCAGATCATTGCTTAATTCATATGCTACATTGGCTTGCACATGGAAGGCATTATAAATCTATTTACAGTGAGGCTTGTTCAAATGATAACATTGTATTTAATTCCCAGGCGAGGCAATTTAAACAATTGCTTTGCCATGTGTAGACCGCTGAAATGAACTTCTCGTATGCTTTAGCACAAAATTCAATTCATTGTTCCGCTTAGATTAGTCTTGTTGCTCAGCGGAACCCCAGCTATCTGTTAATGCGTTGCCGCTAATTCACATGTAAAAACAGAAACGGTTGGCACATGAAAGTTCTTAATTCATTTAAGTCGAGTTAATTTGTTTTATTTCTACTGTAGCTGCTTCCGTCTGAGAATATATCCGCCTCACCTGGGAAATTTGAAGAATTCTCCCAGTCCTTAACCCACTGAGTGACAGAGTGGTATCCAACTTCAGTGCACTCCAAAGGGTTAAAGCGGAACCATCACCCCCAAATAAAGCCCCCCAATAATTAGTCATATAGCGATAAGCTTAGAAATACTGGTATTATCCAGCATAAGTCCAGAGTTATTAATAAATCCTACTTCTTCTGAGACTGACGGCCAGGGATTAGCGCAGACATTTTGGCTTTGAGACCTCTGTGCGACTGCTCTGTGCATCCCGGTCTCCTCTAGGGGGCGCTGCCCTATACCTTAAAGTAAGAGGAAGGGACTGACGGACAGGCTTCTTGCTTTAGAGGCATCTGCACTCCTGCACATCAGTCACTTCCTGTTACCTTAAGGTACAATGCAGCTCCACCTAGAGGAGACCAGGACGGACAGAGCAGGCGCACAGAGGTCTCTAAGCCAAGATGTCTGTGCTGATGCCTGGCCGTCAGTCTCAGAAGAAGTAGACATTTTGGCTTAGAGACCTCTGTGCGCCTGCTCTGTGCATCCCGGTCTCCTCTAGGGGGCGCTGCCCTATACCTTAAAGTAAGAGGAAGGGACTGACGGACAGGCTTCTTGCTTTAGAGGCATCTGCACTCCTGCACGTCAGTCACTTCCTGTTACCTTAAGGTACAATGCAGCGCCACCTAGAGGAGACCAGGACGGACAGAGCAGGCGCACAGAGGTCTCTAAGCCAAGATGTCTGTGCTGATGCCTGGCCGTCAGTCTCAGAAGAAGTAGAATTTCTTAAAGGGATAGTAATGTTTCACAATAAAAGCAGCTCCAATTAATCTTCATAGTATTTGGGCCATGGAGAGTGTTATTTCAATACTGTCAGAGTTGTATTACAAGAGTAATTGAATGATAAATTATCCCCCTCCCCCCCTTTTTCCTAGTGTAAGCCTCCTCCCCTCAGATGTGCAATCTGGTCTGTTGACCTGACAGGTCACAGCAAGGGACAATCTTCTTACTGTGATCATAAGGAAAACACTGCCCCCTTGACAGGTTTTTCAGGTTTTCCCTTATGCTCAATGAAGATTGTCCCTCTCTGTGATCCATCCGGACAGTCTTGCTGCTCTGAGGTGAGCAGTGTTACATCAGTAAAAGGGGCAGGAGGGGGATAATTTATCATTCAATTACTCTTGTACTACAACTCTGACAGAATTGAAATAACACTCTCCATGGTCCAAATACTATGAAGAGTAATCAGAGCTGCTTTTATTGTGAAACATTAGTATCCCTTTAATAACGCTGTGCTTATAATGGATAATAGTACTATTTCTATGCTTATCTCTATATGACTGATTATTGGGGGGGCGACTTTATTTAAGGTGATAGTTCCACTTTAAAGAAACAGATTAGATTGTGACACGTTGCAAAAGAATGCATTGCATGCGCCTCTAGTCCTTAAAGGGTTAAACAAATGATCTGAAGCCAAACTGCAAGTGTACAGAGCAATGCGTTGCACACCCCTCTGGTCTATAAGAGGTTAAATCGGGGGTATCCAAGTTCGGTCGTTCAGAGCTGAAAACAGCCTGGGATTTAACCCTTTGAGTGACAGGGAAGTAGCCAACGCATTACGTGTGAGTGAATGAGTCACTGACAAAAGGGATAGTAATACCTCATTTAAACTTCAGCTCCAAGTATTATTTATGATTTTTTTTTAACATGTTGCGCTATTTATAGTTACTTACAGGTTTGTAGTTCAAACGCTATTGAAGCTGAAAGGATCCCCCTCCCGCCCCTTTCTCTGCATCACTGATCCTCTCAGTCTGGTCCGGATGGAGAGCGGAGAGGGACAATCTTCAGTAAGCAAAAGGTGAGGTGGTGTTTTCCTTATACTTACCGAGTGAAGATTGTCCCTCACTGCATCTGTCCGGTCCCACAACCAGATCACAGATCTAAGGGGAGGCGGCCAGAAGGGGTGGGGTTTTCCTTATACTTACCGAGTGAAGATTGTCCCTCACTGCATCTGTCCGGTCCCACGACCGGATCACATATGTAATGGGAGGTGGGAGGGGGATCCTTTCGGCTTGAATAGCACTGGAACTACAGCTTTACAGTTGAGAGCAGGAAATGGCAAACTTTAAATGCGAATATCACTCAGACCTTAGTGATTTGAGAGATAGGATTTGTTGCATTTACTTGAACTTTTTAAAGTGGAACTTTCAGATAATACCAAGTCGCCATGCGTTCATTAAACTCATGGCAACTAGCTTGAAAATAGATGTCTTACCGTAATAAAATACATGTGTCTAAAGGAATCCTTCCAGTTTGGAGACCGGAACCCAGGCTAGAGCGCAGACATCTTGCTGTGCGCCTGCGCTGTCAGTCCCAGTCTCCATAGAGTAGACTGCTTTGCACCATATGGTCACCGGAAGTGACTGGCAGCGCAGGTGCACAGACCGCACTAACCTGCCCGTCAGTCCCAAAACGGGACGGATTCCTTTAGACACATGTATTTTTTTACGGTATGACATCTATTTTCAAGCTAGTTGCCATGCGTTTAATGAATGTATGGCGACTGGCTATTATCTGAAAGTTCTGCTTTAAGCACTACAAAACAATAAAGATTTTTTCTGGGACATTACTAACACTTTAATTCTTTAGACACATTTTCAAACGTGATGGATTTTCTTCTGAAAATATTGTCCTTCTTTTACCACCAACTCATAATCCCACAATTTTTTCAGTATGATGACTTTTTGAACATCTCGCCCTTAATATCAGTTGGAGTTCATAGAAATTTCATTTCAACACTGTGGTGCAGATTCTTAGCTCTAGAGCCACATCTCTCTGTAACTTCAAGAAACTCAGGGCCAGTCTTCTTAATGAAAACATTGTTGGATCATGTCGTCAGTGGTAAAAGGAGGACGACAATATTTTTCAGAAGTATATCTGTCACGTTTGAAAATGTGTCTAAAGAATTAAAAATGACGGTAAGAAGATCCTGATGAATATTGCCCTTAAAAATTCTGATATGAAAAATGTCTTTCATTTTGTCTTTGAAATGAACATTTTCGAACAAGCAAAAACTTTTTTTTCTTTTTACCAGTAAAATCCATACTACGTCTTCTCACTCCTGCTAACAGTACTTTAACCCTTTCAGTGCTAGAGGGGTACTCAACGCATTGCAAAGCAATGCGTTGCGTACCCCTCTGGCACTCAAATGGTTAATGTATCTTCCCCCAACTTTGGGCCATTTTTATTTTGTTGGGAAAAAATAGAGTTAATCGGATAAAAAAAGTGAGGTTAAAAGAATATATTTTTTTCTGAAAATACCTTACAATACGACGGTAGATTAAACCACACCGACTTTTAAGACGGCTTTTTCCGTTTGACGGAGATGGCGGAATTGGATGCAAAATATGAAGGTAACAAGTCTGAGAATTGAGGGACCACGGGGTAAGAACTTTTTTTATTATGATTACAGATAATTTCACTTAACCCCACTTTTTGAACATCTCGCCCTTAGTCTAACGTTTTCAAAATGAACTTGTTACTTTGTTATATCCTCGTTGCGTTTGCCATAATGCTCTCACTCTGCTCAGATACGTCTCAAGAAGAGGTTATGGAGCTTTAAAATAACAAAAAAAAAGTCTTAACAAGGCAAATTCCTGAAAACTTTTTCCCTGCATCTGACAAATCTTAACAGGGGGAAAAAAATCTGGCTTGAGAGGCTCTTAAACCCATATTGCGCTCCCTAGAAAATGCATCGCATTACAAGCTCTGTAACGCCTCTGTCTCCTTTAGAAACGTACATACAAAGCACAAGTAGACAGTGGGAACTGACAACCAAGACTAAAAATGTTGACAATTTCTTGATTTGCCTGGCTAGCTTATGTATGGAAGACATTAACTATTTATAAAATGCATTATGAATTGGGCTCCTTCAAGCTGAAGCCGAAACTGTGACATTTCTAGCAGAAATCATCATGCTTGCATTTTGGCTTAAGTACAAATTTATATACAGCTGATAGTTGTGAAGTGAAAATCTTAGAATCCTTTTAAACCCAAGCCCTCCCTCCTCCGCAATTTCTCTTAATTATCCCTTTCAGTTGGGATGTTTGCCTGTCAGCCGGTTTGATTAGCAAAATTGAACAGGTTGGAGACTTGTATAAGCTGTATGACAAGGATCGGTAACCTAAGTCTCTCCAGCTCTTGTTGGACTTGCACGCCCATTATCGTCCAACAGCCAATGACTGGCAGGGAATTATAGGAGTTGTAGTCCATCAACAGAAGTAGAGACAGGTTACCAACCCCTACTGAAACGCAACATTTTGTCTACTAGAATTAAATCTAATTGGAATTTTTTAACTATTACAATTCATCCTTTGTCTTGTATTGCTGTAAACAGAGTGTTAATTGCTTGAATAAGTGGCTCATAATTTGTTTAATACTAGGATTTACCTTCATACAACAGTCGTTTATACCTATTTAGATTTAATTTAATTTGCACTTGATAAACTATATATTTCTGCTTCTTTGACCTTACTATCTCAAGTTATGTGCCTTTCAAATCTATTGAAGCCTATTGTTTGTGTTGGTGAGATATGAACCAAATAAAGTCGGACTTAGAAAGAGATCATTATATACAGGTAACTACAGGTATATAAATGTATATCCTGGACTACTGTGTGAAGGACATCTACCTAGGTAAGTCCTTCTGTTACACTAATTATATAGATACACCTGACTGCTGTATGATGGACTCCTACCTAGGTAATTGCTTCTGTTAAACACAGTAATGATATAGATATACCTGACTGCTGTATGATGGACTCCTACCTAGGTAAGTGCTTCTGTTGCACATAGTAATTATATAGATCTACCTGGTGGACTCCTACCTAGGTAAGACCTCCTGTTACACACAGTAGTTATATAGATACACCTGACTGCTGTATGATGGACTTCTACCTAGGTAAGTGCTTCTGTTAGGCACAGTTATTATATAGATACACCTGACTGCTGTATGATGAACTCCTACCTAGGTAAGTGCTTCTGTTATACACAGTAATTATATAGATATACCTGAATGCTGTGTGATGGACTCCTACCTAGGTAAGTGCTTCTGTTACACACAGTAATTATATAGATAAACCTGACTGCTGTATGATGAACTCCTGCCTAGGTAAGTGCTTCTGTTATACACAGTAATTATATAGATACGTCTGACTGCTGTATGATGGACTCCTACCTAGGTAAGTGCTTCTTTTACACGCAGTAATTATATAGATACACCTGACTACTGTATGATGGGCTCCTACCTAGGTAAGTGTTTCTGTTACACACTGTAATTATAAATATTTACCTGACTGCTGTATAATGGACTCCTACCTAGGTAAGTCCTTCTGTTACACACAGTAAATATATAGATACACCTGACTGCTTTATGACGGACTCCTACCTAGGTAAGTCCTTCTGTTACACACAGTAAATATATAGATACACCTGACTGCTGTATGACGGACTCCTACCTAGGTAAGTCCTTCTGTTATACACAGTAATTATACTGATACACCAGACTGCTGTATGACGGACTCCTACCAAGGTAAGTGGTTCTGTTACACGCAGTAATTATATAGCTACACCTGATGGACTCCTACCTAGGTAAGTCCTTCTGTTACACACAGTAATTATATAGATACACCTGACTGCTGTATGATGGACTCCTACCTAGGTAAGTGTTTCTGTTACACACAGTAATTATATAGATACACCTGACTGCTGTATGATGGACTCCTGCCTAGGTAAGCGCTTCTGTTACACACAGTAATTATATAGATACACCTGACTGCTGTATGATGGAATCCTACCTAGGTAAGTCCTTCTGTTACACACACAGTAATTATATAGATACACCTGACTGCTGTATGATGGACTCCTACCTAGGTAAGTCCTTCTGTTACACACAGTAATTATATAGCTACACATGACTGCTGTATGACGGATGCCTACCTAGGTAAGTTTTTCCGTAAAACAAATTTACAGATATTTAATCCTAGAGTATATTTAGACACTCTCTTTCATAGATTTCCATCTCTGTATATTCTCTTAATTTTATAGCATGAAACTTTTAAATCTCCACTGTACATAGTTAAAATTCTATATTAAGGTAAAATGAAATCAACTCTCCGTAGCTGAGCTATTATCTTTATTGCAGAGCTAAAACACTTTCACTGATTATCTTTTATTGACCCAGGAAAGCCGCTGTAATTTCCCTTTTTTCTCTTTGATGTTTAAGAAATAGAAAAAATGGAGAGGAGTGATATAATTGAGCAGTCTCTGCCAATTTGTTAGCTTTTTTGGTGCAAAAAAGAACAAAACAAAAACAATCTCCATATGATATTCTTGCATACTGCAGAGTGATTTAGACTCCCTTAGTGATAAAATGAATAATTAAAGCCCTGGCTCTGATTGTGCTGCCTTTTTAAAGGGTTTCGTTTCCTTTTAATATAAGACTTTGGCACAGTTAGTGGGAAAGTGCCGGAGCAAGTATTTATGAATGGATAGTTCCCACTTTCACTACATTTCATCAGAATAAAGAAAACGAGATTGCAAAGAAGTCCTACGCGTGTTTGTACTGACAGACAGTCACTAAAGGGTTATATTAGTTGTTTTTTTTATATACATAATTCATCTGAATTACAGTGGAATTATCCTAGGATAAGAGAGTCATATGTCTTTAACCCTTTGAGTGCCAGAGGGGTACGCAACGCATTGCAAAGCAATGCGTTGCGTACCCCTCTGGGACTCAAAGGGTTAATTGTTAATTGTTCCTTATCACTCCTTTGTACTTAACCCTTTGAGTGCCAGATGGGTACCCACCACAATGGAAAACTCACCACAGTTCTACTGTGGATTTAGGCCCCTCAGTTGCTTCTCTCTTCATGTAACCCCAGACAGACTCCATGTTGTTGAGATCAGGGCTGTGTGTGGGGGCCATACCATCACTTCCAGGACTCCTTGTTCTTCTTCCTGATGACTTTGGCTGTATTTTTGGGGTCGTTGTCATGATGCAGAATAAATTTGGGGCCAGTTAGATTCCTCCAAGATGGTACTGCATGATGGATAAGTATCTGTTTGTACTTCTCATCATTGAGGAGACCATTAATTATGACCAAATCCCCAACTCCATTTGCAGAAATGTATCCCTAAACTTGCAAGGGACCTCCACCATGCTTCACTGTTGCCAGCAGACACTCATTCTTATATGGCTCTCCAGCCCTTCAGTGAACTGCCTTCTGCTACAGACCAATATTTCAGATTTTGACTCATCAATCCAGAGCACCTACTGCCATTTTTCTGGGTTTACTATTGAAATGTCCCCCTATATTTGGTGATCAACAACATGCTGCAATCAGAATGTTGCCTGCATGAAAAGGGCGGCATCAGAATGTCGCTTCATCAAAAGGGCGACATTCTGATGTCACACTATTAAGAGTCGCAAGCCGGGGAGGTAACATAGGCTCTTGAATATGTATAATATAATATGTATCACCGATCAACCGGCAAAGCAGATTCGGTCTACACTGTATCACTCTTCTGTGCTAGGTATCCGATGGTAGAGCAGGTTTTAGTGTAGTCACAGAAGTCACACTAGATTTGCGCGACCCTTATGCTCACAGATGACCTACATGGCGGCCACTCATATAGGTAAATTCTTTAATATAGTTGAGGTTCCCCATGACTACACTAAAATCTGCTCTGCCATCGGATAATACCCAGCACAGAAGAGTGATGCAGTGCAGACTGAAGCCATGAACGATCTGCTCCACCGGCTGTTCGGTGATAGATATTATACATATTAAAGTGGCTATGTTACCTCCCCAGATTGCGACTCTTAAGCGGGCGACATTCTGATGTCGCCCTTTTCATGCAGGCGACATTTTGATGGCTGCCAAATAGAGGGTGACATTTCAGCAGGATACCCCAGAGTTTGGGATACCCTACTGCTCACTGCAGGCTACTGCATAGCTTTAGCTTGTAAGATGAAGCAGTTTGTAAGCCTTATAATATTATAAAAGGTTTTAATGAGGGCTTTCATAATTTGGGGCATGGCAGTGAAGCTTGAATATAATCTGTCCGAATTATGCAAAAAAATAGTTCAAAAAGTAGGTGAAAGGAGAAGTAAAACATCCTGATATTAACCCTTCTCTCTGCTTACTACAGCAAGAAACTCCTCATCGTCATTGAAATATTTTCTCTTGTGCCTTCATCCAAGAGATATCATTTTAAATCAGTCCTGGTTGTCAAATTCCTGGAGGCGGACATGACCGATTTTGGCACTGAAGCTGGCAGAGTGCATGATCCTGCTTAATCCTTTAAAGGGGACCTGTTACACAACTTTTAGTCTCGTTATATCTATTTATTTTAAATGGTTTATAATTGGTGCTCTTTGTTTTCCAAACATTTTATTAGTTTTAGATATATTTAATTTGGTAGTTGGGGAAAATAATCTCAGTAGATCCTTGTTCTCTGAGTTGGTCAGATAAAAGTACACAGTCAATTAACCACAAGTCCAGAAAATAACCTCTCACCACCATATTATGTTTCCAGAGTCTATTGGTCGTCACCAGAGGGGTGTAATAAATTGATAAGGTAGAATTCTGATTCAGATCCTTTCAAGATGGAGTCCTCCATTAAGTGGAAGACTTGGAAAGATGATAAGTCTTGTTTAAAAAATAAAGTTTAAAAATGAAATCGTAATGTGAAGTAAACTTTTCTAATAGGTAAAATTGTTTTAGAGTGTTAGGTGTGCCGTATCCATTTCAGTGCTGTAGAGGTTTGGGGTTTCTTTTCTCTACTCTACGCTTTTCTGCATTTTTTGCTTTCCATCTTATTGGGTGATATTCACAAGGGTTTCAGAAATGTATGCTAAAGAGGAAATTTTGATCATCTCAAGCAAGTTTAGCCTCAAAAGAAAAATGTTTGAAATATGAATTCCACCTATGCTGAATACAATGATGTATGTGGCGTCCCATTTTGGTAATAGCACATAGCTGAATTTCAGTTGACGTTTTCATGAAAGTAACTAAAATGCACTAAACATAGTTTAAAGTGAAAGTAATATTTCACAAAAAAGCAGCTTCAATTGATCTTCATAGTATTTGGGCCATGGAGAGTGTTATTTCAATACTGTCAGATTTGTAGTTCAAGAGTAATTGAATGATAAAGTATCCCCCTCCCGCCCCTTTTACTAATGTAACACTGCTCACCTCAGAGCAGCAAGACTGTCCGGATGGATCACAGAGAGGGACAATCTTCTTACTGTGATCATAAGGAAAACCCTGCCCCCCCCTTGACTTCATAGTATTTGGGCCACGGAGAGTGGTATTTCAATACTGTCAGAGTTGTAGTTCAAGAGCAATTGAATGATAAAATATCCCCCTGCCTCCCCTTTTACTGATGTAACACTGCTCACGTCAGAGCAGCAAGACTGTCCGGATGGATCAGAGAGAGGGACAATCTTCAGTGATCAAAAGGGAAAAACCTGTCAAGGGGGGCAGGGTTTTCCTTATGATCACAGTAAGAAGATTGTCCCTTGCTGTGATCTGTCCAGTCAAGAGACCAGATTCCACATCTGAGGGGAGGCGACTTACACTGGGTAAAAGGGGCGGGAGGTGGGTACTTTATCATTCAATTACTCTTGAACTACAGCTCTGACAGTACTGAAATAACACTCTCCCTGATCCAAATATTTTGCAGATTAATTTGGAGTTGCTACTATCCCTTGAAGTTTGCTCTATAGGAAACAAAATATATATATCTTGAGAAAGGTCCCGTTGTGGACCAAAACATTGATGATTATTTTGTACTAATAAATTGCGTTAAGATTTAGTAAAAAGACCCACGGGTGCTGCCCTTTTCTATTTGTATTTTGCATAATTTTTCAGGGAACGTGCACCTCGGCAATAACTTTGATTTAAAGAGAGAGTGCTTTCCATCCTACTACTGTGCTCTATATAATATATATATATATATATATTTATATATATATATATATATATATATATATATATATATATATATATATATATTTTTATTTTTTTTTTTAACATTTCCACCACTCCAAAGATACTGAAATCTATGAAAACCATGGAATGTTCTACTGTATTCGGTACCTGTTTACAGCCTGAGAAAATGGTACCCTACTTTAATATATATTGAAAAATAGTATGGTGTGCCAGGAGCACTAACTTACACCTTCCACTTCTCTGTGTATAAATTACCTGCCTTTACTAACATGGTCATAACAGTCACAGTTGCAAGGCATACTATTTTGGAAAGTAGAAATGTACCTGCATGAAATGGGATGTCACTTGCCTATTTACCTCTAGTCTGGTGTGTGCAAATGTTTAAAGAAGGTGGTGCTATAGTAAAAAAATAGGTATTTTACATTTCTATCCCTTCAAAGATACTGATAGTTTTGGAAAATTCCATCCTGTAGTTACTAGCAGTATGACACATTGTAGACAATGCCAGAAGCAACTACTTCATCTTCCGTCTCTCGTTTTCTTAATTTTTCAGATATCGCTGGCCTATACTAAACTGCTTGTAACAATTAAAGAAATTGGTAGACCAAGTATACTATTCTGAAAAGTAGACAACCAGCTGCATCCAATGAGGGGGGGAGGCCACGACTACCACTAGCCTAGTTTGCACAACAATTTACAGAATATTGTGCTATAGGAAAAAATGTGTACACTCCAATCACTTACAAGTTAATAAAATATTTCCACCCCATAGAGCTTCTTATGATATTGAGTACCTGGTACCAACCCAAGAAAAATAGTACCCTGTGGGCATGGGTTAACATACCTTGGGGGTGGCAGGAGCATAGCTACCAGTGGAACAGGGCTGGAGAAGCAGATAGTGTATGTGTGGTTCTGTGTCTATGAGTGGGGTTAAGCTGGATATACAGACATTGTATATTCAGTTGTTTGACTACCAGCAGAACACAGATGGGGCGTCAGACAGTGTATGTGTGGTTCTGTGGATACCAGTGGGACAGGGCTGGGGAAGTGTACATGTTGTTCTGTGGCTACTGGAGCAAGGCTTGTTTGTTAGTCAGTAATTGTGTGGTTCTGTGACTGCCAGTGGGACAGCTGAACAAGGCAGGGGTGTCAGATAGTGTATGTGTCTTTTGTGAATACCTGTGGACAGTGAAACAGGACTGAGGTGTCAGAATGTGCATGGCTACCAGTGGAACAAGGTTGAAGAGGCAGACCGTTTATGTACGTAATAAGCTGTTAGCCTTGGGAGGGGGGGCACTTTTCTATGGACTTTGTTGCCGAGTGAAACAAAGGCACTACTACTGCTGTCAGTTGTTTTATTCAAATGTTATAACAGTTCAAATAATCAGGAAGTGAATTACAGTGTGATTACTTCCTACAAGTTCTAACTGACAGGAAGTGACTCAGCAGTTTCTATCACATTCTATGGAGACCTGTTTGTCATTCACTTTCTTCTCAAGTAGAATATAACAGAGTAATTAACTAGAATCTAACCACTAGAGGCACCGCTATGTAAAAGAAAACAAGTTTAAATTGTAATAACTTAAGAAATCTTTATCTTTCAGCAGCAGTGTAGCTCTATTGTACCCAACAGGAAAAGCCCTATAATACATATTTTTCATAACAAAAGTTTACCCCATAACAACGTATGACTTGCCAGGATCTTCACGCGGGTGTGGACGTTAAGGACCGGTGATAGTCTTGGCTCATTATGGAATTCTGTGATTGCAGCGCGGCTGAACGACAATCTGCGGTCCTAGAATTCATTGCAGCAAAAAAAAAAAAAAAGTAAAAATGCCATGGTCCTCTAGGGTAACTTGCCTTCGGATTGCCCTGTCATGAAGGGGTTAAGGACCAGAGGGTGTGCTATGGAGTTTGTGTCCTGCACTCATGCCAGCAACTATCATGTCTGCCTCCATGGACTTGGCATACATGAGTGATAGAAGATCCTGGGGGTTATGGGGGGGGTTATGCATTAAGGTGTGAAAGTGGAGAAGACTTCTCCAGTGATATAATTTTTCCTGTTCCTTTGTTAGTCTATGGAGTTTATGCACTAAAATCTCCAAAGGTGAAGAAATCTTAGTGAATAGGCTCCATAGTATAACATGGTAATTGGAGAAGTAATAAACTGGAGAAGTCAGATCTACTTTATTACCACTTTATCACCCCTTAGTGCATCTCCCCTGTTATCTCCTGAACAAAAACACAATTCATAAGGTTTATTAGGATTTTATTTTGCCATAATAAGATAAATTGGGGCTTTATTAATTGGAGGGATTGCTTCTCCTATATGGGCAGTAATGTATGCGATACACAGGATCACATTAACCCTTTGAGTGCCAGAAGAGAGAACAACACCTTTGCATTGCGCACCCCTCTGGCACTCAAGGGGTTGAGCGATGTGTATGAAGTAGCGCAGGCTTGTTTTGTTTTTCTGTGTGTTTTATATGATAATATTGTGTCCATGTGAGGCTTTGATGTGTTGCTATTAGCATTCTGGATTGTAGGAGAAATCCTCTGTGCCCTGCAGGCTGGTGTGGGTCAGCGAGCAATGTCTTGTCATTGTGTATCACACAGCGGATCACAGCCCAGACTTCTCCCAACCTGATCCCAAAGTTCCTAGGAAGGGAAGAAAATATTGCTAATTAGTGGGATGCTGCAGTTTATTTCCTTTTTTCTGCTTCCATTTAGTTTGATTAAAGACTAATGACAGGCAATAACAGGCAATAACCTGTTTACACTTTGTTTCCCTCTTAAGGGCCATACGAAAAGAAATATACAGCGATTCTGAGCCATAGAAGTAAATGAAAATGTTCCCAAAATCCCTAGTTATCCCAGTGATGGTTTTAACCCTTTGAATGCTAAAGAGGACTTTGAAACACTACTACACGACAAGTTGAAGACCTCTCTGGCATTCAAGGGGTTAACCCTTTGAGTGCCGGAGGGGTAGGGTAGGCATCGCATTGCAGAGTTATGCGTTGCGTACCTCTCTGGCGCTCAAAGGGTTAAAAGTCCCATTTAAATCAATGGGAATCGTGTATTTATTCCTTATGGTGCATTCTGTTTAACAGAATTGCTCAGCATCTCAGTTGAACATAAGGTCCTTAATGATCCAACTTTGAATCAGTGAATTGGACAGAACTCCAAGTCCCAAAGTACAAACTATAAATAAAGGAGACACTCGCTGGTTTTATTAAAAAAAGGTGTATTGACGATCTAGAAAAAAAAAACACTGTCAGCTTTTCAGTCCTTCAGGGGTTCTTTTATCATGACCGTGTGTCTGGATAAAGGTCCATGTTGTGGATTTAAACATTGACAGTGTTTCCCATATCCATCTAATACACAGTACTTTATTAGACCCACACGTGCCTCTTTTATTTTCTGGTGTGCGTGATGTGTGTGTGTGTGTGCGTATGCGCGTGTGTGCGTATGCACGCGTGTGATGTGTAACATTGTTAGGAAGTAAAGAGTCTTTTAAAGAAAAACTGTTACACAATCATTCTCAGATTTGGCCACATATAACTGTTATAATGAGGTCAGCCTCAACCAGTATATCTCTCTGGAAAGTCCATATATCAACTGTGCACCTTTTTATTTGACCAACAGAATGCCAGTCCATCATCACATGAATATATATTATAATATATACACACACAAAGTGGTATCAAAAATGATTTTGATAATAAAAACAAAGAAATTGTATTTGACATTAATACAATGTCTTTGTTTTTATTAAAATCCTGAGAGTGCCGGCATTTGATATCAAATTCATGTTGGATACCACTTCGTACAATTACCTACATATAACAAGAGCATGGAGTGCCCACCATTTTGTTTTTATATATATATATATATATATATATAATATAATAGCTTGCAGACGTAACATTTTTAGCACTTGTTTTCCTTTTCCACATTTCTCTCTCTCTCTGTATATCCTGTATATAAATATCCCTCACTTTATTTCACTTTCTCTCTCCCCCTTTCCCCATTCTCTCTCTCACACTCTTCCCCTCCCCCAGTCTTTTACTCTCCCTCTCTTTCTTCCTGTCTCTCTCTTCCTGTCTATCTCTCTCCCCCTCTCCTTCTCCCTCTCCTTCTCCCTCTCCTCTCTCTCCTTCTCTCTCTCCCTCTCCTCTCTCTCTCCTTCTCTCTCTCCCTCTCTCTCTCACTCTATCTTTCTCCCTCTCTCTCTCTTTCCTCTCTCCCTCTCTCTCTCTCCCTCTCCTCTCTCTCTCCTTCTCTCTCTCACTCTATCTTTCTCCCTCTCTCTCTCTTTCCTCTCTCCCTCTCTCTCTCTCTCTTTCCTCTCTCCCTCTCTCTCTCTCTCTTTCCTCTCTCTCTCTCCCTCCCTTTCTCTCTGTCTCCCTCACTCTCTCTTTCTGTCTCCCTCTCTCCCCTTTCCCTCTCTGTCTCTCTCCCTCTCTCTCTCTCTCTCCCTCTCTCTCCCTCTCTCTCCCCTCTCCCTCTCTCTCCCCCCTCTCCCTCCCCCTCTCTCCCCTCTTCCTCACTGTCCCCCTCTCTCTCTCCCTCTCTCTGTCCCTCTCTCTCCCCTCTCCCCCCTCTTCCTCTCTGTCTCCCACTCTCTGTCCCTCTCTCTCTCCCTCTCTCTCTCTCCCTCTCCCTCTCTCTGTCTCTCTCTCCCTCACTGATACTGATGTACCAAGAAGAATTGGAGTGGTTCTGGTACTTGCCAAAAGCACCTAAAGGAACATAGGAAACGCTCAAAAATTCCATTGATTTGACTAGGTCCTTTAACCCCTTCAGTGCTGGAGAGGTCTCCTGCTCATTGCGAAGTGATGCTATTGAGACCATTTAGATCAATGCGGGTATTTACTTGTCTCCTATGGAGCAGTTGGTTTACATCAATTCTGTTTGGAACATCAGCCTCAGTGTTTCTGTCTGACTGCCAGTCTGACTCTCTCTTTGACTGTCTGTCTCTTTACCTCGCTCTCTCTTTTCTCTTGCTTTCTTTCTCTCTCTCTCTTCCTTCTCTCTTTCTCCCTCATTCCCTTGCTTCATTAGTAAACGATATCTTCCTATAATATCTGATAGGAATGAGATGAGTCGTCTGTGTTAATACTGCTGCCTGCTCTCCAGGGCTATGTGCCCTTTTGTAGTGAGCAGTGGGCTCCAATGGCTACAGTAAGCCCTCGCTCAGTGGAGTGATGAGTTGGACAGCGGAATGTGTGTGTTTTTATACACTGAATTGCTTTGTACACCATAAGGTTAATATTCTGGGAACACTGTTAAACAAGAAACTGTGGCTTTGAACAATCTTTTCAACAACAGTTGCTTTGCTAGCAGGGCTACCCTTGAATTGCTCGGCCTTCTGTACGACCCACTCATCCCGCTGATTCTGGCCACGCATGAATCAAACCTTTTCCTAGTAGTCAGTGTCTGTGAGAATGTATCAGACAGGGCCTCCATTAGGGGGCTCTCCTGGGCCGGGAACACCCTGCCATCTACACATTTAATTCCAAGATATATTTATTCACATTTTTTTTTTTCCCCTATTGTTTTTGTTTTGCAGAAAAGGTCACGGATCGCCTACAGTGACGAAGTGCGGAATGAGCTCCTGGGGGACGACGGGAATTCCTCTGAGAGCCAGGTAGGATTGTAATCAAGAAACCCTAGTGGGTGGCTGGAGGGTGAAAGAGGTCATTCACAGTGGGCCTCTCAATCTGCTTCTGTAACAGCATTAGGAACAAGTCAAGTGAAAATGATACTGTTTAATGCAAAGCTCACATTTCCAGCAACTTCAAGAGAAAAATGCCTTCTATGGAGATTTTACTATTAACCTTTTGAGTGATAGTAGGGTGGGAATTGCACTGAGGAGCAATGTGCTGCTCATCTCTTTGGCATTCAAAAGGTTAATCCTCGGCTGCATCATTGCTCTCTGCTGTTGTTACTTTAAAGACCCCTTTTATTTTACGTTTACCACACTGGTTTACAAGATACACAAATGTCCTCAAAATTGACCTAAAAATAATATATTTGGCTTTGAAAGTGTTAACACTTTGAGTGGCAGAGGGATAAGCAATGCGTTGTGTTGCATACCCCTCTGCCACTCAAAGTGTTAACCCTTTGAGTACCAGAGGTGTACGGAATGCATTGCAATGCATTCCATACCCCTCTGGCACTCAGAGGGTTAAAACATTACCTCTTTCCCACTATCTGCTGTCATTACAATAAAGACCACATTTTGTTTTGATTTTTTTTTTTTAACTTTAGCTCAGTGTTCGGAAAAAAAGGTATTGTCCTCGTCTCATATATCTAAAAAAGAAAAAAAAAAAGATCTGAACGCACCGTACATCACTTTGATATCATAATTAAATCAACACAGGCAGACACCACAAACGAGAAGCTGCTTTAAGATCAACGGGGTGAGCGAACCCACTGAAAAGGGCTATTTTAAGCTACTATTACAATGCTCTGCCAGACCTTTATCTTCTGCCTCCAATGAGAAATATTTACACGTACATCTAAACGTTGCATCACGGTCCATAATGGGTCTGGTCACTGACTTGTAACGTTGCAATCAGCTTTATTTTTTGAGCAGTTTTCTTTGTCACTGCAGTCAGCTTACTAAATAGGATTCTGTGTTTTATTTGCAGTATAAACACAGTTAACAGTGGTTTTGTATCACAAAATAAACATATAGGTATTGTTTGAATCCTGCTTGCTTTAGTGGGGGAGTCAATGTGTGTAGATTTAATGGTGTACACATATAAATTTAAATGACTGCAACAAAGAAGACTAATACGTATTCCCCAAATCCATTTTTATATTTAACCCGTGCGGTCGGTTTGCCCCAGGACTGCGCAGTGTTTGTGTTACATTGCAGTTTGGTTCAGAGAATGAATAAACAACAACAGTGATTTCTGGCGTAATGATTCGGGTCTGAAGAGTGATGTGAATACCATTCGGCAGGGATTCTCAACCAGGGTCATGTGGCACTTTTGCTGCGCTGTGGATGACCGCTTAGATTGCCGCTTGTTTTGTATAAAGACTTTGCTAAAATGTGAATGATGAGTTTCAAATGTATATTTCTGGGTTTTTTTTTTGCTCACAATATGCTGATTGTGAGACCTAAGAATAGGTGTGCCTGTGTGTGTGTATATATGAGGAAGGCCAGCTGCGCCTGGCTGAAACATTGACACATCATTTGATTAAACCTATTTTTCTTCCTGAGAAAGTCCTGTGAGTGGTTGAATCTTCTCTTTTACAATACAATTTTGCCAATACACCCTTAAAGTGTGAGTGCTTACACCCACCAACGCTGATATATATCTTATTTGTACCCTTCATAAATGACACATGAAATGTTAGGGATACCCAAAAAAGCTAGGTTGTCTGTTAGGGTTGCATTTAATGGAAAAAAAAAAAAAAAAAAGATTGAGAACCACTGATCTAGCGCCACACGAGAAGTCCAACCAGGACGTCTACCAAGGAAGTCCACATAGGACTTCCACCCAGGAAGTCCACATAGGACATCCACCCCGGAAGTCCAACATGGAGACAAAGAATTTATGATGTGATTTCACATAAAGATTTTGGGGACGCGGACACTATTAGTGCCAGTTTTCCGTTCCGTAATTCAGAGCCAGTTAACCCTTTGAGTGCCAGAGTGGTACGTTGCTTACCCCTCTGGCACTCAAAAGGTTAACAAACAATTATCATTTTCATGCACATTCAGGTCCTTATGTATCAGCTCATACCGAAGTGATTATTGGACAAACCAGCTGTACCATAGGGAAGGATTAATGAGCCCTAAAATCCCCTTTGATTTAAATTCGGCTTTAACCCCTTAAATGCTAAAGACAGCACCAAAAGTTTTGCTTGGAGACCGCTCTAACATTCAATTGGTTAAAATCCCCATTTATTTTTATTTTAATAAAAGTTTTATAATATTTTTATGTGTGTCTGTGTATGTATATTATTTTATTTATCTTTAAAGGGATAGTAACGTCTCTCAATTGCACCTCCGATTCTCCTGTATGTTTTTATAACACGTAGCACTGTTTTTATTTACTTACATTTCTGTAGTTCAAAAGATATTCAAGCTGAAAGGATCCCTCTCCCACCCCGTTCCCTGCGTCACACTGCCTCTCTGTCTGGTCCGGATGGAGCGCGCCGAGGGACAATCTTCAGTAATCTGACAGTATTGAAATAACACTCTCTATGCCCCAAATACTATGAAGATTAATTACTATCTTTATCGGTACATCATGTCCTTGTAGCTAATTTACAGTATTAAACACCACCCTGTATGAAACCATATTTCCACTGACCCAGCAGAGACAGAGGTTTACTTAACCCTTGGGATGCCGGAGACGTCTACAATGAATCATGACGCGTGTACAAGAGAAAAGATCAGTCATTGTGGATCAAACCAACTGCATCTAAGGGGAAAATAAAAATTCCCATTGATTTAAATTAGACTTCAACTTTTTGAGTGCCGGGGAGGTATGGATACCTCCCTGGCCCTCGAAGGGTTAACCCCCTTGAATTTTGCAGAGTACAACAACACAAATTTGAAGAAATGCCTTTCAAATCTCTCTGGCAGTGAAATGGTTAAAAAATACCATTTAAATCAGTCCAAATGTAGAGAATGTTTGCGCGTTTTCCTATGGATTGTTCCAAAATTGTTAGTCTTTTCTTTTGCGCCCAATGAGGGGGGGGAGATGTATAAGAAATGATCTAAAGTAAAAAGTAGTAATGTGGTGAGCGCGCTGTTTGCGCTAGGACATACATCTCGCTACGTATGTATACATGCCTCCTACGCTGAATATAAAAAAAAAAGTCTAAAATTACCACTTTTCAGCGACGTCTCTACAAATTTTCTTCAGCATAGTGACATTTTCTACATGTCTACATGAGAAAGCTGTGATTACGCCAAGGAGATGGTGGCAGACAAATTAGGGGTAAAAAGCTCTCTTAAAACTGTCGAAAAATGTGACAATTTTTATACAAAGTGTGGAACAAAATTCTTACTTTAGCTATGCCCGCAAAATAATCCTGTAAAACTGTTTTGGAGCGCATAGCACAAAAGAGTAGGTTTTTTTAGAGCACTTTTATACATAACACATACAAGGAGCTGATTTTTATGTGACTATAGAGACGGATATATGTTGCACCACTATTCTACAACTTCCACAGTGTGTGTGGGGCATCTGAGTGATTAATACTGAGAGTTCTGTTGTTTTAAATTGACAAGAGTTAAGGGCCAAATTAAATTCAGTCCCTTATAGGAAAAAACAGATCTGCAAAAGAAAAAACAGTCTTTAGAATTCTGATGCTTATTTGTATTTTATTTAATACTAGTGTAAAAGCCCGTGTACACAGGCCAAGGTCCGGGTATTGTTAACCGTTTGAGTGCCAGAGGTGTACACAGCGCATTGCTTTGCAATGCGTTGTGTACCCCTCTGGCACTCAAAGGGTTAAGAGGCCGCTACCTCACCGCTCCACACGATGCAGTCTTGCATCGCCTCACTCACACAATGCAATCAAGCGAAACAGAGACTGCCCGAATGAGCACTGTCTGCTGCGCATGACTGCATTGTGACAAACGTCCTAGCGAATTATTATATACTAGTTGAACAGCCCGTTACACGGGCCACAGGGCCACTGCCACCCAGTCGCGGGGCAGTCACACCCAGTAGAAACTGCCCGCGCCACGGCTGATACAGACCTGGACGCTCCTGCGGAGTGCCCAGCTCTGTATCGGCCGCGGCGCGGGCAGGCTCTACTGCGCATGACTGCAGCACGCGCAGCAGTGTGTACTGCGCATGTCGCGGCGTTACACACGATTTAGCGAATTATTATATAGGATTATATTTACTGCAAATCATTTTTTTATGGCAGAGGACTAGGCAACCAATTGCTCCGTGACGTACCGCATACCCCACATGCGCTCAAAGCTTTAAAAAAAAAAAAAAAAAATAAGTTAATTTAATTGTCTTATATTTCAGTCTGCAATGTGACTCTTTTGACAGTTAAAGTGATAGTAATGTTTCACAAAAACAGCAGCTCCAATTAATCTTCATAGTATTTGAGCCATTGAGAATGTTATTTCAATATTCAATACTGTGAGAGCTGTAGTTCAAGAGTAATTGAATGATAAAATTTCCCCCTCTCGCTCCTTTTACCTAGTGTAAGCCCACACTCCTCAGATGTGGAATCCAGTCCATAGATCAGACAGCTCACATTAATGGACAGTCTTCTTCCTATGAGAACAATGAAATCCCTGCCCCCTCTTGACAGGTTTTTCAGCTTTTTCCATTATCTTAATTCAAGATTGTCCCTCTCTGCAATCCATCCGGCCAGTCTTACTGCTCTGAGTTGAGAAATGTTACATCAGTAAAAGGGACGGGATGGGGATACTTTATCATTCAATTACTCTTGAACTACAACTACAGTATTGAAAGAACACTCTCCATGGCCCAAATACTATGAAGATTAATTGGAGCTGCTGTTTTTTGTGAAACATTGCTATCCCTTTAAGCCACTAAAGATCATTTAAGTATTGATTTTTTTCCTTGGGAATGTCATAAATATTAGATTACACAATAGATCTTGAATGGGATCATATAGTTTTGTTTGCCTAAAGTAAAAGAGCACAGTGGGATCTATCTATCTATCTATCTATCTATCTATCTATCTATCTATCTATCTAGCTAGCTAGCTATCTCATATCTATCTATCTATCTATCTATCTATCTATCTATCTATCTAGCTAGCTATCTCATATCTATCTATCTATCTATCTATCTATCTATATATCTATCTATCTATCTATCTAGCTAGCTAGCTAGCTATCTCATATCTATCTATCTATCTATCTATCTAGCTAGCTAGCTAGCTATCTCATATCTATCTATCTATCTATCTATCTATCTAGCTAGCTAGCTAGCTAGCTAGCTATCTCATATCTATCTATCTATCTATCTATCTATCTATCTATCTATCTATCTCATATCTATCTCATATCTATCTATCTATCTATCTATCTATCTGTCTGTCTGTCTGTCTGTCTATCTATCTATCTATCTATCTATCTGTCTATCTGTCTATCTATCTCATATCTATCTATCTCTGTCTGTCTGTCTGTCTCTGTCTGTCTGTCTATCAATATAATGTGTGTGGCAGTGAGAGAGAGGGAAATGTATGAAATGTTACAAATATGTACCTGTCACTGTTTTCGCTAAACTTTTGTTTGTGCATAGAGAGCCTTCTTTTTGCCGGGGCCTCAAAAACTGTTTATGGCATGATTTGTGGGCATGGCTGAAGTAAGAATTTTATCACAGACTATGTGTAAAAATGCTTGCATTTTTTAATAGTTTAAGATTATTTCTTGCCCTAATTTGCTGTCCCAATCCCCTTGGCATAATCTCATTGCTGCGGAATAAGTTGGTGCTGTGGAAATAAAAGATAATAATTATCACAGTACTGACAAGTCTATATAAGAGATATTGAAAATATGTCACAATGCTCGAAAGAAAGTTGCATTAGTAAAGTCACAGTTGAGATTATATTATATTAAGCTTAGTATGCAGGTTTAATACTCATACAAAAATATTTAAGTGCGTGACATAGTGAAACCACATACCGAACTCAGTATTGCATTTGGTTTACATCATTTTTTTAATGCATCTCATCCACAGTACCATACACACAAATACAGATATATTGGCTAATATTTATTAAACGGGAACATTCATATCAGGAAAAGTTTTTAAATTACGTTTAATTATGTAACTAGTATTAGGAAACGTGCTTGCTTTTTTTTATTTACATACTCTCTAAGATATTTAAAGGCATTGTAATGTTTCACAATAAAAGCAGCTCCAATTAATCTTCATAGTATTTGGGCCATGGAGAGTGTTATTTCAATACTATCAGAGTTGTAGTTCAAGAGTAATTGAATGATAAATTATCCCCCTCCCACCCCTTTTACCTAGTGTAAGCCATCTCTTCTCAGATGTGGAATCTGGTTGCTTGACCAGACAGATAACAGAAGGGGACAATCTTCTTACTGTGATCATAAGGAAAGCCCTGCCCCCCTTGACAGGTTTTTCCCTTATGCTAATTGAAGATTGTCCCTCTCTGCAATCTGGACACCACCTGTCTGTTCTGAGGTGAGCGGTGTTACATCAGTAAAAGGGGCAGAAGGGGGATATTTTATCATTGAATTACTCTTGAACTACAACTCCGACAGTACTAAAATAACACTCTCCATGGCCCAAATACTATGAAGATTAATTGGAGCTGCTTTTATTTTGAAACCTTACTGTCCGTTTAAGCTTCAGGCTGTGCACTTCTGCATTATGCGGCACGCTGAATCTTCAGCACAGCTCTTCAGGACTTCCCAGTGCTATTTCATTCTCCTCCCACCTCCCTCCCAGCTGCCCCAGGGAGCGCGTTCACGCTTCCCTTCGGCGTGGTGTGAATTGTTTCTATTGTTACAGCAAGCTCCAGTCATCATTATACTGAGGTTGCAAGAGATATGAGTCTTGCGACCCACGGCAGCTCTTCAGCAGAGCCGAAATACCGCTATATAAAATGAAATACTTAATTGGAATGGTCTACAAAGTGTGCCTGGTTTGCAAGCACACTTTGTAGACCTTTGTAATGAAGTATTTCTTTTTAGATAGCGGTATTTCGGCTCTGCTGAAGAGCCGCCTGCTGGTCCCAGGACCAGGATCTCCTTCTGTCAGCTAAAACTCTTACATTTGTGAAAGGGGAGGAAGGGAGAACTTTAAAGCCTTATGTCTCTCAAACTATAAATGTTTGAGAGACGGGACTTGCACCAGTTAATTCATTTTTTTAATATCTACAATATTACATGTTATTTAAATCGGACATTACTAACCCTTTAAATGTTTCCTGAATATTTTAGTCTGTGTATTGGGGTGTCCTGAACAAAAAAAAAGATTGAGAATCTGCTCTTGAATTATTTCTGTTTAGCTAAGTGAGGCTCACAATGTGATAGAATTTATCCCTAAAGAGAACCCCTCGAATTTCACTAAAAACAAGCTCAGTATGACTTCATACATTTACATACGTGTCATAACACATCAAATGCACACTACATCATCGCTAAATAGAATCAGGTTTTTGCCGAAAATGTTTACAACAGTGAATGTCATCTGTCTGTATTATTTACCAAGGAGTAATAGGGCAATTTAGTCAGTAACTGTATGAGCGCTTATTTGTAGACCACAAATGATTGTGCAGCATAGAAAATCCAGGAAAAAGTGTTTACTTTAGGTAGCAAATGGCTGCAGCTACCAAAATCCAAGTTACTTTTATTGTAGTATCCACAGATATGTGTGTGTGTGTGTATGTGTGTAAAATCAAAGTTCCCATACCTTCATACAACTTAAAACAGATTTTTGAAAAAGCTTTTAAACACTACATTTAATAGCATCTTTTTTTTAAATTTAAAACAATATTTGAACCATTTTGAGTGCTAGAGAGATTTCACATCGGCTACCTTTCTGGTACTCAAAGGGTTACAAGATATGTATCCTTATTTTTCGGTTTATGTACATTTGACAGTGGTAACATTCCACACTGCTCTCCCCTGCCAGCCACATACTAACATTCCACACTGCTCTCCCTCCCACCTCACCCTACCTGCCACATATTAACATTCCACACTGCTCTCCCTCCCACCTCACCCTCCCTGCCAGCCAGATACTAACATTCCACACTGCTCTCCTTCCCACCTCACCCTCCCTGCCAGCCAGATACTAACATTCCACACTGCTCTCCCTCCCACCTCACCCTACCTGCCACATATTAACATTCCACACTGCTCTCCCTCCCACCTCACCCTCCCTGCCAGCCAGATACTAACATTCCACACTGCTCTCCTTCCCACCTCACCCTCCCTGCCAGCCAGATACTAACATTCCACACTGCTCTCCCTCCCACCTCACCCTACCTGCCACATATTAGCATTCCACACTGCTCTCCCTCCCACCTCACCCTCCCTGCCACCCAGATACTAACATTCCACACTGCTCTCCTTCCCACCTCACCCTCCCTGCCAGCCAGATACTAACATTCCACACTGCTCTCCCTCCAAACTCACCCTACCTGCCACATACTAACATTCCACACTGCTCTCCCTCCCACCTCACCCTACCTGCCACATATTAACATTCCACACTGCTCTCCCTCCCACCTCACCCTCCCTGCCAGCCAGATACTAACATTCCACACTGCTCTCCTTCCCACCTCACCCTCCCTGCCAGCCAGATACTAACATTCCACACTGCTCTCCCTCCCACCTCACCCTACCTGCCACATATTAACATTCCACACTGCTCTCCCTCCCACCTCACCCTCCCTGCCAGCCAGATACTAACATTCCACACTGCTCTCCTTCCCACCTCACCCTCCCTGCCAGCCAGATACTAACATTCCACACTGCTCTCCCTCCCACCTCACCCTACCTGCCACATATTAGCATTCCACACTGCTCTCCCTCCCACCTCACCCTCCCTGCCACCCAGATACTAACATTCCACACTGCTCTCCTTCCCACCTCACCCTCCCTGCCAGCCAGATACTAACATTCCACACTGCTCTCCCTCCAAACTCACCCTACCTGCCACATACTAACATTCCACAATAGTTTCCTACCACTCTCTGCTAACCAATACTAGTTTATTTGCTTAATCTGAAAAATAAATCAGGCTATATATTTGAGAAGCTTTCTTTTAAATTAAGAAAATTACATAACATACAGATTTTGAAGGCTCCTTATCCTCTTAAGGACCCATGACGTGTCAGGACCATCATGAGAAAACTTCCCTAAAGGACCAGTGATGGTCATGGATTTCAGGGCTCCTCGTCTGCACGCTGTTCGGGAAGCCCTGAATCTGATTACGTAAAAAAAAAAATAATGCTCCATGGTCCTTAAGGGGTTAAAAATGACCAAGTTCTTATAAGGCGTCAGATCCACTTGAAGTCAATTTAAATTGCATGTGCTGTTCTCAGAAGTTTGGGGAAACCATTTTATTTTGCTCTCCTTCCCGTTTAGGAGGCTGCATAGAACACACACAGAGCAGGTACAATCCCTTGCCTTATCTCTCTAAGAACAAGTCAAGTAATATTAAGATATGGGACTGTTTGCTTAAATGTGAATATTACAAAGTTAAAAAATATATATTATTATTATTATTATTCTTTATATAGAGCCAACTAATTCAGAGGTATTAAATAGTACAAATCAAACGTGGAGAACAGGAAGATCAAAGGGCCCTGCTCGTGAGAGCTTACAATCTAGCGGAATATATAACAAGTTGTATATTTGCATAATTGCCCCTTTAAATATATAGTTTAATTTACGGCTTTATCCATTGGATCACAGAGAGGACTTGTACGCATTGCATTCAAGGGGCTGATTATAAAGTAAATATTTCTCTATCATATTTTTAACTATTTGAGTGCCAGAAGAGTATGCATTGCATTGTGTTGTATACCCCTCTGGCACTCAAATGGTTAATTATATATATATAATTTATTTTTAAGTAATTGTTTTAACCCTTTGAGTGCTGGCACTCAAAGGGTTAAGTTTTTCCCTTTTTTCCATTGAAATGGCACAAAACAGTTCCCCAGTTTTGGTACATCATAAGGCGTGCCAGTCATTGATCACCACGCATATTGTGGGCTACGTTTGCAGCAGTGAAAAATACCAAATTGCCATTTCCGTGGTGCCAGATGTTACAGGAATAAAAAGTATTTCCTTGTTTCATGATTTTGCAGATAGAGTTAATAACCAGTTAAACTATAACCGGTAATAGTATAGATTATCACCTTCCCTACATATGGAAAGAACAACATTTGGATTAATAAACTTTGTGCCAAAAATACTTTTTCCATCTGACAAATTGTAGCAAAGTCCTCCTTTTATAATTAATGGTCATACACTAAAATGTTCAAGTACATTAAAGTAGACACATACAGAAAAAGCTAATAATATTATAACCAAATTTGGGTTTCAAGAAGCATAAGTAATATATATTATATATCTTTGTTGGCCAATTACTTCTCCTTGTGTGACAATCAAAAATTATAACTGTTGTACTGGGATTTTGTTGTGATGTTACCTATTTATTAATGTGAGTGCAATCATATATTTTTCACAATTTTCAATTTACTGAATATGCAGTGAATAAATACAAATGTATAGATTTATCATAAAGTCAGGGAAAAATTATCTTGCGGTAAAAAATTTTCCAAAAGGTTAATATGTCATTAAAAAAAATGTATATCAATAGGTGACACATAACATAAAAACTTTCTTTAAATTATTGTTTTGAAAGAAAAACATCAATACAGTTTTTAAATAATTTCAGTGCTTATGTGGTGGTTTTGGGCTGTATGTATCCCTGATTAGTAACTTGGAGAAATCTGAACTTATTTCTCACTTCTTGATAATTCCTGCAGATTTTTGGAATGAATTGGGGGGCTATCATGTGGTTATAAATAATTAAAACAATATCTCCAAGTTATCATTTACAGATAAATCTTTCTACTAATCAGTCCAATTTATCAACTCGTGAGAAAATAAATTCTGTAATCTCTCCAGTTATCAAGGGCAGAAAATCGACTCCAGAAGTCTTAGTTTTGGCCCATAATACAGAGTCTATTCATCAATCAGAAATATTTTTTACACTTACATAAGTGAGAGATTTTTGGAGGGTTTCCTCCATCCCACATCTTAAATAAATATACAGTGATTAGAACCAATAATGTCCATTTCTTGACTGTATAACCATACTAGAGAATAAATTCATGTCCTGATCTACCAAAGTCCAGGAATCAAAGTTTTCCCTATCCACTTCTGTCCACCGCCAATCACAAGGATCGTTTGTAAATAACTTGATGTATTTATGAATGATTGATTGTATTTCACTATGGTAAACATGACGTAAACTAGGGAAGAAAATATGATATGAACTAGTCTTTATAAGGCAGGGCTGGAATCATATCAACGATGTTCACCATTCAAAAAGAAATGTCACTAGTGAGGATATGAACTGATACTAGTCCGCTGAAGTGTAAACAGTGAAAATAGCATCATTACCTGTCTAGTGGAAATTCCCAGTCGTGTATATTGTATGCTCTCATGCATAAATCCTACTCATACATGCGTATATATATATATATATATATATATATATATATAGCTTATAATTTTAAGTCCTTTGCTACTAGCCAGACCCGAAAAGTTACTCACCACTGCAAGCCATAACATACCAACCAGGGCTGAATTTCTACTTGTCAGGGCTGAATTTTCACTCACCATTGGCTAGTGGCGAGTGGAAATTTTGAGCCCTGATATAGATATATATATATATATATATATATATATATATATATATATATAGGGCCTTATTCAAAGAAATGAAGAGAAATTTTGGAGCAAACCCTCTTGGGGAAAAGACGTATCAAAACTCCAGCTGAAGAAAATGCCAGGTTGGCTTTGCCTTATAATCGTTCATTGATAAATGAGCCAGCACAAACCTGTTCATAAATCTGCAAATGCTGACGAATTGATCTCAAAATGTGTAAGAAAAAAAAACAACCAGTATGTTTAGAACAGGTAGGAAAGTTTTGAATTACCATCTGTTCGGGACTACAGCTTCCATCATCACCAACCAGCCAAGGGATGATGGGAGATGTAGTTTCAACAGCTGGAGTACCAAACGTAGTCTACCTCTGGTTTAGGATAAGTGAATAGAGTACACTGCTTAACTGTCCATGGTCAAATAGGGAGACCATTAGTATCAGTTTGATATCCACAGTAAAGCATAGAGTTGTAACCCAACCCCAATAAAATGACATAAAACCTAAAAAGTCCTCCTGTATCATTGACATATCCTGGTGTGATGATGAGACTATATTACTGTTTCATAAACTGTGCGTAGCACTTCATGCAAAACTATTTCTTGTCTATGGATTTTATTCTTCTCCAAATATGAAATCTAAATCAAATTTCCTTTGGAAATAATTGCTACATTTTTCTTTGCTGGCTTCATCCACCACGCCATCTGGTATATTGGCTTAGATAAGCTAAAACTATATATAGTAGTGTAAACTAGTGGACAGCCAAAACCTGAACAGATTTTAGATCTTTTCAAGAGATTGTCTCTACAAAGGTAATAGCTGGGCTGAATTATTTACACTGTGTGCTGGTATAGGCAATGATCCAGCAATGGCTCAATCAGAAATAAATAGACTGCACATGCTTATGATGCTCATTCTGTTTTCATTTTTTTCTCATGGACATATTTAACCCCTAGTTTACTAGCAATATCTTCAACACATTGCAAAACAATATATTTGTAATGTTTACAGAATCCAAGGGCTCATCCCTTTGATTATCAGTGAGGTATCGTGTTGGATATGTCTCTGACACTCAGAAGGTTAATTAAACATTTTCCTTAACCACTGTCTTTTTGGATTATTACCTGGATTCAATATGTGTTGTCACTTTAAGGATAACCCACTAATGCTAACCCCCAATATTAACATGACTGTTTTTCAGCAGTGTGTGTAATAATATATAACATAATAAGATAATATAGCTTAACTGACAAAAGCATCGGCAAATAGATTTTTGTTTAATTTTGCATTCTACTAAACTTAAAAACAAAGTAAATTAACAGTCAAGGTTTCTAGCAAAATTATTTTATATATATATATATATATATATATATATATATATATAATTAAATGTGTAATAATAACTGCGTATGTGTTTATCATGTCACTTGCACATCAGATATGGCTGTAATATGTCTTGTATTTAAATTCAAGTAGAATAATAATGGAAACATTAAAAATATTACAATTATTTTATTTGTAAAAAATAAAATTAAAGTAGTCCAATAAAAAAATATTAATTAGTAATATACAGAAATATATATTATATGTATATATTTTTTAAGTCAAATTATAAATGGTGTAGAATTATATTTTGCTTTAACACTATTAAATACATGCAGAATAATTCAATTTAAACAATCAGTGCAGAATAGATGATATTTGGTCATTGATTTTACTATATTTCACATCTAATAAATTTAATTAAAATGTTGAAGAAATAAAAGGAATCAAAGCAGATGCTTTTTAATAAAAATAGTTAAAAAAGTAAAAAAATAAATAAAATCAGATTGGTAGCTATATTTGCAGCTGTTGTGGCATTGTGATATTTATTTACAAGAAGAATTAAAAAAAAGCCTAAAAAAACAATAACATTTCTTGATGGTAAATATACCTACAATTATTTACACATTAAGTGCAACCACAGAAGGGAATGTTTATGAAAATAAAGGTTATGAACAGCAAACAAATATTTTCCAGGCACAAGATACTTAATTTCTACCCGCTAAGTTCTTTTGGTGTGAGATTTGGCTCGCTGAGCTCAAAGTACATCAGTCTATAGCCTCAGAGCTGGGGGGGTGAAGTCGGTCAATTTAATTCCCCGAGATCTGAAGAAGACCGGTATCATCTCATATAGCCCTAGCAGAGAAGATCATTAGCAAGCTCAAATCTCTTCTACGCACGGCAAGGGTTTATAGAGAAGTAAATAGACAGCCATCATAAGTTCAGAAAATTGTCTGTTCGACCTGCGATAATAGGGAAGGGGCGTTTAATAGAGTTCAGCATTTATTCGTTATCAGCATGCGGGCAGAAACGGCAGGCACATTATCACTTTTTTTTTTCCTCAATATTTAGGTGGTTTTGGGAGTCACGTGTGTGTGCGCCTGCAAGCCAACTGCAAGCGCCGCGGAGTGTTTTGATTTTAGTCACAGCAGACGGCTTATCCACAAGAGATTCTACTGGTTCAAACTAGCATAAACCAGATTTTTTTTCTTCTTTTCCCCACGTATACAATGGAGCAGATTACCTCTCGCATCAAATTCTTCACTGAAAGGACAATCTTTGTTTCTATTTAAAAAAAAACAAAAGAGAGAAATAAAATCCACCTCCATATTTTGTGATTATGAAAATCCCCAATATGGCAGTCGCAAAATTTGATTTAACATTTGAGAGATCCGTTGGATGAAGTAAAGTCAAAATGAGTGAATGTTTACATTTAATCATTTTTTTTCTCCCTAAGTAGATCTTTTGTGATTTTTATTGAATATCTCTTTGATTAAAATGGTAAAGGGGGAGCATTCTGCTTAGTGACAAATCCAGCAGCAAGCTTAAATTCAACCATGCAGCACAAACAAGATAAAGTATTTTTTTGTCTGGAACTTATTGAAAAAAATGTAGTGTTTTTACAAAGATCATTGATTGTAGCCAAGCAATTCTTCTCAATAATCTCTGTTGCAGGCTGGTCATTGTAAACTGAACCATCCAGAGAGTGGATGTTTTGCAGTAATAAAAATAGATAAACAAAAGGATCGGGAATGCATTTACCCTATTTCAATTGCTAATCATTGTAAAAGGTATTGTTTTATTAGTCGTTCCCACATGATTCTTGTATTAATTTATGATAAGCAACCAATGAGATTTTTTTTTATATTTCTATTTTTAATAAATGGCTTCACTTATTGGGATTTATGAACAAGTAGATCTGCTGAATGCATCCTGACAAGAGTTATATTTACATATGATCAGATCATTAAAACAGATGTGGAAATGATATACATATTGAAGCAGGGGTCTTTAGGAATATTATCTACCTAAAGATTGTTTTTAAGAAATTGCTCCCATCTTTATCGTCTTGATTCGTTATAAAGAAATTCCAGCTGTAGTAAGTTTGGGTCTCTACAGCCCCAAAATAACGTCTAATACTTTGTCTTTACCATTCTCTGTCAAGGGTGAAAAACCAGTATGCCATCTAGCTGTTGATGAACTACAACTCCCAGCATCTTCAGCCTCCTATTGGTTGGCTGAGAGCCTTAAGACTGGAAGACCACTGGTTGCACATCTAGGGAGAGTGGTGATAAAGAGGTGATAAATTGGAGATGACTTCTCTGGTTTATCACTTCTCCATTTCCTAAATTATTCTATTGAACCAAAGAAGGGAAATCTTAGTTCATAGGCTCCATAGCATAACATAGGATCTGGAGAAGTCATCTCCACTTTATCACCTCTTTGTGAATCTTACCCCTAGTCTTGTACAGTTGTGTAGTTCAGTGTTGTACCGGTTTGAAGACGTGAGAGCACTTCCTGATAGAAAAACATTTACTGTTTGCGTCTTTAACACAGGGATAGTCAGTTGTTGGATGTTCAGCTATTGGGGACTACAGACCCGTTCATCCCTGACCCGCCACTGGACTAACATTTAACTATGTCTGCTGTGACATTGTGTGTTATCGCAGAACATGTAAACATAACCATATCTGTGCATAGGTTTAGAATGAGCACTTCTTGTTGTGTCATGCTTTCTACCCCACAGTTTCATCTTAGAATATCGATATCTATGACCTGAACACTCTGCATATAACACAGTTATTGTCATCCTTATATTCACAGTTGGTTTTATCATTGTGACATGATTTTAATATTTCATTTTTGTTATTGAGATGTCTCTTTTTTGGGGTCCTGAGAGCATGGATGATGTTTTCTGATGACAGAGAATACAAAGGAGGGTTCTTATTCTGAGTGCTAACCTTGTATTTTTTAAGAAGAGGTTCAGGTAGCTATTTCCATTTCCTAAAGTGACAATAGGTAGGAAGAAGTGTGTGTGTTCTTTGCTATGTTTTACTGCCTCTTTAAGAAACCATTACTTAAACCTCATCTTAAAGTAAGATGTTGGCACTTGAATAAATTTGTTTACATTCTGTCTCATACACACACACACACACACACACACACACACACGTGTTCGTACATACATACACACACAAGCATGTTCATACATACTTATATACATACACATAAATACACACATACACATGTATTTTCATACATACAAATATATACATATATATATATTTATACACATCCATACAGAGATACATACACAAATATACATGCACACATAAGCACACAAATGTGCATGCAGGAATACACACACAGACATATATACTCACAAATACATACAAATTGGCATGTCAGCAGACATACGCACACAAATACAAATACACCCACATGTACAAATATGCATGCATAAACAAACATATACATACACACAAATATACACACACACACACACACATATAACTACACAAATATGCGTGCATGCATAAACACACACAACTAAACACAAATATACACACCTATATCTTGAAGAGGTGTTGATGAAAACAAAAGTTTTTAAAAATTTTGTATGCTCTTCTCAGTTTATTAAATGCATTAATTATGATTCAATTTCTTAATCTATATATTTCTAAACTGCTAAAATTTACTTGAAAGCCTCTATTTTAAGCTTCTATTTTAAGTATACACATAGTAAATTATGACACATACTTTGCATGTTTAGTTCATGACAAATTTATTTTTTTTGTAACCGCTTCTTTATTTAACTCACATTTTTTAATACTCTTCTTGAAATAAGAGATTGTTGGTTCTTTAAATAAAATAACTATAAAAATACACACACACACACATATCTACCTAAATAACATAAAGGGCTAGAATGTGTGCGTAACCACACATGCGCAGTAGAGACTGCACGAACGCACCAGCTTCCAGTCAGAGGCACTGCTGATCCGGAGCGGGGCGCTCCGAATGGCCCACTGCCCTCGGCTCCAGGTCAGCAGCAGACGCCGCTGGCTGGCACATTGGCCCGTCTACACGGGCCTTCAATAATAGTGTGTGTGTGTGTGTGTGTGTGTGTGTGTGTGTGTGTGTGTATATATATATATATATATATATATATATATATATATATATATATATATATATACACAGTGTGGAGTGGAAGCACTTGCATCTTATCAGGCCAGCTGCGTCTGGCTGAAACATTGATTTTTGATTAATAAATCTATTTTTTTGACTCCAGAAGTCCCATGAGTGCTTCGGTAACCTATTTTTATATATATATATATATATATATATATATATATATATATATATATATATATTAGAGTTGCACCGATACCGATACTGGTATCGGTATCGGTGCCGATACCAGCATTTGCGCGAGTACTTGTACTCGCGCAAATGCGGCCGATGCCAGCACCAATACCCTGTGTCAGGGTCGGTGCTGCAGAGAGGGAGCCCGGGGAGCTGCTCACAATGCTCCCCGGTCACCTCTCTCACTCCTACAGCGTCGGAGCATTGCCGCGGGTTACCATGGCAACTCTCCGACGCTGACCTCTGCCGGGGCTCGCGAGAGAACAGCGAGCACCCGGCAGAGGAGAGTAAAGGGAGTGAAGAGGGAGAAAAAGTCAAAAGGAGGAAGGATCAGGAGATCAAAGGAGGAGGGCCAAGAAGAGGCAAGAGGAGGGGTGATCAGGAGGGAGAGAGAGGCAAAAGGGTGAGTCAAGGAGGAGTGGGAGAAAGGGGGATCAAAAGCCAAGACAAAAGGGGGCTCAAGGGGGTAGAATGAAGCAAAAGGTGGGAGAAAGAGACAAAAAGGGAGAATCAAGAGGTGGTGTGTGTGTGTGTATGTATATATATATATATATATATATATATATATATATATATATATATATATATATATATATATATACACACACACACACATAATATTTTTCAAGTACTCACCAATACAAATTACCAATACTTTTTTTTTGCGGTCATTTGTCAGTTTTCCAAGTACCTAAAACATGTAGGTACTTAGAAAACTGGCAAATGACCGCAAAAAAAAGGTATCGGTAATTGGTATCGGTGAGTACTTGAAAAAAGTATCGGTACTTGTACTCGGTCTTAAAAAATTGGTATCGGTGCATCTCTAATATATATAATAAAATAAAATATCTCACACACACTTCACACTATTTCTTCACTTACAGGTATCTAGATTAGGAGGGTGACACAGCACTTTACTATGACACATATTTATAAACTATTTAGCATGGGCAGGTAGAAATGATATAAATTAACGTTGTTCTTCTCTCATTTTCTTGGTGAAACATAATAGGTTGTGCACAATGCAAGCCATCTACACTAAGCAGTTGCTTATGGAACAGAGGAAAAAACGTACATCATTTACACTGTCCTGTATGTTTTATTAACCCTTTGAGTACCAGAGGGGTATGCAACGCATTGCTTGCAATGTGTTGCGTACCCCTCTGGCACTCAAAGGGTTAAGATGCCACCTCTTACTCTACCCATCTGTAAACTGATAAAATGAATTACATTATTGAAAACCCCTATTTTGTTCCCAAGCTCCTAAAAAGTTGCTTCAGGTTCTTAATTATGTACACACGATCTTTCACTGTTTCCTAAAATGTTCTTAATAAAAATAATTATTTTAAATATATATTTTGATCCCCCCAGATATAAAGCCCTAGGTATATTACATGTTTAAAGAGTTTTTATTATTTGCATAAATCCGATTTAGTTAATGATAAAGTTGTAGCATACTGATGCATACACACATATCATTCTGATTTTATATATGTAAAGCTTTCTGCATAACATATAAAATGGTATCTACAAAAGAGCAGAATTACAGTGGGTTCTGGAAATGATAACAAGATGTGTTCAGAGACCTGGAGATAAGTTCTAGAAATGGAAACATTATCAATTGTGTTTCTTATACACATCTATGATCCATCTGCTCGAAGGCCACCCTTTCCCATTTAGAAATGGCTCATTGACTATGTTGTATTAAGACTGGAACATTATGCATTTGAAGTTGCTTCCCCCCCGACTCCTAAAATCCTGCCCTGAGAAGATCGCCAGCTTATATCCCATTTTTTCTTTGCTGTGCGACAGAGCTGCAATAATTTGCTTAGCAAAGATGTCAGTTCATTGGAACTAAATCCGTGTGCTTTTCCTTTAAAGAAAAAAACATACTGTTTAAGCCCTTGAATGCTAAATATGTCTATAACACATTGCATACACATTTAGCGCCCACTTGCAAACGCTTTGCAAAGGGTTAAGAGAATGTAAACGGTAAGAAATTAACTTGCCGTTGACAAAAGAGAGCTTTATCCACAAAACAGGAGCTATTTCAGAGCAAAACAATTGAACTATAGGTGAGAAATAATTTGCCAGACTTCCATTGCTCTAAATGGGATTGGTCTCCGACATATTGCTCGGCAGTGCAGTGGAGACATCTGTAGCATTCAAGAGGTTAAAAATACCACTTAAATCATCGTGAAATGTATTTCTCTCCTGTTGGGAAATTTGTTTGCTTCGAAATGGTACATGGTGTCTTTTGTGGATAAGGCTCTCTGGGTAATCTAAGAAAACCCAGAATTTAATCTTAGGCAGAAAAGCCCATCTTTTATGTTAAAGAGATGAGCGACTGCCCTTTTAGAGAATCAAGATGCCCAGCTGATAAACGTTCTGTCGCTTCTCACAACATGTTCTCGCCATAAGTCGGTCTCTAGTTGACACCTACAGTAGGGTTAGGCCACTCCAATCCTCAGTTGTGAAGGCAACCCTGCTCGAGCGACAGTGCATCAGTCACTCATAATGAATGAGCAATTTAGTGCATCTGTGTTTGGTCAGATGTTTTTCCGTTAACACTGGGGGTGCCATCTTCCACTCCGAGAGGTACATGAAGTCTTTCTAGCTGCAGTTAAAGATTAGAGCTGTCTCATAGTGACCACATTACAGCGATCTAAATCACATTACAGTGACCTAAATCTCCAACTTTATTCTGTATGTTAGATTACATACATAACTATTTTCCCTCTGCCATTCTGTGCAACAGAAGTAGGCAACCTTTGGTTACTATTATTATCATTTAGATATAAAGCACTATCAGAGTCTGAGGTGCTGTACAATAGTTATACAAAACAAAAGTCCAGTATATAATCGGGTAAGGACATATAAGGATATTTACAGTGGCTCAGTGGTTAGCACTGTTGCCTTGCAGCGCTGGGGTCCTAGGTTCAAATCCCACCAAGGACAACATCTGCAATGAGTTTGTATGTTCTCACCGTGTTTGTGTGGGTTTCCTCCGGGTACTGCGGTTTCCTCCCACACTCCAAAAAACATACTGATAGGTGCATTTGGATTGTGAGCCCCAATGGGGACAGAGACCGATATGATTGTAAAGCGCTGCGGAATCTATGTGCGCTATATAAAATAAAGAATTATTATTATTATTATAAAGGTATTGGACACAGAAGGATAAGATGACCTTGCTCTCTAGACCTTACAGTTCATAGGGAGTGAGGGACTGATACAAATGGTCTAACTCAGGGATGTCAAATATGAGGAAGTTCAGCTGCTGCCAGACTTCAACTCCGATCACGATGGTAGTTCAAGTCTGGAAGAAGATGGAGGTCCTTACTTTGCCCACTTCTAGTCTAAGTCATCAGCGTTGCCGAGTGGTCCAGCCACAGGAAGAAGAAAGCGATAATTGCCATAAAAAGATTTAGGGTAGAGCATTCAGTTGAGAGAGCAGAAGAGTGAGGGCAAGTAAAATTCCGTGCTCCAATGTAGGAGTAAAGTAGGGGTACAATGAGTTCCAGCTACAAAGCTATATGGAGCGAGTGGGGGATAATGTCACAGGAAAGAGAAGCAGAATTGTGCTAGCTGTGGAGGACATTGTGAGTGCAATGTTATGTTATTGACTAGTTAGGGATCATGGAAATTGTAGTAGCTAAATGCTGGAGATCCATAGGTCACCTACCCCTTTTATTGGGTGATTAATTATGATTTTATTATTATCATGGCTGGAAACTTCTACTAGTCTGTTAGTCTGTGGCTAGTAGGAAAATGTAGTAGACTCATAAAGAATGTTGCTGTTCTCTATGCTTAACATTGCGAGGGCTGGTATTTTCTTTGTGAACATCACTGATATTTTCCAGCTCTCACTGTTATTGTTATTATTATTTATTATTTACTTGCATCTGTATGTAAAGCTTCATCAAAGCCCTGTGCAACAGAATGACGAGAAGTGCACATATGTGACTGTTTTCAGGAAAATCCATATAAGGATACCAAAAAATCTAAATTTAAAACAATTGAACTTCTTAAAATAAAAAAAAAAAATAGAATTTCTAATATGCAGATTATTGTATAGTATTTTAATTAAATTCAGTTTTTAATAAAAACTAATATGGTAACTTATATTGTCTTGTTTTTTATATTACTGGAGTATGTATGTAATATACATACATAAAATGAATGAGCATATCAGTATGTAATAACATAACACTAAATTAAAAAAAGGTATTATTATTACATAAAGAGATACTCCTTTATTTTACATCTGCGTCACCGGGGTAACGCAGCTATCCTAAATTGT